>JAJOZX010002036.1:227500-375000 GCA_023014485.1 Bathynomus jamesi | reverse complement strand
CACATTTCTCTCCATATTTTTCACGACACAATACACATACATACCTCTTACAAACTACATAATTTTTTGAAAATTAAAAAAAACAAACAAATTGGACCTTGATTTTGGCTCTTTTCTTCCTCTATAGGGGAGGAGGGGGCTTTTTGCGGGCGTTCGCCCTTGGCCCATCCTTCCTGCATGATATATATATATATATTATATATATATATAGTGAATGTATGAAGTTCAGCCTATGTTCATTGGCGAGACATGGAGGCTTTATTTGCAATTTGAATTCCTGTCGAGAAAAAAGTTACTGAAAACTTCAGATTTGAAAGATCAAAAAGATCTCGCAAGAATCTTAAGTGAAAACTTTCTAAATAAATACCCAAAACTGATGCAATACACAAAGAATTATTATTATTATTATTATTATTTAGATACGTACTGTACATATATACACACATACATATATACGTACTTACATACATACTAGTGATGTAGGTCACATCCGCATCCGCATCCGCACCCGCGGAACATCCGCACATTTTCTCGCATCCGCATCCGCACTTTGGACTGCGGATGTCGTGCGGATGTGGACCGTTGAGATAAAACGTCATTAATAAGCGGAAATTATGAAATTCTACTATATTAATAGAACTAGTTCATTGTGCGCAAAAGTGATGCAAGCGACAAGACGAGAGGCTGTTCTTGTATGAAGTTACTCTCTTGCAACCTACTTAGATCCACGTTACAAAGCTAAGTTATTTTCACCTAGTACTGGGTGATCAAAAAGTAACGCAACCCATGGGAAAACGATTTATTTCAGAGCAAGTGCTGGAAGTGGGCACCGTTCTGTGCTTCACACAAGTGGATACGGCGATTCATGTTCTTAAAGACCCTTAAAGATCCAAGGTGTATTTCATCTTTTTCATATATTCACCACCTGCAACAGAAGGAAAAAATCAATTATGTGCGTTTCTTGAATCTGTCGCTTCGCCACCCACCAAAAGAATAAAAGGTTCAGTGACAGAACCAACACCTTCAACAAGCAAATCTATCACAGAATCTGTCTCTCAGTTTCTTGAGTCAAGCAGCAATGACGAGACCTACGCGATGTCAAAAGATGTAGTAAAAATGATCGAGAGCTATCACCAAGAAAAACGCCTGGCTGCATGTGACAATCCTATTAGTTGGTGGAAAAATACGCAGAATATCTATCCATACTTGAGTAAACTTGCAAGGAAACATTTAGCCTGTCCTCCAACAAACGTACCAAGCGAGAGATTATTTAGCAGTGCTGGATTAATATATGATGAAAAGAGAAACAGACTGGCAGCAGAAAAGGCAGAAAAATTAATGTTCCTTAAGCATAACCTTCCTATAATTAAGTTTGAACATTAAACGATGAACATCTTAGTTTACTTTATTTTAATTACTCATTTATAAATATGCCTAATAAAACTTTAAACTTAATATAAATAGTTATCAAGCTAATTAAAGATCTCTTTCTATAAGGGTGGAGGTTGGGGAAAGAGGTCGGTGGGGTGCATTTGAGTTGGGTTCACGTCCCGCATCCTGGTAACACAATTATGGTTTCTAATTGTGGCTGAAACTCAACAAAATATAACGAATTTATTTGCAGACGAATTCACTGCTTGATTTCTATATTAGTTAGATGCTTGATATTATTTTATATGTTCAGAGAAAAATACAGCAATTATTGTACAATTAATCAATTATACTACATTATAGCTACAGCTCTCTCTATATAATAACTTATTATATACGTTAAACACAACAAATCTCGAATATATCCTAAAAAATAACGAAAATGTAGACATCCGCATCCGCATCCGCGGATGTTGAAATCAAACATCCTCATCCGCATCCGCATCCGCGGATGTGAAAAAAATGACATCCGCTACATCACTAATACATACATTCCGTAATTCTATTTTCCTTTGATTTAATTTAGGTTTTTGTTCTGCAGTTAAAAATTTTGGATTCGTGGTTACTTACGGCATACTACTACTACTACTACTACTACTACTACTACTATACTACTACTACTAAATAATAGTAATAATAATAATCATGATAATATAATAATAATATGTAAACTTGCGTGTTATAATAATAAAACTCTTTGGGGTTGTTATCCTTCTTCTTCGTAACAAGAAAGGTCGTATGTGACAGAGGGGACGTACAGTTTTTGTGGATCCAGACTAGCTACGGGTCGCTACATCACCTAAACGTAGCGAACGGTTACCCATCCAAGTATCGAAAAAACCTATAACATTGCTTAACCCGTTGACTATACGGGAAGCGGTGTTGCGACGTGGTCATAATGGAACCCGTATATGTTATATAAAAAGAACACCTACAGTATATAGGCAGTGATTTAATTATAAGATAGTTTTTAGAGTTATTTTTTGGTTAATGTAACCGTAAATGGAATTTTAGTTTACATTGGTTATAAATCCGTGCGGGTAATATTAACTTATACTGAGATTGAAAAATGTTACCGGGAATCTGTAATGAAAAGCGCTATACACAAATCATCAGATACTTTAGGTACAACGGACAACGTATTGTGTACTGATAATTTGATATGCAATATTCATTAACCAATATATTCACATTATATATATATATATAGACACACACACACACACACACACAATATATATATATATATATTATATATATATATATAATATATATATATATATATATTATATATATATATGCAAAGAAAAAACACAGCAACACGTGATCTTTTTAATAAGCAAAGAACCACAGGAAAAGGAAAAGGAAACAGTTTTCCCCTCTTTCCCCTTTTATTCCTTTGTGATGTAGAGATTGATGAACACAATCTTTTTCATATGTATTTTCACACAGATATTTGAAAAAAGTGTATTATTTTTATTTTAATACAATAAAGGTGCTTATATATAGCCCGCTAACTTACCTTTACTTTAGAACAGCGGTCGGGAACCTATGGCTCGCGAGCCAGATCTGGCTCTTTTGATGACTGCATCTGGCTCGCAGATAAATCTTAGCTGACATTTCTTAACACGATAAGTAATGAGTAATTCCTTCCTTTTTTAGGCTACGGCCACACACGACGATATTTGCCGTCCAAAGTGTACGATAAATATCACGCTCCTAACCACGGCCTTGGCTCCTCCCACTCAGTGACGTAGGATTCTTGTGATTGGCTGTCTTGTGCGTGACGTTACTGATATTCATATACAGTCAGTCGCTTTTCAGCAGTGGTAGTGGGTGGTAGTGCTATTTTATGCAGAGCAAACCCTTTTGACGAAGATAGCGAAAAGAAAAAGGGATGAGGAGTACCGTACATTTCAGGACGAATGGACAGAGGAATTCGCCTTTGTAGAAAGAGCAGGTACTGCAGTGTGTCTAATATGTATTGATAAAATTTCATCGATGAAACGGTCAAATATAAAGCGGCACTTCGACACACGCCATGCTACATTTGCATCGAAATATCCAGCGGGAGACAGCAGAAAGAAGGCATGTCAAGAGCTACTGCGCAGAGTGCAAACCAGTCAACAGCAACTCAGTGTATGGACCCGACAAGGTAACTGGAATTCGGCTAGCTTTGCTGGTTCTTTAGCAATAGTGAGGAACGGAAAGCCATTCACAGATGGCGAATATGCCAAAACATTCATGCTTGATGTGGCCAATGAACTTTTTGACGACTTTTCAGATAAAGACAAGATAATCAAACGAATAAAAGACATGCCCCTGTCAGCAAAAACTGTTCACGATCGTACCATCATGATGGCAAATCAAGTGGCGGAAACACAAGTGAAGGACATAAATGCAGCGTCATACTTTTCCCTCGCTTTGGATGAGTCAACAGACGTAAGCCATTTATCCCAGTTCAGTGTGATTGCAAGGTATGCCGTCGGTGACACACTGCGTGAGGAAAGTCTTGCTGTTTTGCCAATGAAAGGACAACAAGAGGGAGGATTTATTCAAGTCTTTCATGGAGTTCGCTAAAGAGAACAATCTACCGATGGATAAACTTATTTCAGTGTGTACTGATGGTGCTCCGTGTATGGTGGGGAGCAACAAAGGATTTGTAGCGCTTCTTCGTGAACATGAAAATAGACCCATCCTAAGTTTTCATTGCATTCTACATCAGGAGGCGCTTTGTGCTCGAACGTGTGGCGAGCAGTTTGGTGAGGTGATGTCGCTGGTGATTAAGGTGGTCAACTTTATTGTTGCTCGAGCTTTAAATGATCGCCAGTTTAAAACACTGCTGGATGAAGTTGGGAATAATTACCCCGGTCTGCTTATGCACAGCAATGTGCGTTGGTTGTCAAGAGGGAAGGTTCTCAGCCGTGTTGCGGCTTGCCTGAGCGAAATCCGAACTTTCCTTGAAATGAAAGGCGTCAAGCATCCTGAGCTAGCTAACACTGAGTGGCTCCTGAAGTTTTACTACCTCGTGGACATGACTGAACATCTGAATCAACTCAACGTGAAAATGCAAGGCATTGGAAATACAGTCTTATCCCTTCAACAAGCAGTGTGTGCATTTGAAAACAAGCTGAAACTCTTTATCGGGATATTGAAACAGGTCGTTTACTACACTTTGAAAGACTGGGACAATTTAAAGATGCATGCACAGCAAATGACCCCGCTCAACATTGTGATCTCCAGCAGCTAGCTGGCTTCACATCTAATCTCCTGCAATCATTCAAAGCACGCTTTGTAGAATTTCGTGAGCGCACTCGTCTTTTTAAGTTCATCACTCATCCACACGAGTGTGCAGTGGACAAAGCCGACCTGAGTTACATCCCTGATGTCTCCATAAGAGATTTTGAGGTAGAAGTTGCTGACCTGAAAGCCTCAGACATGTGGGTGAATAAATTCAAGTCATTGAACGAAGATTTGGAAGGACTTGCGCGTCAGCGAGCAGAGCTGTCGAGTAAACACAAGTGGACAGAAATGAAAAGACTTCAATCCGAAGACCAGCTGATTTTCAAAACTTGGAACGCGCTTCCAGTCGCATACCACACACTGCAGCGTGTGAGTATTGCCGTGTTGACCATGTTTGGCTCTACATATGCATGTGAGCAGTCGTTCTCACATCTGAAAAACATCAAAACCAACCTACGGTCACGTTTAACGGATGGAAGCCTCAATGCCTGCATGAAGCTTAACCTGACCAACTATCAACCAGACTACAAAGCCATCAGCAAAACCATGCAGCACCAGAAGTCACATTAGTCATATTGGTAAGAAGTATTGAATTTATTATTGGTTAACTTCAGTATAACGTTATTAAAAGAATAAATTCAGATAATTATTATACTCTAAATTTTTTGGTCTTACTTAAAAAATGCACGCATTTAGTTGTATTCAGTGTTAAAAAAATTATAGGGCTCTCACGGAAATACATTTAAAAATATTTGACTTTCATGGCTCTCTCAGCCAAAAAGGTTCCCGACCCCTGCTTTAGAATAACTGTTCAGGATGAAACTGCCTTCGTGTATATATATATATATATATATATATATATATATATATATATATATATATATATATATATATATATATAAGCAAATAACCACAGGGAAAAGGAAAAGGAAAAGGAAACATGAAGTCCGAGCGCTTTCGTAATATATTCACATCTTCAGGGACAAGAGAAATATTTTTCTCTTGTCCCTGAAGATGTGAATATATCACGAAAGCGCTCGGACTTCATGTTTCCTTTTTGTTTTCCCTGTGGTTCTTTGCTTATATATATATTATATATATATATATATATATATATATATATGATGAATAAAACCACGAAGGAAAGGAAACACAGAGTGGTGCTCAAGCGCTTTCGTCTAATGACATCCTCAGGAACACTGAAGTAAATAAAGAGTTCAAGACTATATGACGCGTTCGGTGGAGAAGGGGCGAACGCCACAAAATTCGAAAATGAGTTTTTTGTCGTATAATTATCCTTTAAAACCTTTGCTTTACCTATGCAAAAAATTAGATGTTAGTCTGCACTCTTTCACGGTAAAATTTAGGTTTTAATGTATCTCAGAGAAATTCACTCCACATCATTGCTTCACATTGAACACATCTATCTACTTTCTGGTCACTCGACAATGCCCTGTGATGCTCAATTTAGCCAAATTGAACAAAATATAAAAAATAATTACAGCAATATTATTTACACCAAAAAAATTATGTTACGGCCATAACTACAGCCGTTTCGCAGCGCTTCCTAGTTGTAGAAATGAAACAGGCTGATTTTCTCGATTTTGACGTCCTAAAAACGTGCATTGTCATTAGGAAATCAACAACTACTAAATTTACAGATGCAAGAAAGTTAATATTTGTCTTTCAACACAAAGAAGGCTACGTAATATCTACTGCATACCGCACAACCCCAGATAATAGCCATCCCGTCAGACTGCAGAAAGGGAAAAAATCCTACAGTGTCAGTTTATTCAATCTAGCCCAGCAGACACTGCAACCAAAGTATTCCCAATTGCTGCCAATAACTAAGGAAAAAATAAAAGATCTCAAAGAATTATCAGACCTAATGCCTGCAACTGCAGTGAACTATTATACAAGATTGTTAAAGGAACTGGAAGAAACCGAAACAGTTGAAGCAAGTAATACAACATTCGACGAAGAGGACCAAATAATGGATTACACCAGTTAACATCAGAAGCTACCAATAAATAATATTGTAAAATTTTTTGGCGTTTTATTATATCGACATATTACACAACAATATTTTACTCAAATATGTGTTCAAATTCATACAACATTTCAATAAACCGGAAAAACACAAAGGTTTAAAGTTTACAAACTTTAACTGCATTTTGTGGCATAATTCGAAAATGTTGCGTTCGCTCCTTCTTCACCGAACGCGTCATATATAGGTTAAAAAAAAAAATTATATATAATATATATATATATATATATATATATATATTATATATATATATATATATATATATATATATATATACTGTGTATATATATATATATATATATATATATATATATATATATATATATATACTGTGTATATATATATAATAAATAGAGAAATAAAAGTTGTGGGAGGAGCATACAAATTTATAAGGGAAAATTACCAACGGTTTAGCACTCTGCCCTTCTTGTCTAAATCCATTCTGAACGAATTCAAAACAACGGGATCGAGATGAAAAAGACCTTTGCTCATGTTAAAGTTATTTGTAAGTTGGATAATAGCAGACTCAAGAATATTTCTATTAACAATATTGCTAGAGTGAAACAAAACTGAAGCATTATTCCAATCAATACAATGGGATAACTCTGACAAATGGACAAAAAGGGCACTGGACGACTGTCCCGTTCTAACGGAATATTGATGCTGTTTTACACGCGTGTGCAAATCTTTTCCCGTCTGACCAGTGTAAAAGGAATCACATTGCTTACAACCAATTTTATAGATAATGCCTGAATTATTGGTAGGGGAAGTGACTGAGTGGAGAGCGTGTTAAGACGGTGGAGTATTTTAAATACTTGGGGTCAACAGTGGATGCGGAGGGGGAGCAGAGAGAGAGATAAACTGTAGAATACAGTCGGGGTGGAAGAACTGGAGGGACGTATCAGGGGTGCTCTGTGAAAAGAGGGTCCCAGTGAAACTGAAGGGAAAGGTATTTAAAACAGTGGTGAGGCCGGCAATGTTGTATGGAATGGAGACTTGCCAATGAAGAAGAGCAATGAAAGAAAAATCGATGTGGCTGAAATGAAGATGTTAAGATGGATGTGTGGAGTGACGAGGAGGGATAGGGTCAGAAATGAGCATATAAGGGGAACAGTGAAGGTGGCGGAAGCATCTAAGAAGGTGCAGGAAGCCAGGCTGAGGTGGTATGGACACGTTAGGAGAAGAGAGGAGGAGTATGTGGGGCGCAGAGTGCTGGAGATGGAGTTACCGGGACGGAGAAGAAGAGGAAGACCGAAGAGGAAGACCGAAGACGAGATGGAGGGACTGTGTGGTGGTGGACATCAGGGAGAAGGACTTGGAGGAGGACGCGGTATACGACAGAGGAGAGTGGAGAAGACGAACCAAAAACAGCGACCCCATGTAAAGATGGGATAATAAGCTGCGGAAGAAGAAGATTGGTAGGGCTATTTTTTACTATGATATTTTTCACAATATAAAAATACTACATTAATATCCAAAAGTTTAAGTACATTAGCAATGCCTAAAAAGCCCGGGAAAAATGGAAGTACTAAAATATTCTTTGACAAAGTGCGAGTGTTATTATTCACACGATAGAAGGTTCGTTTTGCCTAGTGAAGACAAGATTCAATAAACGCAGGTGGGTAGCACAGATCACTTCCAATACCGTTGATTTTTTCCAATTCGGCATCGATGTATTCCGGACTGGCGATCCTAAGAGCACAGAGAAACATTGAAGAAAATATGGCCGCCTTAATGGGGGTGTCATGTCCAGAGTAAAAGTGTACGTAGGACAAATTGTTTGTTTTTTCCGAGCTTTCGTGGTTTTATTCATCATAAATATTTTTTACGTGTTACTTTCGTGAAATAATTTTCATATATATATATATATATATATATATATATATATATATATATATATATACATACACACACACACGAAGGCAGGTTGATCCTGAACAGTTATTCTAAAGTAAAGGTAAGTTAGTGGGCTATATATAAGCACCTTCATTGTATTAAAATAAAAATAATACATTTCTTTCAAATATCTGTATGAAAATACATATGAAAAAGATTGTGTGTTCATCAATCTCTACAAAAGTGATAAAAGGGGAAAGAGGGGAAAACTGGCATTTTTAAAAGGGGTCAAAATTTTTCTTGGTATTCGAAAAGGGAACCAATTTCGAGGGAGTTAAGAGCACCCAACAGTAGATAAAGAAGGTGATCCAAATAGATTTCAAAGTTAAACAGTTTTATCTCATTTTTATCTTGTTGATTGATCTGGATAGATAAGTGCAGATAAATTGATTGATCGAAATAGATAGATAGATAGAGAGATAGAGACAGATAAGTGGATACAGAGGGATAGACAAATAAGTGGAGATAGTGATAGGTGGCGATAGACTGATAAAACAGAGATAGGTCGATAAGTGAAGATAGATAGATACATAGATCAGTGGAGATTGATAGGTGAAGAGAGAGATAGTCAGATAAGTGGAACCAGAGAAACAAATCTGTGGAATTAGACTGATAGGTAGAAATAGATAGAAAAAGAAGTCAGTGGAGATAGATAGATAGATAAGTGAAGACAGATAGAGATAGAGTAATAGATAGATAGAAAAGTGATAGATAAACAGATCAGTAGAGATGGATAAATAGATACAGATAAGGAGAGAGAGAGAAGAGAGAGAGAGAGAGAGAGAGAGAGAGAGAGAGAGAGAGAGAGAGAGAGAAATATGGATAAGTAGATAGTTTGAGAGAAGGATGAACAAATGGATGTAGAGAAATGCATCCAGGGTAGGATAATACTGTAGATTGACAGAGAGAGTGATAAATATAAATAAATAAATTATTTAATAAATACAAATAAATGAATATTTACAGATAAGTTAAAAATAAATATGTAAAAATAATAAATAAATATATACATACATAAATAATACAGATATATGGGCAGGTGTGTTAAATGGTTCGGCCTTATAAAATGCAGGCAGCACCCGAAACTCAGTGGGGACCACTGAATGAAGAAACTAAATAATAATCTAGGAGTTAGCTCAATGGTCTGCATTAGTTGACGTAAGAGGTGTGCCAGTTTTTAGTCCTCCTAAATGGTCATTATTATTATAATAAAATGAAACAAAGCAACACGTGACTTTTGAGGGCACACGAAATTATAGTTTGCTAACAGTATAGTCTTCTTCCAGCTAGATGCAATGGGGAGAAAAATATACTTCAGTTCGAAGCTAATTTTCCCTCAGGAGAGGCAAGATAGGCTCCGTAATCTGATTTAAATAAAACAAATAGTCCAGTAAACATTTCTCTGCCCTCCAATCACGAATAGTCCAACCAATGCACAGTTTTAAGATTATATACTGCAATAATAGAAATAAACACAAGAATACACGCTCGAAGGTAACACGGAAGCAAAAATCCCTCTCATTTTTTTCCATGTGGGGAAATCGCACCCCCCCCCCTTCTGAAACCTGCCCCGAGAAAAAGATTCAAATATCTCTTAAAATAAAGTCAATATCAAAGTATTTTGAGTCAAGTTGAAAATCAGTTAAAGAAAGAAAGAAAAAGTGAAATTTGAGACTCTAAGAACATCTGTTGTTATGCAAAGCAGATGAATTAAAAATTCTCGAAAAGGGGGTAGGAGCTAAAAAAAGTTATTATTTTTTTTGTGTCTGTGGTGAGGATAAGGGGAGGGGTAAAGGATATAACGGTATATTTCAAATTTACTTTCGCTTCATAATTTTCAAAAGTGTTTCATTATTAAAATTTTAACTGATAAACGACTATTTTGATATTTGGCAGAATTTCAATTCACTAAAGTGAAACGTCGATAGATAGATACGTAGATACACAGATACGAAGATATTGTAAATATCAAAGATACGGAGATAGACACGAAAATACTGTAGATAGATACGTAGATACACAGATATGAAGATACTATAGATAAATACGTAGATAGGTACGAAGATACTGTAGATAGATACATAGACAGATAGATACGGAGTTAGAAATATAGGGAAAAAAATCTTGTTTACGCGATAATAACACTTTGGCGCTTTTAAGATCAGTAAGAATTAAATTTGTGGTTTTGTATAATCCTAACGGTTTCGTATAATCCTAAAACGGTTGCGTATAATCCTAAAATCGATGTTGAATGCTCTGAAACCTCCTGTGTAACCTCGTGGTAAAGCTGCCGGGCTGTTGGTCTGAAAGTTCTGGGTTCGACTCTCGGCCTGGACTTCAGATTTCAGCTATTAAAGTGTTTCTCTGGGTCTTCGTTGGTTGGGTAATGGTTCGGATTCCACGTAAAGCTGTAGGTCTTTTCCGCCGTCCGATACGAAGGATGTTAAACAACTTCAGAAATTAATATTTGTATTACGTGATTTGAATTCATTCTTGAAGGATGATCCTAAACTTATTTTTACATAAAACGTTGTTTCTAAACAGGGAAGACAAGTTCGCCATACTGAGGCTTCACTTTGTGTGCTTCACTTGACTTTGTGATGCTCAATTCCGGAGGGCTAACTGTTAAGGCGTGGTTCGACTGCAGGGGCGGTTTTAAGCGGGTTGCAGGAAATGCACTGCACTCGGCCCCGCACTGTACTGCACCTGGCCCCGCGGTTGGGCTGACCCACTGGTAACACTGAGGGATCACATGATACAGACAGCATTGTGGCCTTGTGGGAACTAAAACCCACTTTCCATTCTATATAAACTAGTACAGTTCCCGTCGCTTCGCTGACGGTTAGACAGGCTAAAACTACAGAAAAGAACGCAGCCGTGAAAATTTTGAGCTTCACATTGTGTCAACATTTCTGAATCTGGTATCTCCCAAAACCCCTCACCCCATTCATGCAACTTGGGGGCTAACCCCCTCCCCATTACCCCACCCCTCCCCCATTACCCCCACCCCCACCCTTCCCCCATTACTGCCCGGGATAAATTTCACAAACAGACAGGCTAAACTACAGAAAAGAACAGTCATGAAAATCTTGAGCTTCACATTGCCGCCCGTAATACAATTTCTGAATTTTTTTCTCACAATTTCTGAAAGTGTGACGAACGGACGGACGGACGGACGGACGGACGGACGGCTCTCTTATTATAATATAGATTAATTATACAATAATCATTATTGTAATTTTTGTCTGTTAATCATCATAAACTGAACGGTGATTTAAATGGATTTTAACATCACTTAAAAAAAGACCATGCCGAATACTGACCGCCAACCCCGCAGTTATTTTCCACCCGTCCCCGCAAAGCCTAGCAAAGCCTAGCGCCGGCCCCGTTCGACTGCCATTAAGATGAGCTTGTTAACATTTATGGAAGGACTTCAACGCATATAAACACGGTCACATTCCAAAAAGA
Source organism: Bathynomus jamesi (assembly GCA_023014485.1). NCBI lineage: Eukaryota > Metazoa > Arthropoda > Malacostraca > Isopoda > Cirolanidae > Bathynomus > Bathynomus jamesi. The sequence goes on along the minus strand of JAJOZX010002036.1, from coordinate 362,915 downwards.
ATTTGTTCCTAACAAGTTCTGAAGAGGTTCAGATGCGCTTGAACGAAACGTCAGCAAAAGACAAACCAAGAAAACCATTAGAGGAAGATTCCACTGACCTGAACTAATTAACTTATATATAAATCTGTGATTAGGATGATTCACATCCATCAATAGGCCGATAGCAACGGTCACTTATTTTCCACCAAACCCACCTTGAATATTTTAAAGAAAACACAGTCAATATGTTATTGTATCATTGCGGTAAAAAAAATAGCAGTTATAAATAGATAAAAATAATTACATTTGATAAAATTTAAAAAAATAATAATTTAAAATAAACTAGCCGCGCCTTCCGCTCCCTACTCTACGGGTAGGGCTCGCGATTACTTCGTGATCTTTAACGCCACTCATCTTGATAGATCCGACCCTAACGGGCGACTGAGCGAGAGACACTAGCCCCACCCACTTTACGCGGGCAGCCAATCATAACGGGCGAATGAGCGAAAGAGATATTTGCTACACCGCTCAACTCCACTCAAAACCGCGCAAATTTTTATTTATTTATAGATAATAGGTAATAGGTAGGATCCCACTCAATGTCATTCACACTTCATTCAGCGACCAAGTGAGACATCCGCGAGTGAGAATCTCAGAGGAGGAAATTCTCAAATCGGTCTGTTCCCATTTCATACCATTTTCATTTTCATCCAAGGCTTTCCCATTTCGGTCAAGGTTAACCCTTTACTGCATAAACGGACGAATTTGTAACCTGTCAAATACACGCAGTCATAACTTAACCCTACAAAAAATTCATGCGGTAAAGGGTTAAGTTAGGTTAATGTTATGTTAGGATATAATGTCCATTCTGATTTGGCGCCTTTGCCGCGAATGCGAATGATATTGTTTCTCAAATAAAACTAGTTAATAGTTCAACTACTGAATTATAAATTCTATAATTATAAATTTACTTTATTGTGTATTTGGATTCAGGCTCCGAAAGCGCAAGTTCGACTCTCACTTTCAGCCGCGATCGGAGTTCAGCCGGCCACCTACTCTGTGATTGCTCGAGGGACACTCTTAGGGGGTTCACCCCCAACATGTTGGGAAACAGGGGATCCGGATGTTAGCCGTTACCTCTACATTTACCGCTATAATGAGCGAAAATTCTTGGCCATAAAACTATTTAACTTTACTATTCTTAAAATAAATAAAATGTACTATTCCCCTACTATCAAGAATTTCATCTTTACTCTGTACAGTCAATTTAAAAAGTCTTGTCGTAAAACTCCAAGTTTCTTACTGATAACTATCGTGAGAAACATTGATTTTTCACGAGAAATTTTGAACTAACCGTAAATTATATGACTAAATTATGAGAAGGCTATTTTGGTCTAACATTATTCTCTCGACATTATATTTCATCGACAATTTATTCAGAGTTAGATTAAGTTAAGTTATGTTCAGCTTGGTTAGGTTGGGTTAAGTTAGGTTGCGTTAGCATCGGTTAGGTTATGCTTAGTTAGTTCACAAAATTTATCACACCGCAAATTGATAAAACTATTTTCAATCTTATTTTCGAAACTTTTGAAGAGTTACACTGTAAGGAGTAAAGTTCCTTATGACATAACAATGTTAAGCCCTTTGGTTACCTATTAATGTCAAAATAGGTTAAGGTAAGATTCCTCTCAGAATTAGACTTCAAATTGGGGACCGCATAGACACTAACCAGGAACTTTTCTGGGCTGTCGTTTTGGCCCTATATACCAAAAAGCTATAACAAAACCGGAACTCATACGCCCCATGTTAGAAACCCCTTATTACTTGGAACGTTAAAGCTACAAAAAGGACATTAGGTATACTTCTACTTGAAGGATTTACAAACTCTCACGTTTAGGGTAGAATAAGGGCCACAAAACTGTTTCCTGCGCGATGAGGGATCGGTGAACAAAATTTCTAACAAATTACTTTGGAGACATTACCGAGAATTAAAAACAGCAGATATAACGCGTCTATCATTGTACATCTATCATCGTATTAACGATTCAGTAGAGAAATATTTAAAAGTCTGGGAAATTATACGATATATAAGAACAAAATCTTGGTTCAAAGTTCAGTAAAATGTGATGAATGTTATTCAGTACTGTTCAACTGTAAGTTTGCCTAAAGTCATTAAGGTCTATTTTACATTCCTTGTTTATTTAAAGAACAGCCCTACAGTTCCCAACAGCGAATGTTATCATTTCTTTGTAGTCGTTTCAATCTAGGTTTTATTCATTTCGAGGAAATAGTTCTTTGGGTCCCAGATCAAGGAGTTTTACTACTTTCATCATGCTTCCGAGATGAAGGGAATGTGCTACGCTGTACATTTTATTGTATGCACATACAGTATGTAAAGGGGAAATGTAGCCAAAATACGGAAATTAAAATTATCTGAAGTTTCGAAGCTAAATACATTATTTGTATCATGTTTTAAAATGTACTTAATAGTATTTAACTGCATGAAAAAGGTTTTACTTTGGTTTCAAAAATATGTTTATTTTGTATTCTGTAAATATTCTCTCTCTCTCTCTCTCTCTCTCTCTCTCTCTCTCTCTCTCTCTCTCTCTCTCTCTCTCTCTGTGTGTGTATATATATATATTATATATATGTGTGTGTGTGTGTGTGTGTGTGTGTGTGTGTGTGGTGTGTGTGAGTGTGTGTGTGTGTGTGTCGATAAACCGAAAGAGAAAGAAAAACTTGAACTAAAAATTAGTAATAAATTAATTTTTTAACTGACAAACGCCCTCACTTGTCTTAAAATTTTAAGAATGAAAATTAAAAATCCTGAGGTTATAGAAAATTAAAACAATAAAAGTATTTAATGTCTTAAAACCATATATTAAAAGCTACCAATTACTCAACCAAATCAAATTGGTCAAACGAGGAAATAGGGGAATTTGGAAAAATGAAAATCGCATACTTGGCATGTTAAAACATGACCATAGTGTTGCGTACTATATAATAACGAACGAGCCATATGGAAAAGGTAACTCGTAACTTTTTTCGCTCTTGACGCAAAGTGATGTACGGGAGTTTGGTCTCTTCCCACTTCCCAATAATCCCAAGAGTGAGAAATACCAAACTGGGAATCGCAAAGGAAGCAATTTTCATATTGATCCATTCCCTTGTCGTTCGTAGGATTTCTCACTTTAAGTTAGATTTTTCATGAAAATACTCCCGAGTTCGGGGTTAAGTCATCCTCTCTTTTCACTCGTTCTCAAATCAGGAAGTTATTTTTTTTTCTCAAATGTGGAATTCTCACTTTGAGGATTCCCAACTTGCGGACTGCGAATGAGAAGGAGAATGACTGAGCGGGAAGTAAGCTCCGAATTCATAAAAATATATAAAAGCAGTCACTAACACCTGTTTCAGACTGGGAACATCTGGTAAATAATTACTTTTCAGAAACCCCACCAATGAAGTGGGAGTAACCCATTACAGGGTTTCGTCTTTGCTGATAAAAATCAGTATGAAATCTAAAAGGTAAATCTAATTAGCTCGATGAACACACCAATAATAATAATAATAAGAAAAGATTCAGAATGTTACATATAAAATAAACTCAAATAGTTACAATTATCATCTATGGAACTTTCGAAAACAGGGATACAACATCAACCATATAAGTCTTCATTCCTAATACCAGGTATCGTCCAATTAGTGGACTTTTTTTTTTTTTTCTGGCGTATTGTATCTAATTGTTCATAAACTCTAAAACCATTTTCTTATTCCTCAGATCGAAGCTTAGAATAATCCCCAGAATAAGGAATAATCCCCTTAGAATAATCCCCATTTTAGAAAAGCCCCAATAAATCAACTTGGACAGCAATTTGGATAAGGGTTGCGTGTGACAACCCACATTTGAAATAATGTTGTAGGGGAAAACTCCCTCCTTGTGCGCATTTGGAACCCATAAACATAAAACAAATTAGGTAAACGAGAAGCATATTTTAAGGTCAGGTTCGAGACAATATAAGATTTAAAAACAAACATCGAAATTTAATTCTAATAACAACTTAGAAAATCGCGAGCCTAATCTCTCTGTGATTGTCGAGTAATCGAGTCGAGTAATCAGTCGAGTAAATAGTAATCAATTGCTCTTAATATTTGATTTTTAGAAAATAGATCCTTTTATTATTTTAATGTTGTATAACCTTTAAATTTTTTACTTTTCTTCTTAAAATTTTAAAACTAACAAGCCGCGCCTTCGGCTCCCTACCCTACGGGAAGGGCTTGTGATTACTTCGTGATCTTTAACGCCGTCATCTTGATAGATCCGACCCTAGCGGGCGACTGAACGAGAGACATTAGCTCCACCCACTTTACGCGAGTCAGTCAATCATAACAGGCGACTGAGCGAAAGAGATACTTGTTACTCCGCTCAACTCCGCTCAAAACCGCGCAAAGTTTTATTTATTTTTAGATAGATGTGGACTTCGGTTGTCAATTCAGAAAAATTTCTACTCGAGTGTTTTATCAACTAACATTTTGTTAACCCTAGAGAAGGACAGTGTGGCACCGCACACATAGTGACTAGTGCCATGTCAACGTAACTCCATAATAGAAATTACAGTTATAGGTTGAATTAAACAATGTTATTGAACAATAATAAAAAATTAACTTCCATACGATAAAATACATTACTTCAGAAAAGCAAATCCACTTTTATTGTAATAAGCCACGCTCGTTTTCTAAGGATAATGTGGCTTTATATATATATATATATATATATATATATATACAGGGTGGGCCGTAAGTTTCCATACATAGGAAAAAATAAACATTTTGTTATGGACAACCATTTTTATTTATATAATATGCTCTACATGGTTGCCATTGTTTGAAAACACATTTCAATACGTGTTCCCCACTGTTGATGAACACGCATTAGCACAGTTGACGTTATGCTTGTAATGGCGTTGGTGATACGTTCCTTTAGATGATTTATGTCTCGTATCTTTTCCTGATACACCATGGCCTTCAAGTGCCCCCAAAGATAGAAATCAAGGGGGGTGAGATCTGGGGATCTGGGAGGCCACTCCACAGGACCACGCCGACCAATCCAAGCATCCGGAAACTGCTGATCCAAATACCGACGCACGTGAAGACCATAATGAGGTGGAGCTCCATCTTGCTGGAAGTAAACTGGGAAGTTACCTTCCTCGTTTAGCAGGGATGGGAAAATCTCTTCTTGCAACATGTTAAGATACCTTTCGGCATTAAGATTTCCACTGACAAAAATTGGTCCAATAATTCTGTCACCCCATATCCCGGCCCACACCATCACTTTACCGGCACCTTGCATCTTCGTCGGACTCAGCCAGTTAGGGTTAGCATTACTCCAATAACGTATGTTTTGCCGATTAACCTCTCCATTGACGTAAAAATTTGCTTCATCAGTAAACAAGATCTTACGTCAAACGCATATTCTTAGGGTATCTGAAACATAAAAACAAACGTTTAATTTTTCCTATGTATGGAAACTTACGGCCCACCCTGTATATATATATATATTATATATATATATATTTAAAAACTATAAAAATTACTAATTAGTAAATACTCCGGATCACCTGAAGATCAGGGCCCCAGCCTTCTTTAGTTAGCCTTATAAGGGCCCTAGGGTTGCCAGTTTTTTCAAATGCCCATGCGGGACAAAAATTTTTTTTTTTTAAGACCAAATTTTTTTTTCAAATTGAAACGATTTCTTCAACGGTTACAACAAACAAAATTAGAACAATTTTATTACAATAATATTTAACAATTAAACATCGTGAATAAATTGAAATTATTATACATAATACTGAAATTCTAAATCAATTCATCCCTAAAAAATTTGCTTAAAAAAATTTTTTTGCGGGACATTTTGAACGCGGGATTTTGACGCGGGATTTTTGGATCAAATGCGGGACTGTCCCGTAAAATACGGGACGTCTGGCAACCCTATATAAGGCTAACTAACGAAAATATCACGACCTACCCTAACCAATCATTAGGTCAACTGTACGCCCTTAGGTTAGGTTAGGTCGTGATATTTTCGTTAGTTAGCCTTATAAAGCTAACTAAAGAAGGCTGGGGGGCCTGATCTTCAGGTGATCCAATACTCCGTTTTACTTTGAATATATTATTCTTTTTGGAGCTATTGAAGAATAGGGACCCCAGCCTTCTTTAGTTAGGCTTATAAGGCTAACTAACGAAAATATCACGACTTAACCTAACCAATCGTTAGGTTAACTGTACGCCCTCGATGATTGGTTAGGTTAGGTCATGATATTTTCGTTAGTTAGCCTTATAAAGCTAACTAAAGAAGGCTGGGGTCCTTATTCTTCAATAGCTCCTTCTTTTTGGGACAGTAAAAAAAAATTCAAACCAAATCCCAATCATTTAATTAGTATTTTTTATGCTTTTCAGACATTATGTTTCTAGGCGAAATTTTTATTTGAAACTGTACATGAATAATGGTTTGACATTTCCATCAATGGAATATTGAACATATAAACTTCGATCGACTCATTCTTGCTATATTTTAAAAATTAATTATCGTATATTCGCTCTCATTCAAAGTATTGAAATTCATTTTCGCTCAAAGCTGATTATTGAACGTAATTTATCAAATAATTAATGACAAAATATATTAATTACAAGCGCTTTCAGAATCTCATCTTTCTTGATATAAGCTGAACTAGTTATTAATTTTTCTATTAGTTTAGCTTCGTTTATTATAGTTTGTATCTATCACGTAGCTAAACTAAGGTAAAAATGTGATAATGATTTTAGTTAATAGTTATATTTAATAGTTAGTTTAATGATGTATGAGAATTACAGTGATACGATTTTATTTTAATGTTAAAGCTGAATAGTGTTTCGTGTTACTAATTTCAATGTAGATTTCAATGACGGTGTCAACCTTGATTAGACACTGATAAAAAGTACGGTAGTGTTATCTTAACTCGAACGCTAACTAAAAATTCAACATTGAAATAACTTGATATTTCAATCTTGGAGCTATGAAGAATAGGGACCCCAGCCTTCTTAGTTAGGATTATAAGGCTAACTAACGAAAATATCACGACCTAACCTAACCAATCGTTAGGTTAACTGTACGCCCTTGACGATTGGTTAGGTTAGGTCATGATATTTTCGTTAGTTAGCCTTATAAAGCTAACTAAAGAAGGCTGGGGTCCTTATTCTTCAATAGCTCCCAATCTTTTTGGCCCTTTTTTTTCTCATCATCACTTCAGCTTCCTTTTAGAAATTTTAGTAACATTTAAACTGTTCAACAATTATTGCTAATGCAACACTGACCAGACTTTTTGCTGTTCACTGTCAACATGGCATTATCGTTGTGTCTGTGGAATCAACATACTGTTACGCCAATATGACTACCGAAGTAGCATGTACGCTTCAAACCAAAAACCATTCCTAAAATGTCCATAAGATGTTGAGAAGGTTTGTGGTCTAATAATGGTTGATGTCTCAACACCACCGCAATATATTTACTTAAACATGACGTAAATAAAGGCCAAATTAAATAAAATAAATAGTCCAAGTTTACAATTATTTGTTAAAACAAAAACAAAAATTTGCAAAAATTGTATATATATTTCATTAATGATAATAAAAATTATTAAATTCAATAAAAAAAAATGACGTTTGAACATTATTTTTATTTAAATGAAACATTATATAGTAAATGAAAGGAAATAGCTTTAAAGGTTAAATTAATGCATAAATTTGAACGTTCTTTTGATGTTATCGTATGGAATGTTTGAACATCTAAATATGAACTTAAAATCATTGTTTAATTTAATGTCCAGACATTCAACATTTATTTATTATTAGCCATAAAATGTTGATGTTGATATTTGAACTTTGATTTACAATTAAATAGATGTTTGCGCTTAAATGTTGAACAAAATGTTGAAATGGAGGACATCTACACACACACACACCTGTTATTCAACATTCATTTTTAATCTTTCAATCTAGGAATGTTCATACATTAACAGCTTTAAAATGTTCTTTGAATATCAGTGTGCTACTTGGATATATATATATATATATATGGTGTTTCATATGTTTGGAGACATTAGAAATATATAGAAAGAGTAATACAACTTTATGACACTGTTTTATTTCCAACATACTATTACAGAAGGTGTTCAAAGTGTTCAAATTGCCCTTACACCCTTTGAATTTTTTTCCTGTGGGGACACTCGAACTATGTTGTCTACGTAGACAAAGAACAAGTGAGCATTTGAAAGCTAAGACTGGAATTGCAGCGAATTTCTGCTGGAACAATCAGAAGTGTTCAGAGGTTGCCAGTTACGAATAATGAAGTGTCTTGAAGTTGAGGGTGAACAATTTGAACACCTTCTATAATAGCATATTGAAAATAAAATATTTTCATAAAGGTGTACTCTTTCTTCATATTTTCAATGTCTCCAGACATATGAAACACCGTATATACTCGTACAGGGCGTTATCAAATTATGTTTCATAAATCAGCATCATACATATTCAAGATGTCAAAGTGAACAAAAAAGTTCCTATGAACTTAAATCCGCAATCGCTTCGTTTCCAAGATACATTGCTTTTTTTGGCGAGGACAATCCATTTAAAATGAGTCATTAAAGCTTATCAAATTATTCATAGTTGTCTGGTTATTTAGATAGCTATTTTTCTTTTGTTTTGATAGTATTTTGTTAGTTGTCATTTTAGAAACTAAAATTATTTCCTTCATTTCGCGTGTCACTCTCGCGTAATGTTACAGAGCGTTATGTAGCAGTATTCTTTTGAAGAACTTGCTGATACGCATCGCTTGTTAGGAGAGATGCTAGGCAACGCTGCTGCTGCCCAACGCCGGTTTGCTAAAAGGTATGCTAATAGGCGACTACCATTGAGGCCAACATTTCTTTCAATTGACGGTCGATAAACCTTAATGACTTTCATTTTAATTGGATCGTCCTCTGCAAAAAAGTAATGTATGTCGGAAACGAAGCGATTGCGGATTTATGTTCATAGGAACTTTTTTGTTCACTGTGACGGTCCTGAATATCTATACTAATTTATGAAACATAATTTGATAACACCATATATATATATATATGGGATGAATTTCACAAGTAAACACGTGAAATGAATGAATGATGCAAACCCACAATGTTTGTGGGTTTGCATCATATATACACACACACTGTATATGTAATCATAATATATAATGATATGTACAGTAGGGACGTTATAATCTAAAACTTAAGAGCCCATAATTGTTGGCTTACGCCTATCCAAACAACATTAGCTCTAAATTGCAAATGGCGGACGTAGGATTACAGACTACATACAGCAAATGGAACTAAATCCTATAATGTCGTTTTCGCTTGCAACAGTGAATGTAAATGTAATCATTTACATTCTTCATCCGTTGAAGCTTCAACAACCAAAAACATTTCGTGTAACTAACTGCGCATCACGTAAAAGTTAACAGTAATTTTACGAAAGTTAAATAAAAAAATGTAACTAACACTTTATGACGAACGAAAGAGTAAAATTAAATACGAATTATTCTATTGTAAAATTTCGATCAAAAGTATTCAAATTGTTTGTCAATTACGAGATTTTTCGTCCAAAAAAAGTAAAGCGGGAGATCCAAGTGTAGTGAATACTCTTATTTTAGTTTCAAGTTAAATGTTAATTTTACCGTCTTGAATTTCGGAATAGTATAAATTCATTTTAAATTAGTTACCCCATTATAATTCAATTGTGAACCACATTAATACTAATTTTATGTATACTATATTATTTTATTGTATGTAAACATAATTAATTATATATCACAATTGTCAGTAATTATTTATATTCAAATATTTATTTAATCTAATACCATGTCCATTTTGCAAATAAATAATAGAAAACCAAAGGTTATATTTTCCACCTTTGGTACTGTCGCAGTTTCGCCTAACGGACTCAATACGGCTAGTGAGATTAATCACTGGTTGGCACTTAACTAGCGGCAGTGCTTATGGCTACATCATCCAGGTTAACCTATACCGGATAGATGCGCTACGGTCCCAAGCCGTAGCTTGCCTAGGCCAACGACGACGACGACGTAAACCAACAATTGGTGACCCCGGAGCTGGATTACCCCTTCTACCCGAACGACTAGGACTAGACTGTAATGTCGTTCGTGCCCATCACCCCCTTCACCCGAGCGACTAGGACCAGACTGTAACGTCGTTCGTGCCCATCACCCCCTTCACCCGAGCGACTAGGACCAGACTGTAATGTCGCTCGTGCCCTCTGCCCCTCACCCCTGCCCGTGCGCTCTGTGCCTGCGCTCGTCTCAACCTCCACTCCTTCGTTGGGAACTTGTCGTCTTGCTTGTACGTTAGCAAGCATAGGAGAAGATGCCTGACGACGCTGGTGCCATCTCCACTTGAGCGTAAAGCTCCCGTCTCTGGCCGGGTGATCCATTTATTGGTTCCACCAAGTGGAATCACAATTCAACTTGGGAAGGATCACCGCTAGCAGGACGAAATACGATCATGTTTTGTCCTCTCTACCAGCGAGCATCATCTCTGAAGTCCGTGACGTCATCGTATCTACTTCCACGAGTGAGGACCCGTACACCGATCTGAAGTCTGCCATCCTGTGCCGCACCACTGTCTCCGAGCGTGAGAAACTACATCAGTTAATCTCAAAGAAGAACTTGGAGACCGTAAGCCCACTCAAATGCTGAGGGCTATGCAGTGCGCTCTAGGCGAACGCGCACAAACCTTCGATAAGGACATCTTTAGACAGTTGTTCTTGCAGAAACTTCCTCCATCAGCTCAGCGTGTCTTGGCCACTATGGATCCTGCTACTCCAGTTGATAAACTAGCAGAAACTGCCGACAAAGTAGTGGAGATTGACACAGCTCCGGTCAACAACGTGAACACACAATCGGAACTGGAGTTGAAAGTGGAAGAGTTAAGTCAACAACTCAACCACGTTTGTTCTCTGCTACAAAATCAACGGCAAAGAAGCCATTCTCGGTCAAGATTTACGAAGAGGCATCGTTCGAGTTCCGGGAAGATCTGCTTCTACCACTCGAAATTTGGAAAGAAGGCTAGGAAGTGCATCTCCCCTTGCAATTTTTCGTCGGAAAACCCCAGCAGCGAGTCCTAATGGCGTCTAGTACTCGCACTGCCAACCTGTTATTCATAAAGGACAGGAACTCTGGTGTCAATTTCTTGGTTGATACCGGAGCGTCAGTCAGTGTATTCCCTCAAAAATCTGGTCATACGCACTCGGAATCTCCGCCTCTATACGCTGCTAACGGTTCACGCATACCCACGTACGGTACTCAGTCGCGTGAACTAAACTTGGGCCTTCACCGATCCTTCAAGTGGATTTTCATCTGTGCTCAAGTGCGGCATCCATAATCGGCGCTGACTTCCTCCAGCATTTCAAACTCCTGGTGGATCTTGACAAGCGACGCTTATGCGACCAGGCCACATGCTTCTGTTCTTGCCAAACAGGTTGCCCTTCCGGACGCCTCGAACTCTGCACTTTCCCTCGTTCCCCCTAATTCCATGTACCAGTGCCTTTCCAGCGATATCCAGGAATTCTTCAACCGATGCAGATGGGTGATACCATTAAGCACACCATTACCCATCACATTACAACAAAGGTCCCCCTGTGTTTGCAAAACCCAGACGTCTTGCCCCGGACAAACTGAAAGCTGCCAAATCGGAATTCCAGCTTATGATAGATCTTGGGATAATAAGACCTTCCAAAAGCAGTTGGTCCTCTCCCCTACACCTGGTCCAGAAGAAGTCAGGAGACTGGAGACCATGTGGGGATTACCGGTTTTTTGAATTCGACAACCATCCCGGACCGATATCCGGTACCAAATGTCCAAGACTTTACTTCTCTTTCTCCACGGCAAATCTATCTTCAGTAAAATAGATCTCGTTAAGGCTTTCCACCACATTCCCGTAGAGCCTTCGGACATTCCCAAGACTGCAGTTTGTACACCATTTGGGTTATTCGAATTTCTGAAGATGCCGTTCGGGCTACGGAATGCTGCGCAAACCTTTCAGAGGTTTATAGATGAGGTCACCAGAGGCTTAGACTTTGTTATGCCTACATCGATGATTTGCTTGTGGCCAGCTCAACGGAAGAGGAACATAAGGAACATCTTCACTCCTCTTTCAACGCTTAGAACAATACGGTGTTACTATTAATGCATCTAAGTGTGTGTTTGCACAGCCAACCTTGGAATTTCTCGGTCACACGATTTCGCAGCACGGAATTACCCCCCTTCAGGACAAGTGTGAAGTGATAAAAAATTACCCTATGCCAAAATAATCAGCGGAGTTACGGCGGTTTCTAGGTTTGGTAAATTACCACAAGTTCATTAAAAACTGTGCCAGTGTTCTTGCTCCTCTACACGCTATGATCACACACAAACGCAAGGTAACGAAATTGGTATGGTGTAGCGATAGTTTACAGGCGTTCGACAATGCCAAAAATGCTATCAATAGTGCATTGTCTCTGTCATTTCCTATCAGTGATGCCCCCCTAACTCTGACGGTCGATGCCTCAGATGTTGCGATCGGTGGAGTGTTGGAAAACCATTAACGGTCAACAAGCACCCATCGCGTTTTACTCGAAAAAGCTGCAGCCAGCCCAAACGCGTTATAGTGCTTTCGGACGTGAACTTCTTGCTATTTACTTAAACGTGAAGTATTTTCAACATTTCCTTGAAGGCCGAGAGTTTTGTGTTTTTACCGACCACAAACCTTTGGTCACTGTCTTCAATAAAAACAGCTGTAACCACTCTCCCAGAGTCATCAGGCAACTCGATTATATCTCGCAATTTACCACAGATATCCGCCACATCAAAGGTGTCTTGAACACTCCAGCGATGCACTTTCAAGAATAGAGATTACTTCTGTTACCTCAGCTCTACACTGTGGAATGCTATTGCACAGGATCAAGATAAGGATACGGAACTACAAGACCTGCTCAGAGAAGACTCCACTCACTCACTTTCCCTCAAGAAAATGAGTATGCCAGGATTGTCTGTGCCCCTCTATTGCGACGTATCAACAGCTGCTATCGCCCTTATGTCCCTCCATGTCACAGAAAAGCAGTCTTCACGGATCTTCATAAGCCCTTCCATCCTGGTATCCGTGCTTCGCAACACCTGGTTACCTCTCGCTTTGTTTGGCCCTCGATGCGGAGGATGTCAAACATTGGACCAAAACGTGCCTTGCCTGCCAGCGTGCCAAAGTCCAAAGGCACACCAGGTCCCCCTTTGACGCATTTCCGCCCCCATCCCAGCGATTTGAGGTAATTCATGTAGACATTGTTGGCCCTCTTCCAGTGATTCAAGGCCAACGTTATCTGCTCACCTGTCTCGACCGCTTTTCCAGATGGCCTGAAGCCATCCCACTTCCTGATATCCAAGCGGACACTGTTGCAAGAGCCTTTCTTCATGGATGGGTGTCAAGATTTGGATTGCCGACAAAAGTCATCACTGACCAAGGTCGCCAATTTGAGTCTTCGCTTTGGAAGAAGTTTACCAGCTTGTTGGGTACAGTACATGCGCATACCTGTGCGTATCATCCGCAAGCTAACGGCCTCGTCGAACGCTTCCATCGCCAGCTGAAGTCATCCCTTATGTGTCACGAAGACTCCCATTGGATGGATAAGCTTCCACTCGTGTTGCTTGGTATTCGCTCTGCATTTAAGAGTGATCTGAAGACTACAGCGGCTGAACTAGTCTATGGAACAACACTGCGGCTACCAGGTGGCTACTTCACTGCAGGGATAAGTCATGTGATCCTACGGAATTCGCTCAAACACTTTCCTCTCACATGCAGTCCCTTCAGCCTGTTCCCCTCGATTGACTAGCCAACAGAACATCTTTGTTTCCCCAGCCCTCCAATCTTGCACCCACGTTTTCGTTCGTGTACCTGTCCCCAAAACGGCCTCTCCAATGTCCATATGACGGACCCTATGAAGTTCTCCGACGTACGCGCAAATCATTTCTCATCCAGCGCGGTTCCAAGGTCGACAAGGTTTCTATCGATCGTCTTAAGCCTGCGTTTTTGGAATCAACCTTAAGTGAGGTACAAGTAGCTACCAAAAAGGTTCAGCGGAAATCTGTGTCGTTCGGAACTCTTTGAACTTCCTCTCTGGTGGGGAGTGTGTAGTGAATACTCTTATTTTAGTTTCAAGTTAAATGTTAATTTTACCGTCTTGAATTTCGGAATAGTATAAATTCATTTTAAATTAGTTACCCCATTATAATTCAATTGTGAACCACATTAATACTAATTTTATGTATACTATATTATTTTATTGTATGTAAACATAATTAATTATATATCACAATTGTCAGTTAATTATTTATATTCAAATATTTATTTTAATCTAATACCATGTCCATTTTGCAAATAAATAATAGAAAACCAAAGGTTATATTTTCCACCTTTGGTACTGTCGCAGTTTCGCCTAACGGACTCAATACGGCTAGTGAGATAATCACTGGTTGGCACTTAACTAGCGGCAGTGCTTATGGCTACATCATCCAGGTTAACCTATACCGGATAGATGCGCTACGGTCCCAAGCCGTAGCTTGCCTAGGCCAACGACGACGACGACGTAAACCAACACAAGGAATAAGAATTCGCTTTACTTCTGCTATAAAGCGTCTCCCATCATGATGCAGGTAAAACGCAATGATTTTGACCTCTATAAAAGATGCAACTATTCTCTCTCTCTCTCTCTCTCTCTCTCTCTCACACAATAATTCTTGTACCTTTCCTTTGTGCTTGAAACAAATTAGTCACAAAAACAAACAAGCCGCCAAAAAACCCCTACAAATAAATAAACAAAACAAAGAACGAGAGAGAGAGAGAGAGAGAGAGAGAGAGAGAGAGAGAGAGAGAGAGAATACATTTAAATGACTCAATGATTAGTCCCAATATCCACGTTATAGTCGTGGAAGCTGAATTGCCAATCTTTTTATCTTTCCCCTTGTCGTCCCCATTGGCTGCTCCCCACTTCCCCACCACGGTTTTTTATACGCTTTTCCGCATTGCGCCACATAATGATGCATTCAGCTACAAGAAGCTCGTATGATAATTTTTTCACACGGGGGGTAAAGTACAATTTTAAAAACTACAAAAACAATTGTGAGAATTAATTGATGTGTGATTTTATATTATTTTTACTACTATATATATATATATATATATATATATATATATATATATGATGAAAAAAAACCACGAAGGAAAGGAAACACAGAATGGTGCTCAAGCGCTTTCGTCTAATGACATCCTCAGGAACACTGAGTGTTCCTGAGGATGTCATTAGACGAAAGCGCTTGAGCACCATTCTGCGTTTCCTTTCCTTCGTGGTTTTATTCATCATAAATTTTTCACGTGTTACTTTCGTGAAATAATTTTCATATATATATATATACACTACGCTTGAACGGGAAATAATATACAAATGTACATAACTAAAATATATATATATATATAAATATATATATATATATATATATATGCCTATATATTGTAACTAATAAGAAAAGTCTACTGTTTTCAGGAATTGTAAATTATAGAAGTGAAATAATTGATGAAATCATTTCTACTGGCGGAATGTATCTGACAAAATTGCAAGAAATTTCACCTACTTTTTATTTATTTATTTATTTGTGGAAACAGTTTCCTGCGTAAGTCTTGGGTAATTTTGCTAAAATTCATTCGTTTTAGTACTTTTACGATAATAAATAAACATAGAAAAAATAATTTAAAGCTCTTTTGACAGAATCCTTCCTTACTTTACGCCAATTATATCTAATTTTCCGAACCATTGAATTGCCAGATGGTGATGCAAAATATGAATTCATATACTTATATAAAAAAACAACTTCTAGCCAACTTCAGTAACAGAACCTTTCTGTATATAATATATATATATATATATATATAATATATATATATATATAATATATAATATATATATATATATACTGCCAGCCAGCAGAGATGACATCTATATTTTATATATCTGTAAAGCTCACCTTGTTTTCCTTTGTCCTTCGGAACTAGAGAGAGAGAGAGAGAGAGAGAGAGAGAGAGAGAGAATGGGCAATAAGAGAGTGTTAAATAATAATTAATAAGAATATCTTTTAAAAATGTTTAATTATAACAGCAATTGAATTCCGCTATAAATTCCGGGCTAACGACATCTGATCGACTTTACGTAAAATCGACAAGTTATTGCTAGTTAGATTAAGGTTAGGGTAAGTTAGAGTAGCATAGGTGAAGTTACGCTAGGTTAGATTAGCGTAGGTTAGGTTACTCTAGCTTAGGTTTTTTTTTTAAATTAGCTTAGTTTTGCAGGGTGTCGAATGTCGATGTTACGTTTTGTCGAACAAATGGGTATACGTTCATAAATTTCACTATGAAGCGTGGAAATAAAATTTGGAATACAGTAATAGGCATGCTTCAGTAAAGAATTAGTTTTAAAAGAATGTAAGGTATTGAGTTTCACTTAATTCATTAATATTAACGTCTCTAGAACAATTATTAGTCCTAAATTAATTATAAATTAATTAATTTTAGATTAGTTTGCTTCGTAATTTCATGAAAGAAAACTGTGGTTCTCGCATTCGCAATTTTGGTTAAGAAAATAATTAACAGTAATTTTAAATAATGTAATTATGTAATTAGTGTTAGTTAATTAAGTTTAAACTACAGGTGATTACAATACCTTACATTCAAATTTTTTGCGTAAGCGAGTGAAAATTATGAATAATTAGAAAATTCGTAAGAGAAATCATGCAAAATATAAACAATTTATTAAAATGATACAATATATATATATATATATATATATATATATATATATATACTGTATATATTTTTTTTATTTATTTAAGTAATTTGAACTTGACCGTGCTTAAAATTTTAAAGATATTTACCAATTAAAACTTACAATAAATAAAAATGTCTCTATACTTTCGTTTATCACTATTTGATGATACCCTTACGTACCTAATATATATATATATATATATATATATATATATATATATATATTATTTTAATATTTTATATTACAAAATTATAGAGTATAACAAGAAGAAGTAATTATTATAATAGAATACTAAATAATTCTTTGTTACTTTAGAAAAATTAAGAAAAAGCTAAGTGATACTAAAAATAATTAAAAAGTTAAATAGAACCACAACTAAAACTTTTAAAGTGAAGACAAGGATTAGTTAATTAAATAAATAGGCCTATTAAGTAAAGCCAAAATTTCTCACATACTGAAAACAATATAACAAAAGGCGAATGAATGGCTTTTATGAGAAAAAAGTAATCGAAAAATTCACTTATACCATTAACTAAGTAACGTTGCAGCCACTCAGTTAGTTAGTAAAAGTGATTGCAAAGTGTTCACACACACACACACACACACTTTTGTTTTATCTGACTTTTAAGGTCAATTTCTTAACTGAACCAAACTAATCAGATCTAACGTCACTTTCGTTCTTGAGATATCTGAATTTTAAAAAATCACCCAACAGTGCATCACTACCTATCTCGTAAGAGTAAAACTGATGAGGTAATGGGACAAATCCTCGAAACTATCATACAATGTCATAGCGAGAAAACAACCTTATAAGTAGGGTAAAACGAACGAACACACACACACACACACACACACACACACAATTAAAAAATTAAAAAATAATAAAAAAATAATACATTTTTAGAAAGGAAAATGGTACTTGTGGGTTATCTGTCGCCACTTTTTAATATTTTTTTATTTATTTATTTTTATATATTAAGAGAAGAGGATTCTTTATACTGCACGGCATTGACGATTGGTTAGGTTAAGTCGTGCTAGTTTGGTTAAATACCGTTTTATTTAACCAAACTAGCACGACTTAACCTAACCAATCGTCAATGCCGTACAGTATAAGAATCCTCTTCTCTTAATATATAAAAATAACTAAATAAAAAAATATTAAAAAGTTTTTTATTTAACCAAACTAGCACGACTTAACCTAACCAATCGTCAATGCCGTACAGTATAAAGAATCCTCTTCTCTTAATAATAAAAATAACTAAATAAAAAAAATATTAAAAAGTTTTTTTTTAACCAAACTAGCACGACTTAACCTAACCAATCGTCAATGCCGTACAGTATAAAGAATCCTCTTCTCTTAATATATAAAAATAAATAAATAAAAAAAATATTAAAAAGTGGCGACAGATAACCCACAAGTACCAGGAAAATAATATGATTAATGATAGTTTCTAAAAAATACCACAAAAAAAAAATTCTTACGCTACATAAGAGAAATTTAAAATATAAAAATCTTCCTAGATTAATGGTGATACTAGAATCCGGAAGTGATAGTCTTTAATACCATGATATATGTTCTTGGTTCCCTCTATCGGGTCTGCTTCTAAGGGCGGTTCCTCCCTTTGGAAATCTGTGAAAAAATTAGTAGATAGTTTTTTAAATTATATTTTTTTTTGTTGTTTTTGGTATTAAAGTTGGTTTCATCTGAGTTCTATTCGGAGTAAGAATGGTTAAGAAAGCTTTTTTTTAAAGATTTAAATGTTATACTATATTCGATTGTATTTATGACATTTTTTAATAATAATAATAATAATAATAATAATAATAATAATTAATTAATTATGATTATTATTATTATCACTATCAATACTGTTAGTATTATTACTATGACTAAGCTTATAAACCGTGCACGATAATATTTCTCAATGCATGCCATCCTATTACCACTTATTTAATGTAATCTGCACCTGAACTGTAAATGTAAATTACCAGCAAAGATCAACGAACGGAATAATTTCGCCATAAAATTATAAAATTTAAAACTATAAAATTATAAAAAAAATTTTTATTATATATAATATATCTCATTGATTTAAGAAGTTCAGCTTTTGAATACATTCAGATAAGCAGTAATCTTTTAATAGGGCTGACGTTAGTAATCGGGATTCTACCAAATATCAACGTCTGACTATAATGGATACCTGCATGCTATCTGGGCAGGTAACGTAAGCTTATTAAGTGTTTAATAGGAATTTGTACTCAGATAACCAACTTTAATGAGAATAGCATTTTTAACATTAAAATAACCCTAGTCGTCACCTGATCATCTATCGTTATTGTTGCCCTAAGCCTAAAGTACTCTTAGTTGGTTGGTCGATGGCTCGGAGTTTACCCTCAGTCAGGAAGGGTATGGATGTAGAAGGGAAGTGTAGAGATTCCACATTAAACGAGACAGTAGAACAACAATAACGTTTTGGGTTAACCGTAACGGCGAAGTCATGTGACGGAGGGGACCTACAACTTGACGTGGTGTCCGAACCGCTACCTCACGAAGGGTGGCCTCATATAATCACCTTAATCCTAAAGCTCAAACCGAGATTTGAACACAAGACCTTCGAGTTCAGAGACGGGCACTTTATCACCAAGCTACCATGGTGGGTATAATAGTGTAAACTCTGAACGCTTTAGGGAACGAGTAAAGACCTATCCTATAGACAGTGGCTATAGGTGGGTACTTTACACTAAAAACAGTCCCTTTTCCAAGTATTTCATCAATGATTATAATGTTGAAAGGACAGAATTTACTGTAAAAGGACAGATTTATAATAAGAAACATGAACTGTAACAATTTTAGTAGGCGTAAAATTACATACAGCAACGTACATTCTTATTTTTAGAATTCTCCCGTGTATATATCGCGTATTTATATACGTAGTAAGACAGAACTAAAATAATCAAGTTGTTACGACTCTCTATAAACTTTACAATGAATCTTTGTTGGTCAAAGTTCATTTCAGACGAAACGTGTGTGTCTGTTCAACGAAATATTCATTAAAATCTATGGAACTTTCCACCCAAAGTCAAATGAAAATGAAATTACACACTCAAGAAGGTTAGAACCATCCTCGATATGCGTTAACAGCTAATAGAATGATATAAAGTCTATTAACAGTTGAAAGTTTTGATGAAAGAGAGAAAAAAAGTTCGAAAGTCCTGTAACATAATTTTACGAGCCGGCAAAAGTCATTCGGTAATGTTCTCATGCAAACTATATAGTTCATGCTTTTGAGGACACGTGGATGCAGAAGAAACCCTGCAGGATTCGAACCAAATGGTTAGTTAGCTGAGCGCTGAATTCTTTGAAGTTAAACAGCTGTGCGTTACTGAGTACATTTATTAAATACTTTCATAAAATAAATGACGATACTGTTTTCTGTCGTTGGGAAAGCTGAATAAATATCAGATAGTAGTTTATGTAACATCCTGTAATAGTCGATTATACATAAAAAGGTGTGCATTTTTTCAGTATTTTCTTTTGACAACTCATCGAAAAACACTTGACACTGTATCCACGCTAGTACCAAAAGTTTGGTATTTTTCATTTTTGCTTTGCAGTATTTAAATCTCATTATGAACAGATTCCATTGATCACACTGGTTATACAGTAGTTCATCCGGTACTTTCCTGTTATCCCGGACCCCAGACACTTTTCCAGATTCGGACGCCACTTGCCAGATTGTCAAATTTCATTGCCAATTTTTTTTAAAATGTTTAGTAACTAACCTAACCTAACCTAACTTAAACTCTGGTTAGATTAGGTTAGGTTAGGTTTGGTTAGTTACTTAACATTAAAAAAAAAATGGCAATGAAATTTAGCAATCTGGCAAGTGGCGTACGAATCTGGTAAAAAGTCTGGGGTCCGGGATAACAGGAAAGTACCGTTCATCCTTTACTGTATGACTTTCGCAAACTTTTAATTTAACTTTTAATTTCATAACTTATCCTAAATTGTTTTCATGAAGCATCATTTATTTTCTACTAAATATACAAATGATCACTTTTATTTTAAACTGTGTAAAATAATGTAAAATAAAATATTTTTATAAATATTTACCTTTTGGTTATTATTATTATTATTATTATTATTATTATTATTATTATTTGCCATTTTCACTTGTCTTATGTTATATATAAACCAAATCCCACTAGTTTTGCTCAAAAAACTTCCATGCTTCCAACGACCTATTCAGATTAGAATAAATACTATGAATATATCAATGCCATATCAAATATCAAAAGTGTATAGAAAAATATTAAAAAATATTGCAAAACTCGTTTGTTTACTTCGTGGCCACGCCCCAATATCGTTTCTTGTTAGATCAACAAGATTAAGCGACACTGGATATGTTCACCAGTTGGATGATTGACCATCCTCTGCCTTCGAAATGATGTAACGATCCATAATTAGTTCGTATTCTACGTAAAACTGTAGGTTCCCCACCCCTCCCTGTCATATGACCTTTCCGTTACTAAAGAGGTTAAACGACCCAAAACATTATTATTCTAAAAATTCTATATTACTCGTAAATTCTCTCTCTCTCTCTCTCTCTCTCTCTCTCTCTCTCTCTCTCTCTCTCTCTCTCTCTCTCTCTCTCTCTCTCTCTCTCTCTCTCTCTCTCTCTCTCTCTCTCTCTCTATACTTTACGTATAAGATCTGTGACACGTGGAACAGTTTACCTTCAGAAGTTGTGAACAGTTCCTCTGTGGATCATTTCAAGAAAAGGTTAGACCAAATCTTGCACACTATTTGAGTGTGTAGAAAATTTCCGTGGCACCCGTTGCCATTGGTACCTCCTCGGTATGGGCCGCAAGGCCTTTTGAGGTACTTTTTCCTTGTAACTCTCTCTCTCTCTCTGAATTATAAAACAAAAAAAAATAAAGTATAAACTCTAATAAAAATAGCAAACCTTTTTAAATAGAACTTAACTTCAAGCGTAGAGTTACGAGGTAGTGGAAAAGTTTAGTAGCTAAAGATTTCGTGTTATGATTTTCCGGTGTGTCCTCAAATGTCCTCGAATATCCTGGAATGTGATGGAAAACGCTCCTTTCCATGACGCGTTTTCAAACTTAATGTGACATACCGTAGATTTTACGACTTTTAAAAAGATAATTCAGAAAATTTTGAAGAGCTTTTTTATATCTAGTTTACATCACAACCACGACGGTCTTCACTTTTTGTGATTAATTACGCGTTCTGATATGCATGGCATTTTTACATTCTCACTTTCTTCATGATGTAATTTAGCTTTACACTGTTAAGCATAAAAAAAAATATATATATATACACACACACACGTGTGCGTGTGTGTGTTTTTGTCAGACTAACAAAAAACGAGCAAAATTAAGACAATATATTAAAATATAAATTTTTGTTCGGTTACTAAATTGATTACGTCATAGCCACGTCGTAACACCGTTTTCCGCTAAATCAACAAGGTTAAGCGTGTTGGGTCTGTTCGGTACTTGGATGGGGAACCCTCTTCTGTGTTCAGATGATGTAGGACCCGTACATGGTTCGGATTCGTAAGCTGTAGGTCCCCTCCGTCACGTACCTTAATGTTACGAAAGAGGTTAAACAGCTCCAAACACTATTATCGTTAAATAGCAAGATATTATTTATACCGCAAGGCTATACATCATCAGATTTTTTAATTCAAGGTTAACCGAAATTCGAAAGCGAGATGATTTAGGAACTGAAACACTTTTATTATACTTTCAGGGCATATAAAACCTTGCAGGATAATATGTACGAAAAGGTGAAGGACCTTAATTTTAACAAGAACAAAGGATGTGGAACTTAGTCATAAGGGCATGATTCAAGGAACTAGATTATACCCAAATTCCTTACAACTCTCTCTCTCTCTCTCTCTCATACAACCGGTATATATATATATATATTGTTGAGGAACAAAAATGTGGACATGAATTATATTATTGTGACAAGCATAAAATGTTACTAAATAGGATTAAAAGGATCTGTCCAGGGATTCGTTATACAGTGAAATAATAATTTGATTCTACAGAACACTTAATGTAATTAATGAAATTTATATTGTATATAAACTTATATTTACATAATTTATATTTATATTTTTAAATATATTACTATTACTTGCCACTTTCACATTTTTACGTAATAAATAAACTAAATGCTATTAATGTTGCCTAAAAAGCTTCCATGCTTCGAACGGCATATTGAGATGAGAGTATTGTGAATATATTAATGTCATAACAAATATCTAAAAATTTTACAACTCAGACACTTGTATTCTTTTCTGAATAAAGTTTGGATTTGAATTTGAAATTAAGAAACATTATTCGTTTCCAAGATTTACAACCAACTATATATATATATGTGAGAGAGAGAGAGAGAGAGAGAGAGAGAGAGAGAGAGAGAGAGAGAGAGAGAGTAAATGGCTTTACTAAACTATTGCAAATTTTAGTTTACCTAAAAACAGAAAAACTCTACGGAAAGACAAAGCCTAATTATTGCAAGATTATCTTCACGGAAACAAGACAAGAAATTGACAAAGACAAAACTGGAAATAAAAACAAAACAAAAAAAAGAATAGTTAAATAGTTATTAAAAGAGAAACGTTATCAATAATTTCAGCTGAAAAATTCAGCTTTTAGAAAAAACGGGCATTTTTATATAATAAACGTATAGAAACGTTAATATTTATATGATGTCCATAAAAAAACGTTAATTTCTTATATAATGAATGTAAAAACACTGACTTTTTGTGATAAAGATAAAAACGTTACGCTTTATATAATGAACGTGTAAAACGTTAATTTTTACATGATAAACATATAAAAAGATGAAATTTTATAACGTAAAAACGTTAATTTTTGTATGATGAACGTGTACACCGCAGTGGTGGCGAACCTATAGCACGCGATCAAATTTGCTGGCACGCCTAAGCATAAAAATTGTTATCCAAGAAATGAGTATAAAATAATAGACTTAATGTTTAGAATTTGGTGTAATATATATAAACTTTGGTGGGCATGCGAATTTTTTTTTTATGGTTTACACGTTTTTTTTTGGCACGCGACTGTATAAAGGTTCGCCACCCCTGGTATACGATATAACCAAATACGGTAAATTACGACCCATTCTTACTTGAACAATGTATCTTCACACCAACAACGTACTGTGCCTCCATTTTAGTCAACGTTCGAAAGCTCGTAAAAAAAATACGTTAAAAAGATTCTTATCTTAGCATTACGTTTTGGAAGATTGGGTATACAATTTTTCTTTCGAAACAATGTTGTTGTTATTGTTGTCATTGTAGAGAAAAGAAGAAAAATAATAATAAAAAAGGTGCGTGGAACGAAGTTTTCTTTAAAAAATTCGAAAGACAATGGGAACCAATATAGTAGTAGATGACACCAAATTGTTTTTACGTTTTAAAACGAAAACGTTACAACAATCTTTATTCTTTTCTTTATCAGAAAAAAAAAATTCTGAGAAAAACCTCGAACCTTAGTCAGTCCAAATGTAAATTTAATACATACATACATACATACATACATACATACATACGTAATTTTTAATTTGGTGTTTAATTTTATTAAAACTTTCGACATTTGTTTTTAATACGTCACCTTATAAATAATTAATTAGCTTCCCCTTTTACAATATATTAAAATTACATATGAACAATAAGAGGCGCGCAATCAAAATAAAAATTTCATCTGAAAAATAATACACTTTATATTCTTATTTGCATTAAAGCCTTTCGGTTTTTAAATTCCTTCAAAGGAAACGTCGGAAACACTAAAATTTCTATAATGAATATATGAAACGGAAAATCCTTTGACTTCTTTCATTTACGAGTGATGAACGTACTAATAAGCTCGGGGACAAATGAGAAATTTTGGCAGAAGTGAATTTTCACATTCTAAAAATATCAATAAAATGATTCCAAAAAGGAAAAAAAGTTATATAAATGTCCCGTCTTATTGTACGAATATTATTACTATTACTAATTACTATTAATCTAAAACGTGACGCACCAGATCTGGTAAATGTTTGCCAAATTTTTTAGATGGTTCATTTGTTGGTATTATTGTTTATAAAAGACTGGATACACTGGGTTGTAATAAGGTGTGTGTTGTCCAGTGTAACTCCACTTTTTTTAATTGACTGTACATTAGGGCGGCTCGTTTTTACACTTTTTTCGATATTTGATTGGGGGTAGTGCGGAAAAGTTGCGATTTGGAGAGAAAATAAAGTGTGTAAAATTTTTTTGATCTACGTCAATACCTTCCGGTGGCGGCGAGTCCTTAAAAATCGAAAAATAGGCCAACGGGGTAGATTGGAAAATGGTTTTAAAGACTTACAAAATAAACAATAAAAATTTCAGCACAATCTGTTAATAACTTCCGGTGGCGTCTTAGCCGTTAAAATATCCAAATATTGATTTAAAGCAAGTTTTAACAAGATGTTATACAAATGTTAATTCCGGTATATTTCTGTGCAAACAACCCTGAGAACACTATTATAGGCTTGAATAAATTAATAGCAGTCATTGAACAATGAACATTATATAAAAATTATATAAAATTATATAAAATTTTTGTGTTTTTAGGCCTATTTTTCGATTTTTAAGGACTCGCCGCCACCGGAAGGTATTGACGTAGATCAAAAAAATTTTACACACTTTATTTTCTCTCCAAATCGCAACTTTTCCGCACTACCCCCAATCAAATATCGAAAAAAGTGTAAAAACGAGCCGCCCTACTGTACATACTCATGAAATGAACCAAACGTTTTCCCCATTCGAAATATCAGTTGAAACTGGAATTATTATATAATTATATAAGGAATATTATAGAAGTTGGCGAAGGGATCAGTCACTAATGAGTCAAATCAATGAATGATGTTGTAAATGCACGATTTTGAGTGAATGCATAATATAACGCCTCGAGCAATCCGCATTTAAAATCTCTTCCGGTTAAAATCCGAAGCGAATGAACCGGAAATGGGAAAGTTCATATAGATCTGGACTTGAACAGGAATACCTAATTCCTGTTTAATAGTTCACCATTCCTATTCATTTTGAATTAACTAAACTTCTTTTTGTTAGATCATTGAGGTTAAGCGACGTTGTGTCTGGGCAGTAGTTGGATGGGTGATTGTCTTCCGCGTTCCAATGATGTAGCGACCCTTAATTAAATGGTTCGTATCCTACGCAAAGCTGTAGATCCCCTCCGTCACATGTCCTTTGTCATTATGAAATAAGTTAACCTTAAACGTTATTATTGCGTCAAGTGAAGCAGGAGTTCTGTCCTTTCGCTTATTCCGGAAACAGAACACAATTAGGATATATGATATATACTGCAGGGGTGGCCAAGTTTCCTGGACCCAAGCGCTACATATGACGTTTTTCAGATGTACGAGAGCCGTAAAATATTTTAAGAAGAATTCAATTATTAAAAACATATACATATAGTTAAACTCACATTATTAAATTGTTTAATTACTGTTTGTAGAAGGCTTAGTTTGAGTCTTCATTTTGGCTGTTAATGCTTTAAAGTCTGGCTGATGTGATGTTAAGGCGGTATGAAGAAGCTCAGTCAGGTGTTCGTTAGTGAGGGCGGCACGATGTTTTGACTTTACAAACTTCATTACCGAGAAGAGTGCTTCACAGCAATAAGTTGTCCCAAAAACTGAGATAAGTCGGAAACTGGTTTTCCTGAGGTGAGGATACTTTGTCTCTGGTACTTGCTTCCAAAACTCAACTGCAGATAAGCTTTTATGCATCAACTTTAAATCCACGTCCTCCTGTAGCTCCAAAAGTTCTGTTTGTATTGAAGCAGCTTCCGTAACAAAAGGTGTGGTAACAGGACAGCCATCGTTGACGACATCAATCAGGAAAGGATTTAAAAGAAATTCGAAGCATAGTTTTAGCTTCTTTAGTTCATCAAACCTGAACTGAAAATCATCAATTAGTCCTTCTAAT
This sequence comes from Bathynomus jamesi, assembly GCA_023014485.1. Lineage (NCBI taxonomy): Eukaryota > Metazoa > Arthropoda > Malacostraca > Isopoda > Cirolanidae > Bathynomus > Bathynomus jamesi. Next base: position 335,979 of record JAJOZX010002036.1, on the reverse strand, counting down.
TTACCTTTGTATTCCTCCAATTTACTATCTTTTATTTCAATATCAGGAAAAGTGTTTGCTCGGTTTTTCAGGTGGGGAAAATGGTCAATTTGTTTTGTTACTAGATCTTTTTGGAAGAGCTTTATTTTATTCTGGAAACTGAAAACTGTCTGTGTAAGGTCAGAAATGACCTTATCCTTTCCCTGAAGTGCCAAATTTAGATTTTGAAGGTGTTGTATTGTAAGAATGTGATTGGTATGGCAGGGTCATTGTGAAAGTTAAACGTGAGCGATAGGTGGAGTGTGAAACTAGAGCTTGGTGTGAATGATTTGAAAGTGAGCAAGGTGAAAGGTAGTAATGGAAGTTGAGGATGATTCGTGCTTGTGATCTGAACAATAGAGGTTTGAAGCGGGAGATTCAAAGTTAGAAGTTGCAAGAAGTTGGATATTTGAATGCGAGTTGTCGGCATTAGATCTGCAATCACTTCAGGGTACAGAGTACAGTGGTGTCTTTAAGCATTGCCTATAGTGCAAGTGTGGAAGCTTCTATACGAGCCTTCAAATTTGGATTGTGGAACAACGCTTGGGTTCGGCTGGGGAACTGAATTCCTGGTTCAATTAAAACCGTTTCGTCTACTCGAGCTGAACGTGAACAGTCGGAACGTTTTGTGGCCCCGTTCCGAGGCTGAGCTTCTGAACTTCATCAGTAAATTCGAGGATTAAAACAGGATTGGAGCAAAGCCTATCCTTCCCTGCCCGTCTAAACACCACTGCTACTGGACTAGCCGAAGTGAAGTAATAGGCGAAGTAATAATTTACTTTAAGTAGTCACAGGACGTACTGCTTGTATACACTTTAAGTTTAAGTTTAAGTTTAAGTGTTAGGTTAAGTTTAAGTATTAAGTTTAAGTGTTAGGTTAAGTTTAAGTATTAAGTTTAATGTTAAGTTTGTGTTAAGTTTAAATGTTAATTTAAGTTTATATTTAGGGTTTTGTAAATATACTTAATTTATTTACAAGTACTTTAACTGGACCTAAGTGTAGCTTGGATAAATAGTTTATGGTACCTGCACCCGGGAAAGGAGCTTTCCGGTAGCAGTATTACATCAGTAAAAAACATCAGATCCTGCACCCATTCGTGATCTTCTAGGTGTGGGTATGACTTTCCCTTTTCTTTCAAGAAATCAATGATAGGCTCCAACAGTGCAACAAACCTATTCAGGAGATTACTAGTTGATAACCACCTTACAATACAGTAGAATGAAAGGTCATCTGGCTTATCTTGAAGATCCAGCTCCTCGATAAAATTTCTAAACGCTCGGTGCGTTTTTGCATTTGAACGAATGAAATTCACAATTTCTAGAACACATTTCATAACACTGTCATACCTAAATTACTTGCTTACCAAATGACCACGGTGAATGATACAGTGAATAAAGAGACACAGGATACTTGGGATCGCGTGTCAAGAGCCCAACTAGGCCTACATTTTGTCCTACCATAGCTAGTGCTCCATCTGTTGCAACACTGACAAGTTTATTCAATGGTACTTGAGCATTTGATAATGCCTCGTCAAGTGCGTTCTTTGTGTCAACCCCTCTGGTGGTTTCTCTTAGGGTCATTAAGTCCAAGAGTTCTTCTTTCACATTTCCATCGCCAGTAACATAACGAACAAATATCGCCAGTTGAGGGTTATCTTTAATATCTGTGGATTCATCGAGGGCCAAACCGAATGTAACAGAATTCTTCAAATCACTCTGCAACGAGCATGTAATTTCAGCACTGATCTGGAAAATACATCTCTCTGTAGTGTGGCGGGAAATAGAAATACTTGCTATTTGTTCTCGAAGCTTTGTGTTATCTGGAGCGAGAATTGCAGTAACATCAGCAATATTCTTCTTCACAAATTCTCCACTACTGTAGGGAAGTTGAGCACGAGCAATATTTCGACCTTATCCTTTCCCTGAAGTGCCAAATTTAGATTTTGAAGGTGTTGTATTGTAAGAATGTGATTGGTATGGCAGGGTCATTGTGAAAGTTAAACGTGAGCGATAGGTGGAGTGTGAAACTAGAGCTTGGTGTGAATGATTTGAAAGTGAGCAAGGTGAAAGGTAGTAATGGAAGTTGAGGATGATTCGTGCTTGTGATCTGAACAATAGAGGTTTGAAGCGGGAGATTCAAAGTTAGAAGTTGCAAGAAGTTGGATATTTGAATGCGAGTTGTCGGCATTAGATCTGCAATCACTTCAGGGTACAGAGTACAGTGGTGTCTTTAAGCATTGCCTATAGTGCAAGTGTGGAAGCTTCTATACGAGCCTTCAAATTTGGATTGTGGAACAACGCTTGGGTTCGGCTGGGGAACTGAATTCCTGGTTCAATTAAAACCGTTTCGTCTACTCGAGCTGAACGTGAACAGTCGGAACGTTTTGTGGCCCCGTTCCGAGGCTGAGCTTCTGAACTTCATCAGTAAATTCGAGGATTAAAACAGGATTGGAGCAAAGCCTATCCTTCCCTGCCCGTCTAAACACCACTGCTACTGGACTAGCCGAAGTGAAGTAATAGGCGAAGTAATAATTTACTTTAAGTAGTCACAGGACGTACTGCTTGTATACACTTTAAGTTTAAGTATTAAGTTTAAGTGTTAGGTTAAGTTTAAGTATTAAGTTTAAGTGTTAGGTTAAGTTTAAGTATTAAGTTTAATGTTAAGTTTGTGTTAAGTTTAAATGTTAATTTAAGTTTATATTTAGGGTTTTGTAAATATACTTAATTTATTTACAAGTACTTTAACTGGACCTAAGTGTAGCTTGGATAAATAGTTTATGGTACCTGCACCCGGGAAAGGAGCTTTCCGGTAGCAGTATTACATCAGTAAAAACATCAGATCCTGCACCCATTCGTGATCTTCTAGGTGTGGGTATGACTTTCCCTTTTCTTTCAAGAAATCAATGATAGGCTCCAACAGTGCAACAAACCTATTCAGGAGATTACTAGTTGATAACCACCTTACAATACAGTAGAATGAAAGGTCATCTGGCTTATCTTGAAGATCCAGCTCCTCGATAAAATTTCTAAACGCTCGGTGCGTTTTTGCATTTGAACGAATGAAATTCACAATTTCTAGAACACATTTCATAACACTGTCATACCTAAATTACTTGCTTACCAAATGACCACGGTGAATGATACAGTGAATAAAGAGACACACAGGATACTTGGGATCGCGTGTCAAGAGCCCAACTAGGCCTACATTTTGTCCTACCATAGCTAGTGCTCCATCTGTTGCAACACTGACAAGTTTATTCAATGGTACTTGAGCATTTGATAATGCCTCGTCAAGTGCGTTCTTTGTGTCAACCCCTCTGGTGGTTTCTCTTAGGGTCATTAAGTCCAAGAGTTCTTCTTTCACATTTCCATCGCCAGTAACATAACGAACAAATATCGCCAGTTGAGGGTTATCTTTAATATCTGTGGATTCATCGAGGGCCAAACCGAATGTAACAGAATTCTTCAAATCACTCTGCAACGAGCATGTAATTTCAGCACTGATCTGGAAAATACATCTCTCTGTAGTGTGGCGGGAAATAGAAATACTTGCTATTTGTTCTCGAAGCTTTGTGTTATCTGGAGCGAGAATTGCAGTAACATCAGCAATATTCTTCTTCACAAATTCTCCACTACTGTAGGGAAGTTGAGCACTAGCAATATTCCATGCCATAACAAAACTAGCTTCAGTAGTTAAGTCAGCTGTCTTACACAATGATGAAAGTACAGTTTGTTGGGCAACTAGGATAGATTTCAACATTGTTAACTTAGTCTTCCGCAATTCTGATTTGGGAGGAAATTCCGTAATAAAATTTTTATGGTTAGTTTTATGATGACGCTTTAAGTTACTTGCTTTAAAGTGATTGAGTGCCACGTGGCAGAGAAGACACACAGGTTTCCCACCCTTAACAGTAAAGGCAAAGCTCTCCTCCCACTCCTGTTTAAAAACTCTATTTTCTTCTTGATTTTTCCGTTTCTTACACTTTGTCTGCTCAGTCATTTTAATCAACTAAGGGGTTGTATAATTTTCACTTGTATAGCTGAGAAAAATAGCCACCATTTGATCTAAGAAGCCAATTTTAAAACACACTCACTCGTTACTACACGCGGCCACAGGGTAGCTCGAGGGGTACTGGACACTGGTGGGTGGCAATTGGTGTTAATTACGTAATTATCCCGCTTAGTGCCTGTCACGCAAAAGAAATTGTCGTACGCATGACGCATTTTATTGTCAATTCAATTTTTCCTTGTTTTTTTTTTCATATTTTTTTTTATTATGTGAAAAAAAAATTATATTTGTATTATAAATTTTGTCTTTTATGATAAATACAATAAAAACCAAAATTGTCTCGCGAGCCGCAGTTAACAACCTCGAGAGCCGCATGCGACTCGCGAGCCGGGGTTTGGCCACCGTTGAATATAGGATACGCCCTAATACATTTTGCAAAGTGTAACGAATTTCTAAAATTCGTAAAGGTCACTGGGTACTCGCCCCATCTGCTGTTGAAAGTACGACTCCGCCGAGCGTCAACAGATAGCGCGGCGGATCTCAGATTCACAGGAGGAACTCAGACCCACAAAAAGCGAAGCTCCATTGCTCGACCCTCCCCTTTACCCCCCTCGAGTTGAACGAGAGTCGCTTCTTAATCAGAGAGAAAAGAAGACGGGGAAAGAGTCGGGTACTTCACCCCACTCGCACACTGCGAAGACACTGATATATGTAACCACAGTATAATTATATATTAAACACTTTTACGACAATGCACGCAGCAGCAGATGATACGATTTCCTTTACACTATGCGTGACTCCATTATGAATGCAAGGGAAAAGGTATAGAGCGACGTGTGTATATATATATATATATATATATATATATATATATATTATAATATATATATATATATATATATATATATATATATATATATACACACGTCGCTCTGTATATTTTCCATTATATGTGAAGACTAAGATAGTTTTTAGATAGTCACATAATACAGGGTGGCCATAAAATCTGGAAACAGGACATTATTCTCAGAGCTGTAGGGGTTATCTGCAACGGAGAAAACAAATAATCTAAAAAAATAAATCCTACGTTTCCAAAATTTATGGCCACCCTGTAGATACAATACAATAAACAATTTGTACATAGAAGCATTTCTTATAAAGAAAGGCTTCACAGATATTTCAGTACAACGAAATCTGTGAAAATACTTGGTAAACATATATATATATATATATATATATATATATACTGAATATTTACAACTTTGGTAAAGCATTGACTGAAAAAAGTTAAAAAAAAAACCATTTACGAAAAAGCACGAACACTAATTAGTAAAATTAAAAAAATATATATTTTTGTCGTCACGAGAAATTAACTTTTTAAAAAAAAGACTAATTAATAATTTTTTTTCATTGTATATTTTCCCAAATTTTTTTCCTGAAATTATTTTTTAAAGGCAGGAATGTACTTCAAAGAGTACCAACGCTGGTCCCCACTATGCGTTATCTCTGTATTTAGATCTTTAATTTAATATATTTAATATATAATATATTATAAGTTATATATAATATATATTTAATTTAATTTAATATATGGCGCACGTACGTTAATGATATACAAGAAATATTTAATGTTTCATTAATTTTCGCTTAAGTGTTAAATTGCATAAACTGGAATTTTAAAAGCGAGTGAAATTGCAACCGACATTCACCATGAAACGGGATTCTCCGAAAATAAGGAACACCTTTAGGGAAACCCAGACTAATATATAGATAGATAGATAGATAGATAGATAGATATTGTATCAGGCTTAATACGAGTATGAAGGTCTTCCTTTCGGGAGTTTTCTAAGTCTTTTTTAACTTCTTTTTAAGTTTGAAACTTTTTACGTTAATGAACCTTTTTGAATCTCATTTATTATTGAAACTCTGCTCCAATAAATCTTTCCCCTTTTATTAGATTTTAAAAACTTTAAAAAAAAATTAAATAAACTTCTCTCTCCTCTCGAAAATAGAACCCATTCATGTCACGAACATGACGATTCATTTTTACTGTTTAAATGTGCCGCTCCAGAAATTTCATCCAATCAGAGTGTTTCAATTTGGACACCCCACTTTAAGAGAGAGAAAAAAAATAAAAGAACGACAGTTTTTTTTTTTTTTTTTTTTTATCAGTGACTCCACGTTAAAATGTGGTGTAACATGTCCGGTTTTTCTTATAAGTAGTTTTTCAAGAATATATATATATATATATATATATATATATATATATATATATATATATAAAAATAAATGTCCAGAATACAAGCTGTGCAGAGAAGCACTCGACCAAAAACAAAATTACAACTTTTGTGGTATGTTAGAGGGTGATTGCTGTGTTTATCTTGTGAAGTATCACATCATCTTGTGTTAGTAGCAGGCTACGCTAGGAAACTTTATCCCAGACTAGTAGGCTAGGATATGAAATATTATCCTCAGTTAGCATCCTCAGGCAGTATCGTCCTAGGCTAGTAGTAGGATAATAGGCTAGAAGCATCATCTTAACTATTTGTAGGCTATAGGCTAGGCAGCATCACCCTAGGCAAGAAGTAGGCTGCATGGGCATCATCATCCTAGGGTAGATGTACACTGTCATCAGTATAAAAGTTAGTGTTAATCATCGCAAATAGTAAAGTTTATCCTATTTTTGTCGTTTTTAAAAAATCGAATTTTCTTATTTTAGATGTAAAATGTTTAAAATACAAAATTATAAATGCTAATAATTTGTCAGATTTACTATTATGTAAATGTAAAAAGCCTAAATGGAGAATGTTACGTCATTGTCATCATACTGTACGTGTGTGTGTACGTCTGTGGCGATACATCTTATTAACTTTTCCTTATATGGTCAAGTTGGTAATCTGATGGATATTGCCTTTTCCATAATTGAGCTCATCTGTACTCGAGTCTGTAAAACATAAGCTTGTCTGTTTTCTAACAGCCAACGGAAATCACGAGTGAAAAAAATGTGTATAATGACTCCACGAAAAAGAAAAATTCTCAAAAAGTCCCAAAACTATTTGCAAATTTCCTACACAAAACTTCTTTTCTCGTTTCTGGGATTTTAGGACTCATTATTTATCTCTCTCTCTCTCTCTCTCTCTCTCTCTCTCTCTCTCTCTCTCTCTCTCTCTCTCTCTCTCTCTCTCTCTATTTTTTGCGTTGTGATAAGGAATTCGTTTAATTGTTTTTTGGCTGTCCAGGATTTAATGTCGGGAAAACCTCATCAGAGAAAATTGTGCAATTTTAGGGAAAGCTCAACTGCAATGATTGCGCTTCGAGTTGCAAATAAGAGAAAATCATTAAATTATTCTAAACAGCATGATAATTTCTTAATTATATATTATTGTACATTAAGTCCATGCATAAAATATATATATTATATATTATTATATATATATATATATATATATATATATATATATATATATATTATATATATATATATAATTTAGGGCCAAGAGTAAAAAATGAGTTAAAAAAGATCTTAAGAAATAAAATTTTACCAAAAATGATGCTTAGTGATTAATTTCTGATTCACGTTGTTCTCATTACCGAAATGATAAAAGAAATTACAGGATAACAAGAAGTCAAAGGTCCATTCTAGGCCAGCTCAAGAGAGAGAGAGAGAGAGAGAGAGAGAGAGAGAGAGAGAGAGAGAGAGGCTAAAAAAATAGAGAACAAAAACCCTCGTACCATCCATGAACCTGATTTCACTACTATTCCGCACAAACAGTAGTATAGTAGCAACAAAGCATAGATTCCTCTTTAGGCCAGTTACGTTCAAGTAAATGAGAAAGAAATAAAGAGCGAATTGAAAATTACAATATAAGATATGAACGTAAGTAAACAGTAAACATGTCTCTTGCTCTTGTTTGAAACCATATAGATGAAATGCGGCTGCAATGGAGCTCCGGGTCCGATATCAGGAAGATTCGATTTAAATTTAAAAATTCGGATCATAAGTCTGAGGACATTTAAAAAGAATCTTAGATCTAGCTCCAGATCCACGTGAGAGTAAAACAATGAGTAAAAATATGATCTAAATACCAGATATTAAATTCTATAAACGATCAATAAGAAAGACGTGTAATAATTCTATTATATTTTCAGGCAATCGAAAAATACATATAAAATATTATATCATTGGAAGGACTAAAGAAAAGATAAGACAGAAAAAATTTACGTAACTATTTTCAATATTGTCATATCCCATTACACATTTTTCTTCCGAAAGAAAAATGAGAAAAAGCTTAACTTAATTAAGCTCACTGAGCTTCATTCAGCGAAACAATTTACGGAGGGTTGACAAAAGTAAATAGACACCTTTGAATTTTTCATAGTTTTTGATTTAATAATAATAATAAATAAATAATAACAGATTTATTAAATCCATAAATTAGAATCGTGTTGCTTTCTCTTTTGCATTATATACTAGTCTCTCTCTCTTCTCTCTCTCTCTCGCAAGTGCAGGCGAGGGCCACAAAGTTAATCCCTTCCGTTAGGCATATGGGCTACAATCGACGGTTACGCGCCCTGAACTTGTTTTCGCTGGAAACTCGGAGGCTGCGCGGTCAACTGATCGAGGTTTTCAAGCTCTTACGCGGGTTCAACGATGTCGATTTTAGAAGCATGTTTAGTTTAAATGATAACCCAACTCGCAACAATGGTTGGAAGTTGGATTTGAAACGGTTTAGGACGAGTGTGTGTGGGAATTACTTTACGTATAAGATCTGTGACACGTGGGACAGGTTACCTTCAGAAGTTGTGAACAGTTCCTCTGTGGATCAGTTCAAGAAAAGGTTAGACCAAATCTTGCACACTATTTGAGGGTGTAGAAAATTTTCTGTGGCACCCATTGCCATTGGTACCTCCCCGGTATGGGCCGCAAGGCCTTTTGAGGTACTTCTTTTCCTTGTAACTCTCTCTCTCTCTCCACCAATTACGAGAGAAGTAAAACAGAGACCAGATAGTTTAGGATTAGAAACTTTTACCTTCTGGGTGCGAAGGAATGAAAACCAAAGCTAAAAACAGCGATTAATAAATGTGATTACTTGCACAAGGCCGATTTTCATCGACGCTCGAAAATATTTGAATTTCAGACTTCAAATATATATTTCAGATTTTCAATGAAAATAAGTAACCTAACCAAGCGTAACCTAACCTAATCCAACTTAACCTAACCTAATTTAAACTAATAATATCGATATTGTACAGATCGACTTTCTTTCACAACCCAAATAAATGAAACCCAATTATTAATTTCTGAAGATGAAATTGACCAAACGAAATTACAGTAATTCATTTTGTTGTTTTTGTCAAATAACTTAAGAGTAAATTACAGTATACAGAAACAAGAGATACTGTAATAAATTATATTTCTACATTATTTCTAAATATATTTGATTTACGGATGACAATACTTCATATAATTTAATGGTAACTAAACTATTTCATTAAATTGGATCTTTTCGGTTTGACTGCCTGTAATATTTTTTAACATTACTTGTTTTTTATTGTCCAGTTTTAATTGAGGATTTCAAAAATAATATTCATGTTTTAGAGAAACAAATAGTGAGGCAGTTATACGCAATTTAACAAATTTAAAATATATATTTTTAGACTGTATTGGGGTCTTTTTGGTTTGACAGCCGGCGGAAAAAAAACGAGTCATGGCTACGGGACCGTCAAATTCTAGACGCTACCAACTGGTTAGGTAAACTGAATGCCCAGTTAGGTTAACAGAATGCCCGGTTAGGTCAACTGTACGCCCTTGACGATTGGTTAGGTTGTCATGATATTTTCGTTAGTTTACTGTCAAAACAAACGAAAATATCACGACTTAACCTAACCAATCGTCATGAGCGTACAGTTGACCTAAAACTTTCGGGGATTTTGGAATCTTAAAGCGTATATGATATTCTCTAAACTAAAGTGTATAACTGCCTCACTATTTCTTTCTCTAAAACATGAATGTTATTTTTGAAATCCTCGATTAAAACTGGACAATAAAAAACGTAATGTTAAAAAAATTACGGGCCGTCAAACCGAAAAGATCCATTAAATTTCGTCTTAACATGGATTTTTGCCTCCTATTACGTAATGTTATACGATGTTTACGAGAAGTCTTCGGCTCCCAGTAAAATTCACTATTCATTTTTCAATGATAATTTATATATTTCATTATAATTTACATTCTTAAAAATATTCAAGAACGTTAAAATTGGACGAATATATAATTTACTGTACATAGGTTTTCTCTGAACACCAAATGTTTCTAAGAAAACATTATTTTTAAATATTTTAAATATTAAATTCCTCAATATATATTATATATATATATATATATATATATATATATATATATATATATATATATTATATATATACACACACCACTTGGTTGGGTTGCCAGAAATGTCTATTCTGATGCAGGTAAAATATTTCGCTCCAGCTTAATTAACGCGTCTGAAATTACAAAGTCCTAGCCTAGACTCGATCCCACGACTTTCCGATCAGCAGTCAAGCATCTGAGTGACTTAACGACCTGACTACCAGGCGATATATATATATATATATATGGGAATAAGTAATTTGTAAGTACAGTTTCGGAAAAAAAGTTCGCCTAGACTAAAAGCTAAAACTTAACGTTTATAAAAAGTATAAAAATTACTGAACAACGAAAATTGTGTTTTGTTTTTAAAATTTTACTCCGATCATTCCCCTCCCTCCATTAAAAAAAAAAAAAACAGAATATTACCAATTAGTAATTTTTTTATTTTTTTTTCAAATTTTCTTTATGAAACTTTCATTAAAACAAAAATCTTCTCTTGGTTAAGTTCCACCTCGAGGCAAACCTCATTATTTTATGAGAAAACTGAAATTTTAGTCAGGTGATCACTAAAGGTTTGTCCGTTTATTCTCACTCACCGTCATTCCTATTCATTTCTTCGCTCAAGAATGGGAAAGTGAGAAAGTGAGAATCTCAAACGAGGCATTTTCAAATCGGTCTATTCCCAATTCGTGTAATTTTCATTCTTATCCACGGCCTTTCCCACTTCAGTGCGGGTTAGGTTAATGTTAAATTAAGTTAATGTTAGGTTACGTTAAGTTTCGTGATGTTAGGAAATATCAGCAATGCTCATTTGGTGCCTTTACCGCGAGTGGCAATAGGAGTGACATTTTTTTTTAAATCATGAAACTCTTTCTTCGAGTGTGGTTTTCTCACTTTTCACATTCCTACTTGCGGGCAGCGAATGGGAGTGAGAATGACATTGAGTAGGAATTGATCATTTTTAAATATACCATGACCTTATCAAGTAACAAGAATAGAATGTAAATTCATTTTAAGAGCAATAACCGCACATCATATGCTTTATAAAAGTGAGGGAGTTGGATGGAGCATGATCAAACAGTGCAAATCTATTGGCCTCTCTCGAACGAACTTTTTTAGGGTTCTGGAAAAGTTCTGGAAAAGCGCTGATTCTGGAACCACGCGATGTGGATTTGAGTCTCATTATAGGTTCTAGGTTCTCACTTCATTGACTTTTCTTTTTAAACACTAATATAATGTCCACGAGCAATAGATATTTTATTAACAAACTTTCTCAGAGTTTTGTTAATAAAATTAATTTAGGTTAGGTCAAGTCAAGTGAAGTTAAATTAAAATAATAAGTTGACGAGAAAATTCGTCGTTGATAAGCTGGCCATGTCCGTTTGTGTAATTAAAAACAACAATCCTCAAGATACTACAATTCACGAATGAATTTGGAATAGAGCGAATCTTGAAGACATTGGATTTTATTCCTCTCACACTGATGCAGCCATCCACTGAATGTGCGACGATTTTTTTCACATAGGGATTCCTCGTGCATCTGACAGACAACTTCTTGACAGCTTTGGGAGGAATGAAATTCGAAAGTGATAAAATTTCATGTCGACATTCAAGAGACGAAATGATAAGTGAGAAATATATAGATGATAAAAATTTTTATTATATTTTTACTATCTAATTTCTACTAACATTTGTTTTTGTTTAAAAGTTAGATGAGATTAGATCAGGTTCGGTTGAGTTACATTTTGCCCGGTTAGGTTAATTAGTTTTTGGGCGACGCTCGCAGCCACGTCGCACTACCGCTTCCGGTTAGATCACCGAAGTCAAACGATGTTGATAGATCAGTTGGATGGGTATACCGTCCTTCGCGCTCATATAACGTGGCGACACGTTATACTGTAGATGGGTCGGATCACGAGTAAAGGGCTAGGTCCCCTCTGTCATACGACTTTTACGGTTACGAAAGAGGTTAAACAACTTCGAACATTATTCTTAGGTTACATTCGATCATTTTACATTTCATTAACTTTGTTTAGTCTCGAACCGAGTATTTTCTTGGGGAAATTCTAAATTCGAGACTAATTTCTGCAGCATCTCTTAATAAGTTAGTCCTTCGGTAAAATTTCATTTTTTTTTGTTTGCAAAAGTGTCTCATGATTTCTGTTCGCTGTCGATGATGTTACTGTGTCTCACTGGCACTCTCGTCTAACTATTTTTGTTGTAGTTTCTTGTTCCACAAGTGTGGAAGCGATGTCGAAAATTTACATATACGACAGCTATATATTTTTCCTCAACAAGATCGCTTCCAGTAATCTCGAGGATCAGATTGCCCGATTAATCTCCAGAAATTTGCGATTAATTATCAATATATATATATATATATACACACACACACCTTATGCTATTTCGTGCGTTGGTTTCTCTCTCTCTCTCTCTCTCTCTCTCTCTCTCTCTCTCTCTCTCTCTCTATATATATATATATATATATATATATATATATATATATATATATATACAGGGCAGGATCTAGAAGTTGCGAGGCCCTAGGCAGATCTAGAAATTGCGAGGCCCTAGGCCTATATATATGAAAATATGGATTTAATTATCGGTACTATACCAGCAATATTAGAATCCCGCATAGACAGAACTATGCCAGCACTTAAAAATTAAACCAAACCAAAATAATCACGCATGGAAATTGTATAAGAAATATAAATAAACCATACAAATATATAAATTATAATATGAATCAAGATTTGTATCGAAAATATAAGACAATGATTTCTAAGATTTATATAATATTATAGGTAATGACTTTCCATAGTATACAAACGTTTTTCATATGTGATGTATAGAGATGTTGACATTTCATTTTTTATAATAGTGAGCGATCGACTTATCAGGCTAAATATTAATGCTTTAATATTTGGTTCAGATGCTCCTTGAATATTACAGCAATGCTTTTCTACTTTTGTTCGAGCTAAACTCTTCAATTAATTGAGAATAATCTAATGAATTTGTTATATCGTTTTCTGTTGATAACATAGCTAATGATTGCAATCTCGCTTGAGACATGGTGGAACGCAAATATGTTTTAATAAGTTTGATACGCGAGAAACTTCTTTCAGCAGAAGCAACAGTAACTGGGATGGTTAATACTATTCGAAGTGCAACATAAACATTAGGATAAATTTCACTTAGTTGTTTTTGCACTATATAAACAAGGGCATTTCCGAAGTCTGTTTTCTCAGGTATAAACCTGCAAAGTACTTTAAGTTCTTCATAGCGTTCTAAATCATTAATATCACTTGAACAGAACGCGCAAAACGGCTTGAGCGAGGCCCCCTTTGGCGCGAGGCCCTAGGCGATCGCCTAGTTCGCCTATAGCTAAATCCGGGCCTGTATACCTTACCTTACCTTTGGTTAACCTTTGGTTAGCTTCCGCCTGAATCGTTCATTCTGACGAAGTTTAACGTGGAATCCGAACAACGCCCCATCAGCAGCCAAGCGTCTTAACCACGAGGCCACTTAGGGTACCCATTTATCTACCAACCACTTTCTTTATTGTGTGGAAGGATGAACAGCTGGGTTTTGCTGAGCGCCGGCTGCCGTCGGGTCTCGAACCCGGGGCCGATGGATTCGTAGTCAGCGACGCTAACCACTACACCACCGAGGAGCATATATATATATATATATATATATATATATATATATATGGGCCTACTGTATATACTCGGATACAAAAATCGTGTCCACGTCAGAAATAAGTAAATACAGAATTTGAAGCATGACGACATTTACATCTAAATTAGTTGCCATGGAAACGTTACATATGTATACTGCATCAGAGCAATCTTGGAAATTTGTACGTAACTTATTATTTTATACCCATTTGACATTTTAGATACATCCGAGCTTAAATTGTTGTGTCAGAACTAAAGACATCGTACATAAATTATACTGTAGAACTATTGTATAGGTTATATGTTTTTCTACAGGGGGCGCGGAGAGAGACAGAAAGCAATCGAACCGAAATAAATCGACTCGTACTAACTGTAATTAAATCCAATCTTGAATCGTTTAACTGGAATAATATCGAATCCGAGTTAATTCCGAATCGATCCAATTCACGTACGTTATTATGATACAGGAATTCTATTTTGTTTTCGCCTAAAATATCCTCCCGATCTCCCGAACTTTACATCTTTACCTTCCGAAATCTACGTTTGTTTAAAAGGTTGTACTTCAAATAAGACATGAACTTAATGTCTGTATAATGCCATTATTACTTTCATTATCATATAAATTTAATTGATGTGACCCGCGCTCGCGCATTAACACAATGTGTGACCTTGAAATGATTTTCTATACTTTTTCATAAAATGTCGATACTAAAATATTACGTGTACATAAATGTAATGGTATTGGTACTTGTAGGTTATCTCCCCCCCCCCCCCCCCCCCCCAATTTTGACAGAATATTTTCGTCAAAACGAAAGAAAATATCACGACTTAACCGAACTAATTACACTGGGGAACAAATTTTAACTTTTTTTTTGTTTCTTGGACGTGAACAGGTCGATCTTATAGGATTTTTTCCGCTGATTCCGAATATAGCCGTAGAATTTCTCTATCATCCAAGGTTACTGAGAAATTTGTATTTTAATATTTATTCAAAAAGTGTATAGAAGTTACTAAAAATACTTCATAAAATATTATATTAGGCAGATTGGCATTTAAAATATTCTTCTTAAAACTTCTTTGTCACTGATTTTCTCTTGTAGTTTTCATTAGGAGCTTCTCGCATCAATGTCCAGCAGTAATCAGCTAACATTGCCGGATCCCACCTCCCTTGGTAGCGTTTCTCCATAGTAGCTATATCTTGGTGGAACCTTTCTCCATGCTCATCGCTTACGTCGCCGAGATTTTCAGGGAAGAAATCTAAATGGGAGTGCAAGAAATGGATTTTTAGTGACATATTACATCCCAATAACCTATATGCTTCAATCATGTCCTGCACTATTTTTTCATAGTTAGAGGCTTTGATGTTCCCTAGAAAATTTGTGACAACATTCTTCATGGCCTCCCATGCCACTTTTTCTTTTCCTCTCAAGGCATCATCAAACTTTTGATCTTTCATGAGCTCTCTGATTTGGGGAACAACAAAGATCCCTTCTTTTATCTTTGCATCGCTAAGTCGTGAAAACTTTTTCTTCAAATTTGACTGCCTCATCTTCCTTGTTCATTGCTTTGACAAAATTTTTCATGATGCCAAGTTTGATGTGAAGTGGCGGTAAGTATATTTTCTTGGGGTCAACTAAGGGTTCATGAGACACATTCTTCAGTCCTGGGATACATTTTTGACGAAGTGGCCAATCCTTTACAAATAATGCGAATCTCTGGCTCTGCTGTCCCATTCACAAAGGAAGCAGCAGAACTTCGTATAACCGAGCTGCATTCCCAGAAGAAGCGCGACGACTTTTAAATCCCCACATATATACCAACGAAACTGGTCATAATTAATCTGCTGTAGGATGAGTTTCATATTTTCGTAAGATTCCTTCATGTGGACAGCGTGCCCTACAGGAATGGAAGGGTATTTATTTCCATTGTGAAGTAGTACAACCTTGAGGCTTAGCTTCGAAGAGTCAATAAATAAACGCCAATCTTCAGATTTGTGCTCATGACCGAGAGCTAACAGCAGTCCATTTACATTATTACAATAGCATAAACCACCTGACGAGGAGAAATACTGCATCAGATCTTTTTGGCGAGTGCGGAACGCCGATATGCTTGTATCTTTTGCCAGCAAATTCCATTCACGTAACCTGGAGCCCAATAATTCCGCTTTCTTTTTCGGAAGGTCCAAATCTCTCACGAGATCATTCAGCATAACCTGCGTTATCATACGTGGTTTATTTGATTCAGTTTGCTGAAAGTCTGTATCTTTAGTGTCATCAATTTCCATTGGTTCAACTTCAGACTCTTCATCCAGTGTCCATGACTTTGGGGGAATTGGAATTGGGTTATCATCGTCATGTAGTACTGGTCTCATGGCAGATGCAAGATTTGGGTATTGAATTTTATGTTTATTTTTGGCAGAGAATCCTGAAACGTTAGTCATACAAAAATAGCAATCCGTTAGGTGATCCTTGGGCTCTCTCCAAATCATTGGTATGGCAAATGGCATAGATTTGCGGGTACCTTTAATCCAACCCCTAAGAGTGACGGCACAGGAAATGCATGAGATATGAGGTGCCCAGGATTTGTCTTGGTCGCCTACCTTACATCCAAAATAAAGTTCGTAAGCCTTCTTCACGAGTGGCGTCATCGTCTTCCTCTGTGCCATTATGGTCAGTTCTCCACATACATAGCAAAATGTATCTCTGGGATTAATACAGTTTCGATTCATGCTGGCGGAAAATTATTAAAATCACGGAAAACTTTTTGGAATCAAAAACCAATTTTTTCTACATGAAAAATTTTAAAATTTGAGCAAAACTTGAAAAAAATTTCTTTCTTTTTATTAAAAATCTGTTTGTTTAAATAGCTATATTTTTTTAATGCAAAAAATACTATTAAATATAGTTAACCTGGAAAAAAAAAAAAATTAAATTAAATTAGTACTCTTAATTTTAACTAATATTTTGGGAAAACTCTGAGTAAATGGAAATATTATTTTCTCGAAAACTATGGGTGATAGAAAGATTCTGAAACCATATTTGGAATCAGCATCAACATTTCTATAAGAAACACTGAATAGTTTTCAAGAAACAAAAATTTTGTTCCCTAGTGTTATCAAGGGCGTACAGTTGATCTATTAGTAAATAGTAAATACTATTCCAGAAACACAATGTTATAATTAATAATACATCAACTGTACGCCCTTGATAATTGGTTAGGTTAAGTCGTGATATTTTCGTTAGTTTCAACGAAAATATTCTGTCAAAATTGGTGGGGGGGGGGAGATAACCTACAAGTACCATGGTATTTCTCCAGATTTTATGTACACAGAAAACAAAGGAAAATTTTTCCAAAACGCAAATGCTTTACCAGATTCCAAATGACGAAGAACATACGTGTTACACCATCGGTGAGTGACCTTGAAAATGTAACATGACAATGTATAAAATGTATAATAAAGCAGAAACGTAAATATTCTAACATATGAATGCGTCATGCTTCATATTCTTTATTTATTTATTTCTGACGTAGAGACAATTTTTGTGTCCGGGTGTATATACTCTACATACATATATATACACTTTAATAATAATTACAGTTTAAAAGGAAATAAGATGAAATATTTAATATTTTCACATCACACCATTTCCACCCATAAACCAATTTCAGGATATCAGCAGCTCGCAATATTATTGTTAAGTAAATAGAGGGCCAATGTACTGAAGAGATCTCCAAACATATGATCTGCGTTATCACAGTTGAGGAAATACTCAAATCCGTAGCTATTCTATTTTTGTAAGTTTGTATTGTAGATATTCTCATTTATTAGCAATCCTTGTGCATGAATTTTCACGAACAAGATGCACCATATGCTTTTCTTCCCTATATATACAGTATATATATATATATATATATATATATATATAGAGAGAGAGAGAGAGAGAGAGAGAGAGAGAGAGAGAGAGAGAGAGAGAGAGAGATATATATATATAGTGTCGTTAAACGTAAAAAGTTCCGGACCAGAAATTACAGAATTAGATGCGAAAGTCGAATCTTACCGACGAACGAAAACTACAAAATGTAAATAAGAAAAAGATTATTTGAATAAATGAGAAACGAAAAAAAAAAAGGCTAAAAATCAAAATGGGTAAAAAGTGGTAGAAAACGGGAATACGAAACCGTTTCTCTAGAGGGGAACTAAAGGAAATAAATAAGTAACTAAGAAATGAGTTTACGAAACTTTTTTTTCACCCCCCACTCCGAGGTGGAATTTGGAAAGTTGGTTCAAAAGGAAATTAAGGAGAAGTGAAAATGTGAAATTGAAATTTCATTTGGAAATGAAACTTAATCTCGACGTCTAGGAAATTATTTTACGTAGATAGAAAAACTTACGACACACAGAAATGACGCCATGATTTTATCCCTCACATCGGGCACTAAAAACACTATTAAGTTCCTAAAATCAACAACAACAACAATAATAATAATAAAATAATAATAATAATAATAACAGTAATAATTTTAAATTTTAGACATAAGAATAAAGCGTTTGAAATTGCTATACGTTAATAAAAGTCTTTAGTTAGCCTTAAAATTAGCAGCAATACATGTTTTTCTTCAGTGATGATCCCTTTTAATAGAGTGCACAAATCATTTGCTAAACCGATAATAAATTGTTCACTTTTTAGATAACGTTCATTTCAGTGTTAATTTATTGGTCTTTGCAAAAACTTTTTTCCACGTGAAGGTCAAAATATGATAATTAAAACCCACTCTAATACACAGAGTTTATTAAGGGGACCCGCTTATAAGTACATTCGCACAAATTTAAAACTATCTTCTTGTTCTATACATACAGATTCTATTTTTTTTTTTACATAATTATTACATTTATTATGAAATTTATTACATTTAATATTGCATTATTATTTATTGCAGAAATTATAAATTTATTATTACATTGATTATTACACTGTTGTTTATTATACAGAAATTGTAAACCGAAAAACGAATGAAAAAGGCGAGAAGGAAACAATCCAGAGACTATTAAGGAATTCGCACCTAGGCTAGATCCCGTTCCCACGACCCCAGAAGGGCATTTTTTTTTCATTAAAGGGTCCCGCTTATAAGTACATTCGCACAAATTAAAACTATCTTCTTGTTCTATACATACAGATTCTATTATTTTGACAATTACTGCATTTATTATTGCATTTACGTTTTTTAACATTTATTATTATTACCTTTACACTGATTATTACATTTATTTTATTACCTTTATTATTACATTTATTGCATTTATATTTATTTCCACATTTATTATTTCCATTATTACATTTCCATTTACGTTTATTATTCCATTTCCATTTTACCGAAAGAAGAAAAAAAACCGAATGAACCAAAAGCGAGTAAGGAAACAATCTAGAGACCTTTAAGAAATTCACACTTAGGTTAGAACCCTTTCAACCGACGCCGTAAGGGATTTTTTGACCAAGAATCTCATTAAAGGGTCCAACTTATAAGTACCTTCGCATACATTAAAATTATCTTCTTGTTCTATACATACAGATTCTATTATTTTTCTTTTGACATAATTATTACATTTATAAAGTACCTTACTTGATTCCCAATCTATAGCATGATTATTTTGGGTGGCGTGATAAAAAATGGCGTTATTAGTATTACAACTTCTGAAGGCATATTTGGGTTCTTCAATACGGGTTTCAATATTTCTTCCAGTTTCTCCTACGTATACCAAATCACAACTTTTACAAGGAATGCTGTAGACACAGGCTTGTTCCTCTTTTGCAACGTTATTCCTAACCAATTTACTTTTCACGGTAGACGAATATTTGAACGCCAAAGCAACCTTAAAATCTTTCGTCAACGGTTTTACTCTTTCTAAGCTGGCAATGTAAGGCAAACTCACATATTGTTTTTGGTTAACTGAAGGTTCCCGAGGGGCATAAAAAGATTTTCTGGCTTTAAAATACGCCTTTCTCATAAACCACTCAGGATATTTTTAATCCTTAAAAATGTTCCAAATCTTTGAATATTCCGGGTCCAGCAAATGTGGGTTACAAATCCTGAGTGCTCTTAGAAACATGAAAGAAATAATTGCGCTTTTAACCCTTTCATCATGATATGAAAAATAATGAATGTACGAATTACAATGAGTAGGTTTTCTATAGACCGTGAAATTGGGCTTTCCGCTTTCGTTAATGACCAAAACATCTAGAAAAGGTAATTGTTTGTCGTTCTCCCATTCATATAAATTTAATTAATAGAGGGAACAAGATTATTTAATGACTGAAAGAAAGTGTCAAAGTTGTTCAAGTGGTCAGGCCAAAATGAGAAAATATTATCTACATAACGAAATCAAATTAGATTCCTGGGAGATATTGTTTGCAACAATTCCGACTCATAATACTCCATGTATAATGTACTCAGTATTGGGGATAAAGGGGACCCCATTCCCATACCAAAACGTTGCAAATAAAATTCTTCACCGAAGGAGAAGGCATTATTGGCGACACAAAGTTTTATTGGTTCTAAAAATACAGGTGTGGGCATGCCTAGTTCTACGTTACATGTTGGCAATTTTCTATCTAAAAACTAAGTATATCATCAATGGGAACTTTCGTAAACAAGGACTCAACGTCAAAACTGATCATTCTTCCCCGCTTTAAATCTAAGGACATAACTTTATTAATAAAGTCACAGGAATTAGTGATGTGCGAGCCTGAAAATTTATCAACTAATGGGGACAATTTATCTGCAAGAAATTTAGATAACCTGCAACTAAAGGAACCCCTGTGTGAAATAATGGGAAAGTAACACGTGAAAAATATTTATGATGAATAAAACCACGAAGGTGGAAGTCATCCAGGTCACGATTCATGGACCAGATACACAAAATATCGTGATCTGGATGACTTCCTCCTTCAGTTAAATGATCAAGTCCCCTCCATTAAGTTTACTTTAGAAGTGGAACAAGACAACTCAATCCCGTTTTTGGACTTGTGGGGGTTCGTAAATCCCGTGGCTCAAATCCCCAACCCTACCAAAAGAGCTTGTTCTTATCTACAGAAGAACGTGACTGAGCACGCCTGGATGAGCCCGGGCATCTTTTCTACTTCTTTTCTCCCCTTTACCTTCCCGGTCTTACTTCTTCTACTTCCTCGTTTCTCTTCTTCGCTTTTTAAGATTTTTTATGAAATCTAACTCCCCCCCCCCCCGCCAACTTTCTCAATTCATTGTTTAAACTGAGAATGTATTCCGAGAGGGTCCAGCCCTACCACCTGAGGAATTTGTTAGGGAGTGCAACGTTCCTTCCTCTTCCCCAGCAGTAGTCACTGTATAAGTTTGATTGTTTTTTTCTGTTTAAGGTGCTTTCAACCCTGCTGGATTATTGACACCATCACTGTATAAGGTAATGATTTCTCCTTCTGACACTAAGATATTAGCTCGTGTTCTTCGTATAAGCTACGAGTAAATACGATACTGGAGGTTATTTTTCATGAACAACTGCATGCGTCACTCGCTTAAAAGGAAACGCCCAAGTGTTGGGGGCCCCTTACAACCCCAACCTCTAAGTTTTAATTTTTAATCAGGGTTTCTCATTAACTTTATATAACAATAAAATGTGCGGCAGCTTACTTTCTTTAAATTCCGTGTGCTCTCCAGCTTATAGGCATTATATTTCTTAGCTAAGTTAGATATACTAGCCTCCATTTTTTCTTGGGGAGGGGTTGCGGAGGGGGGGAGGGGAGGCGAGAAACGACATTTGAATTGCAAATTAAGTGTCTGAATTTTATAGTATTTTTAATTATTTTATGAAAATTATTTTACCGATAGGCAATTTAGATATTTTTTCTGGCAGTATTATTATTATTATTATTAATTAATAAAAAAGGAATTTATTTTCCTTTATAATTAGGATTAATACCCCTGAAGGCAATTAGGGTAGAAAATGCTGGCACTATTAAACATTCACATACACACCCAAATAAAGGAAAAAAATCTTAAGCGAATTACGGACTAGATCCCTCTTGAGTTTCTTTTTAATGCGGGTGTATGGGTAAAAGTGTATGGAGCCTTTTATATTTGTAGGCTCCTTCTTCGCACATTGGAACTTTAAAAGCGGGCAGCTGGACGAAAATATTTATATGAAAAGTAAGTAAATTTACATTAATTACTTGTTCATTTTACACTTTGTAAAAAAATACAAAATGGAAACTGCTGTTAGTAATAAACCTATATTCATAGGATAATAATAATGATAATAATAATAATAATAATGATATTAATAATAATAATAATATTTTGTAATCTGTTTTAAAATTTTTAGAATTCGTAGACTACTGAATTGAAAAACTGTTTAGAGTTATGTGACAGAGAGGACCTACAGCTTTACGTGGGATCAGAATCATCTAAAGTCACTGCGTCATCTGAATACGGAGGACGGTCACCCATCCAACTACTGAACAAACCCAGCGTCGTTTAACCTCGCTGACCTAACTGGAAGCGTTGTTATAACGTGGCCATGACTGAACTCAATGAATTCAAAATCCACATTAATTCTTCCGTCAATGGAGGCAATGTATAGTGAGATTCATTGACAGATCTACTGCGGGTTGCTCATATACTCTATAACGTAAGGCCCGCGGGCCGGATTGTTGAAAAGCGAGCCTGCGTTGGATCCTAATATAGGGCGTATAAAAACACGAGCCGCTCATCTTATCCAGCGCGAATGCGTTGTATTGTGGCTTCCACATTCCAGACTAAAGGATAAATTCTCCTTTGTTTCAACAAGCCTCGGGGGAAGATACACTTTCAATAACTTAATTAATTAATCAATTAATATTAATTGGTATTAATATTTTTATTTTTATTATTATTTCTCTCTTATCACATCAACACTTAAAATGAATTCTTGTTAACTTCTTTAAATTCTTTACTTATTATCAAGTCTTTATATAAGAATTCTAAATGAGGTCACCAAATCGACTTCTAATAATATACAGGGTGTCCCAGAATTAACTATCTATTTCAATGAAATCGGACAAATTTTTTAAAAACACACTTTTATTTATGTTTATCATGTTTAATATGTGTTAAAAATGTATAAATTTCTAAATTTTTTTCATAATTTTATTTTCATAATTTTTTCATTATCTGGTCCAATGAAAGACCGTCTGAAGTCATAGAATGGCAAAGAGACTCTCCAAAAGTTAACGGTGTGGCTTGGAATGACCAAATCCAAAATTTATGGCCCATTCTTCTTTGCGGTAGCAACTGTAACAGGTACCGTCTACCTTGATATGCTTCAGCAGTTTCTCGAACCACAGCTTCTTGATGATGGCATTCTTGATAATGTTGTGTTTCAACAAGATGGAGCACCATGTCATTATGCTCTAATTGTTCGAGAATACCTCAACAGACGCCTTCCGAATCGGTGGATTGGACGTGGAGGACCTCGACCTTGGCCTCCGCGTTCTCCGGATTTGACACCCCTGGATTTCTTTGCATGGGGTTTCATAAAAAACAAAGGTTTATCGCCAAAAGATCAATGCTTCTTGTTGAAACACAACATTATCAAGAATGCCATCATCAAGAAGCTGTGGTTCGAGAAACTGCTGAAGCATATCAAGGTAGACGGTACCTGTTACAGTTGCTTCCGCAAAGAAGAATGGGCCATAAATTTTGGATTTGGTCATTCCAAGCCACACGTTAACTTTTGGAGAGTCTCTTTGCCATTCTATGACTTCAGACGGTCTTTCATTGGATCAGATAATGAAAAAATTATGAAAATAAAATTATGAAAAAATTTAGAAATTTATACATTTTTAACACATATTAAACATGATAAACATATATAAAAGTGTGTTTTTAAAAAAATTGTCCGATTTCATTGAAATAGATAGTTAATTCTGGGACACCCTGTATATGTATATACTGCATATACAATATATGCTACAATTCAGAAGGGTCCCCTGGGAAGCTTTCATGTTACACACAGACCGTGCACGGAACAAGGAACTCTTCTGGGAAAATTAAATCCACTATAGTCCGAATAAGTAATGGTAAATGACAAATACTGTAGTTTTTTCTTTTTCATAATGGAAGCCTAACGTGGCAACGGGTATATACAGGGTGGCCCAAAAATCTGTTGCCCCGACGCATTCTAAAAATATGCGTCGGGGCAACAGACTTTTGGGCCACCCTGTATATAGTCAGGTAATTGAAGAAATGTGTAGAAAAAGACAAGCAAGACCTTTATGGAAATGTTTATGGACAGAAAGCAAATAATTTTGCCATGGAAATCAGGCATAAGGTATATTAAATATATAAAGGAGATATTGTTTTTGCATAATGTCAATTTTACCTCAGAAAGCAAATAACAAAATATATTCAGAGAAATGCAAAGAAATAAAAAAAAGTAAAAAAAAAAATTTACATTATTTGGGAGAACACCTTTTCTTTTCGGATCACCCTGTATTTTATAATTTTTTAGAAAGCATTTAACAGTACAATAACAAATGTAAGTACTGGGTAACTTAATGAATAATAATAATAATACTGATCTTTGGAGATTAGTGTACGTACGTATATACACACGCGCATGCGCCGATTCGTCTAACTTCAGTCTTCGAACCGAGAAGGTCGCGATAAGTGTTTCGGACGCATCTGGAGGCTCGAAGGGTGGTTTCTGTTGTGATTAAATTGTGAGGTACTCGCTAATCTTGCCTAACCTAACCTAATCACGATTAAATTTTTTCCCCAACAAAAATGTTTTAAGGTTTTTTATATAAATTTTTTAGTGTTGCAAAATACAAAAATTGTTACCTCACAAAAAAAAACCCTACATCTATGAATTATATCATACACTCGAGTTCACTTATACCCACTTGCCTACGCACGAACGCGCACGCTCGCACGGACGGACGCACACACGCACACATATCTGACATACTTTCATACGAAATGTAAAAGCTATTTTGGAAATAAAAAAATAGAAAAGATTCAAGAAGAAAATCACATGAGAAGAAATTCATTGAAGTGAGGAAAAGTTATTCAAATTCTGTAAACGAAGTTCTTAAAGTTCGTTCTTTTCATATTTTGCAAAAAGGAAAAAATATGGAAAAAAGAAAATAAAAAGGAGGAAAGTTCATGACACACGAGTTTACCCTATAATTTTTATGGTATTAGGAAAAATAGTCAAATTATCTTCATTCTCAAGCTGACTTTCAACTTGGAGCAAATTTTGACGGTATTATTATTATTATTTTTATTATTAGCTAAAGTGCGCCCTATGGGTCCAGTCAGGTAGACCTACGGTGCTGGGGCCTTCGGTCCACCAATTACTAGGGGTGGGGGAGGGTCAATTGTTAAGCTTCACAAAAGTTCCTCGTGAACGTAAAGTAAATATTAAGCTTTCACTACCTTAATAATTTATTTTCAAAATCTTCAGTATCTAATTTTAGATTTTAAAATAATTTTTTTGACAGATTATTTTTTAACAGACTTTACCTCAATTATATTACAGATTATTGTGGTGATAGATCCCACATCTCAACACAAGTGTTGTGGGATATAGGGAGGCAGCATCTTGGGTTAGGGGATACTCTCTGTCCTTACACACCCCATTTAAAGAGATTCCTCTGCCGAGCGGTGCCCCCCATAGTACTGTGAGGTATTGAAAAACTCATGATTTTCACTTGCCCCACAAACACCTTTAAATGGGAGACCCAAAATGGGTGCACACACACATTTCTACATTACTGTACAGTCTTTACAGCCACACCTACACTTTTCCTCCTAAGTATATATATTGTAATGTATATGGTTGTAAATTTTGACTTGGTCCGCAATCGATATGGACCGTGACTTATTTTTCGTTGTCAAGGTACCAGTATTGATGGATACCGTAATGAAATTGACTGGATTCTTTGGATCTGATATATTTGCATGTCGGTTGTAGATGGATATAGAGTGTAACATATTTGTGGATTGTAGTCTATTATGACTTGATCCTCTGGATCCAGAGATTCTAACTTTAGTTTTAAATCGATAATTAATTAGTTTTAAATCGATAATTAATTAGTTTTAAATTGATAATTATTTAGTTTTGCAAAAATTGGTCGTTGCCAATGTACAGGTAGTTGTTACATAAATTTCTTTTGTTCTTGTGGTTCGGAACCCACGTAAAATTGTAGGTCCCCTCCGCCACCACGGAGGACATACACAATACACAATTACGAACACAGTTAGGTAGACCAGCCATGAGTGGATCCTAGGGTCTTTGTTGGTATGAAACATTATAACATTATACAGTATATATTTTTTTTTTTTTTGACAACTGTAACCGTATTTTTTCAATTTTGTTTATATTTTAGTGGGTGTAAGCGCGCCGATTTTAAGTCTTGGTGACTTTACTAAAGAATCGAAAAATTAATTAAAATTTTTTGGATAGTAATAAGTAAAAATCATAATTACAAAAATGAATTGATAATGTTTCAGTTTTCATTTTTCTCAGTTACTTAACCTTTTTCTATTGCCTCATTTTATGAAATATTTTTGTTTCATGTCTGAAATATAATGTAAACAATTATTATTTTTTTTATTTTTTTTTTTCACTTAGATATAAATACTTCGATTCGAAGTCGGGAGGAGATTAGATGTACCCGTCTATATGTATTGTGCGAAGTAGGATACGCCTAAAATGTGTGCGTTTGTGTTTGTTCTTCTCTTTCCTACGGAATCGTGACTATCTTTAGCTTACACAAAGAGCCCATAGCGACACGCGCGTATCACGACATTAGCAGTACCGCGGTGGTTTATCTTTATAAATGCTATCTTTTATTATGAAAAAAGGGGATATAATTAATAGATGTTTGCTTAACCTATTAGTGCCCGGAGGTCTTTTCCGAGACTGAATAAAATCCTCTGGCGTTAGCCAGAACAAAACCAGTAAAGTGACGGTGAACACTAATGGGTTAACGTAAGGTTAGGCTAGGTTAGATAAGGTTTGGTTAGGTTAAATTTTTTAAGGTTTTCAGATTGGGTAAATGTTGCGATATAGAAGTAAATATAAAAATGTCACGGTTTTGTAGGGTACAGTAACGTGTGTGTGTGTGTGTGTGTGTAAGGAAACTATGATTTTTTTAAATGAAAACTGAATTTTGTATAGAGGTGAGGTGAAATGTGTTTCTTCAAATTGTAAACTCGGTTTTACAAAACGTTTTTAATTTTTTTTTTTTTTTTAGCCTAACCTTAAAACAACCTGAAATATTCTGAAAAAAAAGACAAAAAAAAAAGACAAACTTTGCCAAATGGTCTAATTGTCCTAAATGGTTTTTTAAATGTTCCGTTGAAGGTTAAGGAAAGAAAAGCAAAAGAAACTGAACCAAACTTAATTTTTTAAAACGAAAATATGATGATGTAAATAGTTAAAAAAATAGATGACTAGAGTGTATTTACATTTTCATTTACATTTTCTGCTCATATAATGTACGATGACTCTCTCTCTCTCTCTCTCTCTCTCTCTCTCTCTCTCTCTCTCTCTCTCTCTCTCTCTCTCTCTCTCTCTCTCTCTCTCCTGCCTTGTTAATATATTTAAAAATAGAGTAAAAAATATTTTACAGAAACATAATTTCATAACGAACCAAAACAAAAACGCATGGCATGGATTAGGTGAGGTAAAATTGCGTTTCTGCCGACACGACTTCTTTTTTTCTCTTCTTTCTCTTGGGTGGCTGGATGCACGTGACGAGTGAGGGCATGGTGTGGAAAATCTGGGTTCTGTTCTTAAGTCTTGTTTTCACCACTTTCCTGTAGAAGCAGTTCATCACTTTGCCGGCGTGGTGCCTTTGCGCGTGCATGGGTGTAGACATGGAGAGTTTAACATTTACCTCTCTCTGAACTGTAAATTTTTTTAAAATTATAACCATATGTTCGAGGTTTTTGTGGCGATACCAAGTGGTTGATGTGCGATCTGCACGAGTATATTATTGGTTAGTTTATGCGGCAGTGCTATCTAGTGTACGATCTCTATGTGTGCATAGCGTAATTGTAGAGCTAGCTTATATATTCTCCTCTTTCCTGTAAAATTTCCATGGCTACTTTTTCAGGGTCAAAGTATTTTTTCAACCTTTTTCCGTACCTTCGAGTGGCTGGGAGAGATCGGGGTGGTGGGGAGAGAGCCTTATGCTTTTTTATCAACTTTTTTACTACTGCTAGAATAGGTAAAAAATGAACAGTTTAATAACAGGAATCTCCCCGAGTGGACCGAAAGGTATTTGAGGTTTCCTCTTGTCCTTTTAACTGTTCTATGTTCGGTTATATAATTCTAAACGGAAAGGGTAAGCTACACGAAATTTCATATGCACATTAAGGGAGGACGAAGGTTTTATAAACACATCCGCCCCTCTCAGTACTCCCCGTAGGTTATGTTTCGGGGGAGAGGTTATGCTTCGAAAGTCGCTGCGGGCGTCCAGGTATATATATATTCCTATCTTCCAAGAAACGAAAGAGAAAATAACATATTTAAAAACAAATTTGAACAATATCGTTTGCTTTTTGACTTCATACATCTCGATCGTAAGCTATAGTTTCGTCGTGCGAGAAAAACGCAAAGGGAGAAAGTCGTATAAAAAAATGTAAAACAAAAACACAAAAAATCAAATAAAAATAAAAGAAAAGTTGGGGGAGGGAAGAAAAGAAAACTCAAAAACACTCTACGGAAAAGAAGACAAACATTTCACTTACAAAAAAAAGAAGAGGAAATTACGTATACAGTATTTTTGTTATTGTATATCATTATCATTCTTTTCTTATGTTTGTCTTCATTTCTCTCTTTTTTGGTCTTCGTTTTGTCTTCTTTTACTTTATTTAGCTTTCTTTTCTCTATTTGCCATCTTGCAGAGCATTTATACGAAAGGTTCATACATTTTTCAGGCGAACGAAAAACGTAGAAGACAGTTTGATATATTTAATGTTCCAATAACGTCTACACTCAATTCTTATGCCTTAAGAATCTTTCAGAACATAAAATATATTTTAAAGGGTTTGCACAAAATGTGAAATTTGTTCCTACTTTATTAAATTAAAAGAGTGAAGTATTTGCAAAGAGTTTTGTGTATTATATAAAAGTGTATATTATATATAAAATATAGATATACAGGGTGGGCCGTAAGTTTCCATACATAGGAAAAATAAACTTTTTTTATGGACAACCATTTTTATTTATATAATATGCTCTACATGGTTGCCATTGTTTTGAAAACACATTTCAATACGTGTTCCCCACTGTTGATGAACACGCATTAGCACAGTTGACGTTATGCTTGTAATGGCGTTGGTGATACGTTCCTTTAGATGATTTATGTCTCGTATCTTTTCCTGATACACCATGGCCTTCAAGTGCCCCCAAAGATAGAAATCAAGGGGGGTGAGATCTGGGGATCTGGGAGGCCACTCCACAGGACCACGCCGACCAATCCAAGCATCCGGAAACTGCTGATCCAAATACCGACGCACGTGAAGACCATAATTTAAATTTTCTTATGTATGGAAACTTACGGCCCACCCTGTATATTTAATACTGATATACTCGTATAGGTATACACACACTGAAACCAATTTTTTTTTAAAGTTGGGTTTAAGTTTATAGTTGGAATGTCTCTTGATGGGTTTTTCTTGATGGGGGTGTTCTTTGGCGGGGTCGTAGTTTTGATTCCATATTAAATAGTATGTCCCCCTTCCACCCTAAATCTATAAAGCAACGAACCTTGACCTTCGTCTGAATGAATGTTTCAGGCAGAATTATTAACATATGTATGATATATGTATATCACCCATAATCGCTACAATATTTAGATGTTTCAAGTTAAAAAATCATGTACGGGTGCATGATTCATCAGGAACAAGATGCACCACAAGTGTGTGTTTCATCCGCAAGGCAGGCAACGCAAATGCACACGCTTCAGTCGCAAATAAATTTTTTTATTTATATATATATATATATATATATATTATATATATTACCTCAGGCTTGCTTTACACAAACTGAATCAAGAATCCGAATCTCTGTAATTTCAAACCATCCCTTTTTCCATACCTTTATTCTACCTCTTCATAATATTAACAGAATTACCGACAACTATCATAATAATTTCAAATCCAATTAAATTCTAGAATAATTTCAAACCCAATCAAATTCTATAATAATTTAACGAATTTAATTATTTTTATATTAAATTATTTAAGCATTATATTTCTCCTCCTATTATACACGTTCCATTTATTATTCACTTTTCCTTTAACCTAATTAGTGTAGAGAAAGAACAGACGCCGAATGAACTAACGAACAAACATTTGGTAAACAGACATCGAAAGAACAGACAAAGAATGAAAATGATTTTACCAGCGAATGTTTTGTTTCATTAAAATTCCTTCCTGTGGGGTCTTCCGCTCGTAAAAAAAAATCGCAGAAAAATCATTGTTTTCGAGTACACTTTGAGGGAAAAAAAGTTCCCTGAAAATATAAAATTTTTAGAACGAATAAAAAAATTACGAACTAGTTTTGTTTTTCAAATTTTATTAGTCACCAAAAAGAATAAAATACCGAAAGAAATATATAATGTTACCAATTAGCAATTTTTAATGCTTTTTAGAAATTTTGTTTCTAGGCGAACTTTTTTCGAAAACTGTACTTGATAGTCATCATCTAGTTGATTCTCAAATGAAAGCACGTCTTTTATTACTACACCATAATAATTACTGAATGATTAACTAATGCATTTCTTCCAAAGCACAAGATAAGATGAAATACGCTCGAAAGCTGCACTTGAATGGAATTCTTCTAGTTTACTAGGTGGTATAGTGGTAAGAGACGACACGGGATGTGACCCAGCAACGCAAGGACGAAAACTTTGAGCTGCGCATTTTACTGCAGTGTCCGTCCATATATATATATATATATATATATATATATATATATATATAATATTAGCCCTCATAAGTATACATACAGAGGGATATTTCAGTTATATTCGTCCTTATCTTTTATACTATTCATAGGATAGTCCTAAAAAATTTACTATTCGTTTGGAAAAATTTAACAAATTTATTTGTTAAATTTGAGAATTTGAGGAAAATAAAATAAAGTTAAAATGCAAAAATTTTCGTACATTTATTTACAAAGTATTTAATACTTGTGTGTGTCCGTCCACCTTTAACTTAAATGACTTCAATGATTCGTTTTGGGTATTTTTTTAGAAGGTTTCGACATCTCTCAGAAGAAATTTTAGCCCATTCTTCTAAAGAAAATTGTTGCAAAATTACCACCACTATTTTTAACCGAAGGAAGGATGTTTTTCTCCTCGGATGCAGTATCTGATTTTCACCAAACATACCCTTGCTTGTTGTTCCCGAATAATTAAATTTTGGTTTCGTTTGTCCACAGAACTTTCTTCCAGAATGCAAATCCATCATTTTGATGACCTTTAGGAGTACTTTAAACGAGTTTCTTTGTGCGCTTTTCGTAGCAGAGGTTTACTTCGTGCAACTCTTCCATGCAGACCATTTTTTCTCAATGTACGACTACAGTACCGGGATGGATATCGATCTTAGACAGTCTTAATGTTTGGCAAAATATCACCTGCAGTCACTCGTGAATTCGCAGCAGCCGTTCCTTCAGTCCGTCTAGCTGTACGTTCTGAAATCTTGCAAGGTGGTCAACACCTTGGTAGAGTTTTTATTGTTCCAAAACCTTTCAATTTCTTCGTAACTGCAGCAACGTCGTAAATGGAATTCGAAATTCTTCTCCTATCTTCTTGTAACTCTTTCCAGAATCGTGCGCAGCAATAACAGATCTTTTAAGATCTGTAGAAAGCTCTTTACCACGACGACCCATTGCTTATTAATGCCTTGTACATTCATCCGCCTTCCAGGAAGATTCACAGAGAAAATTCAGAATTGTCTCCAGCCTCTAATCAATAAACAGCCAACCACTGATAGAATTTTTAAATTCTTCAAGCCTAAGGTGAACACACAGAGTATTAAATAATTTTGTAAATAAATGGACGAAAATTTTTGCATTTTAACTTTCATTATTTTCCCCAAATTCTTTGATGTTTTACATTTTATGTTGGAGTTAATCTAATTTTTTATTTGTTAAATTTTTCCAAATAAGCAAAGAATCACAGGGAAAAGGAAAAGGAAACACGAAATCCGAGCGCTTTCGTGATATATTCACATCTTCAGGGACAAGATATGTTCCCTGAAGATGTGAATATCTCACGAAAGCGCTCGGACTTCGTGCTTCCTTTTTCTTTTCCCTGTGGTCCTTTGCTTATATATAATATATATATATATATATATATATATATATATAAGTAATTAAGTATTAATAATTAACTTAATTATTAAAATTATTAAATTAAATAAATACATTTCACATTGGGTAACGAGTTTCAATATGATTCGCATTGGATGGAGACTTTTGCGGTACACTGTACGAGTATATATTTATGTTAAGACGAGGTCTTCTCATGTTACTTTATTCCCTAATGAAGCTCCTCGAGATCTTGCAAGGATCATCTCCTGAATTTTTCAGCCAATTTTTCAAAGTTTTAGATTTTTTTCTTTTTTTTTCTTAAAGGTCAAATCATTGGCCATTTCTGCATCAGGGGTATACACTTTACGAACCTCTTTTACAAGTCTAAACTTTCAGCAGGAATTTTATCACTTTGTGTATATATATATATATATAATATATATATATAGAGAGAGAGAGAGAGAGAGAGAGAGAGAGAGAGAGAGAGAGAGAGAGAGAGAGAGATGGGACGTGTTTTTTAATGTTAACCCCCTCCCCCGCCTTCGAAAAAGAAATCGACCACTTGTTTTTAAATGTTGTTGAAAAGTAATTTTATTTAAAATATAAACCTAAATATGATCAAAGAAAGCAAAAACCTTCTTTTGCGATATCTTAAAATCATATTAACTTACTGATGAATATTTGGAATAATTTAATATGATTAATTTTTATAAAAGTTCTATTCAAATTACATTAAAATATAATTTAATTAAATGCCTAATAAAATACCAACTTCAAAGGGATCAAATAATGCAGAAAACCACCTTTTTCTTTATCCTACGACCATATTAACTCGAGTTGATGATGACTGAGAGCAATTTATTTGGTTAATTTATGACATTAATTACGTATCAATAAATTACGATGTCAATAAATAGTTTAGGATTGTATCATGGTAGGGTTGAAATTTTCAATATAGCAGACTTATCTGCTATATTGAAAATTTCAACCCTACCATGATACAATCCTAAACTATTTATTGACATCGTAATTTATTGATACGTAATTAATGTCATAAATTAACCAAATAAATTGCTCTCAGTCATCATCAACTCGAGTTAATATGGTCGTAGGATAAAGAAAAAGGTGGTTTTCTGCATTATTTGATCCCTTTGAAGTTGGTATTTTATTAGGCATTCAATTAAATTATATTTTAATGTAATTTGAATAGAACTTTTATAAAAAATTAATCATATTAAATTATTCCAAATATTCATCAGTAAGTTAATATGAATTTAAGATATCGCAAAAGAAGATTTTTGCTTTCTTTGATCATATTTAGGTTTATATTTTAAATAAAA
Organism: Bathynomus jamesi; assembly: GCA_023014485.1. NCBI lineage: Eukaryota > Metazoa > Arthropoda > Malacostraca > Isopoda > Cirolanidae > Bathynomus > Bathynomus jamesi. Next base: position 302,220 of record JAJOZX010002036.1, on the reverse strand, counting down.
TTACTTTTCAACAACATTTAAAAACAAGTGGTCGATTTCTTTTTCGAAGGCGGGGGAGGGGGGTTAACATTCAAAAACACGTCCCATCTCTCTCTCTCTCTCTCTCTCTCTCTCTCTCTCTCTCTCTCTCTCTCTCTCTCTCTCTCTCTCTTCCTCATTCCTCCTATAACTATTAAAAATGTACGAGGGAGTTGAAAATATTAGATATCCTTTAGGGAAGGGGTCACCAATATGCAGACTACCGGATCCGGACCACCGCGTCGACGGATTTTATATGAAGAGCTAGAAATAAACTCATACACTGATTAGCCCATGGGATTTACTTTAAAATATAGGCGAACTTTGACATTTCGAAATAGATACAGAAAAAAAAGATATATTTTGACGCAAACGTTATATCCTGACAGAAACACCTACACAGACTGAGGAGAATTGGTGACCCCAGTTCCAGGGTCTAGGCCTAACATTACTATAAAAACTTTTATAATTGTTTTACACGCGTGGTGGGTATTTTTATTTATTTTTATTATATACAGCAAGTATTTTATTGGTTATATACTTACATATAATCTTTATTTGAAATATAAAACAAACTGAAAGTAGTTATTAAGGCTATATGTTGTTCCCTAAGGATCTAAATTTAAATAAAAGAAAAATTACTTTATATATTTAACCTAAACATACAGAATGGTCTATTGTTATAACAAATAACAAATAACTTATTGAAACTGTATACTAATTTTCCATCTAAATGGATTCCCTATTGGCCAGAATAAATAATAAAATAATAATAATAAATGAAAAAATGCAGACACAAAAACATTTATTTTTTGCAACACACACACACACACACACATATATATAATATATATATATATATATATATATATATTATATATATATATATATATATGTTTTTTGCGCATCCTTTCTATAGAATCAGTGAGAAGAATAATTCGGTGGAAATAGGTTTCTCGTTCGGTTGCCATCCTCTTCCTCTTGCGCATATAAATCGGCCAAGAATCGAGAATGTCAAATCTTGTCTTGGACGCCAAATTCATTCATTATTTCCTTTAATTACGTCTTTGTTGTCGAAATAAAGGAAAATAAACTAAAGACAGAAAGGAAGATGCGAGGGGAAATGAGACTAATATGGATAAGGGGAAAATAAATGTTATATATATATATATATATATATATATGCGTGTGTGTATATATATATATATATATATATATATATATATATATATATATATATATATATAACTGGGAAATAGATACAAACTAACAAAAAATGTAAATCTAGAAAACCTGATAACATAAAAACAAAAACAAAATGGGCGCAAAACCTTTTTTCTTTAAACGCTGAAGCTAAATTATCATAATGCATATTCTCTTTTGTATAAGGGGTGGGGGGGTAAGATTTATACTTGAAATGTTGGTATAAAAAAAGGCACTTTTTTTTATTTATCAATAAAAAACAAAAACAGTAAGATGCCCGCTTCTACCCCAGAAATATGATACAATGTTACGTAAAAATATGATAATATACGAATCCTTTACTTAATAATGTCTAAAGTAACCCTTTTATAAATACAAGTGTGTAAAAGTTTCATTTAGAAAATAGGGTAACTTCTACCCAGAGGATTAGTTTCATCTCTCTCTCTCTTACGCGGGGCAGTAATTCAAAGATAGTGCGTAAGATATCCCACTTTTTAATACAATCTTAGAGTTTTTATGTCAAAAAATTGTTTAAAATCACCTTATGAGGGAACACCGAACAACTGGACATAAGAAGTTAATACGGACTTAATACGCAAGACTTACTGTAGAAGGATTCTATATAAAATCTATGAAACTTTTACTGACAGCTGTCAGAAGACTCGCTCGCTCTCTCTCTCTCTCCGTTTATATATATATACACATACAAACACACACACACACACACACATATATATATATATATATATATACATATACACTTTTTCGTGGCTTTCTTTCGAAAAAAGTGCCATCTGCAATAAAATTGTACCATAATGTTTTGTTATAATTTCTACATTTATGCATAATATTTTTCTCGTCAACGGTTATATTAGCATGTATATACAAAGAACGCTTATATATATATATATATATATATAGTTCCTAGTTTCCTTTCATGTTCACGAATAAAGAAAAAATTGTTTAATAAGATTAGAATTACGGTAACGGCTTCAATGTATTTTGCATCAATTCCAAAGAGAATATAAAATAAAACAGAAAAATAAAGTGAAATAAAAATACAAAAAAAATGGGTAAACTACACATAAAAATTTGAAATGAAGCTAAGTTAAAAAAAAAATATTCAATTTTCTACTGCAAATAAAAATAATAGAGGGATAACTAAAATAAAATAGAAAAGAATCGTGCAAACGCTGGGTATTTTGCTAAATTTTTCAATTTTATAAATGCATGTATTCAAAGCAAGCTAAGCAGAATATTATGGTCGAAAGATAATATATATATATATATATATATATATATATATATATATATATATATATATATATATATATATGCTGCAAACCCACAAGGAAAAAGAAAAACGATTCCAAGGCCTTTCGTGTATTCAAAGCTACACCTCGTCAGGGAATGAAGTTAAAAGGCGAGAAGCCCATATATATATACAACGTACAGGAAAAACAAAACAATTAGCACATACTTAACAAGGGTTAATGAGAGGCAAAAGAAATTGTTTTGTTTTTCCTGTACGTTGTATATATATATGGGCTTCTCGCCTTTTAACTTCATTCCCTGACGAGGTGTAGCTTTGAATACACGAAAGGCCTTGGAATCGTTTTTCTTTTTCCTTGTGGGTTTGCAGCATTCATTCATTTCACGTGTTTTATTGTGAAATTCATCCCATATATATATATATATATATATATATATATATATATTATTATATATATATATATATATATATATATAACGTCTCTTTAAGCTATATCTTCAAGTTGAGGATTGCAACATTTCCGACAATTTGAAGGATATAATAAAGGACGTAAAATTAGTTGTAGCTCTTCTTGGCGTCTGTGCCTAATAAACGTTTATTTTCCCAGTGTCGAATAGAAGATTGGGTGATCCTTATTCTCTCAGACTATCAACTCGGCCGTAGGATTGAGCGGGGTCGTTTGGCCCAATTTAAAGCTTTTACCAATACATCCCGATGTCAAATCCTTTCCCTTTCTTCCTTAACAAATATTAGATTCGACAATTCGATAAAGAACTTAAAACATTTTAGACATAATAGTGTAATAAATATCTTAAAAATGTAGCCACTTCAAAAAAATGTAACTCAGTGGCATTATTAAAGGACATTTATATTAAATTTATATTATAAATACTAAATCGATACTTACAATATTGTTTATATGCCCAATACATACACTACACAATACATACACTAGCGCAAGGGTTAATCGGTATTTTCAGTTTTTTAATCTACTCAACCGTTCAACTATGGAACGATCTTCCTCAATCCATCTTTCCCCCTATCTATGACCTTCAATCTTTCAAACGTAGTGTCTAGGCATCTCCAAAACCCTGGACCTTGATTTTGGATGTTTTTCTTCTATGGGGGGGGGGAGGCGCTTTGGCGGGCATTCGCTCTTGGACCCTCCTTCTGCATAAAAACTGTCACAACATACAAACGTAATAATAATGTCATAATATTTAGAGTATATCAACTCAAACCAAATATATACTGTATATATGAGAGATGAAATCGCAATATGGAAATAATAAAAATGGGTCTTGATAAGGGATCATAATACTGAGCACGCAGCACGATAAACGAGTTATAATACTGACACTAAATAATAGGAAATCCACAACGAATAAGAATCGAAAGATGGGTACAGATTGGAATATGGAGAAGAAATGAGAATCAATGAAAAGTAATTAAAAGTAATAATGCTAAAATAATAATGAATTATAATGAAGCATAATAAAAAAAATCTGATATTTCATATATGAATCTACGAATCAAAGAGAAAAATGTGACTATCCCAAATTGAAGCCAGCGTCCGCATCTCATTGGGTAATATAGTTTTCCAATAAGCGAAATGAAGACACCGAGGTCAAGGGTTCGAATCCTGATTATGGAGGTAATAATAATAGTTAGTGCAATGGGCCGCATTTGTTGGTATGAGCGCTGTGCCAATTTCTGGTCCTCCTCATTGATTATTCCAAACTCAATCCTATAAGAAGAAAAATCTACGAATCAGATTAAGGTAAAATTGTGCCAATTATCCAAAAATGAATCAGCGCAAAGAGGGGGTTTAAAAAGGATAAAGTCTATTGGGATCCGGACAGCCAAGGGACCCGGCACGGTTCAATTAAGAAAATGTTTTAATCTTTATCGTAGCTTTCTTGTCAATGATATTTCCATTAAGTGTGATCTGATGTGGGTGTAATGCATTTATTTCAGTAAAAATATACATGAATGACCTGTATGAAACCATATTAGAACACGATTAAACAGCGGTTTCAATATGTATGTTTCTATGTTTCTCTAAGTCTGGAAAATGATTCTGGTCGTGGTCGAACAGTTAAATACCCGTAAGTGTTCCTTGAAAATTAAATTTCTCATTTCAATTGTTAGAGTTTAACGGGGAGAGCCCAAAAAGTCTAAACTTCTTAATATTTATGAATCGTCATTTTGTTTCAACTGGGGCCACAGATTTCCCACAGAAATTTACGGCCGTTTTCTGACCTGAGACAAATTTAAATGACTGAGCGCCCTACTATTTTCTCTTACGGAAGCCTATCGGCCCCCGACTCACCGGGCCCAGAACATTTGTAGTAGCTGTAACAGCCTGTCGGGAACCCTGGTTTCGACTATCTACAAAGTACTCGGTTAGGTTTACTTTCCGCTAATAAATTTTACACCCATGCATCATGGTTTCTATTAGCAATGAGAAATATAGAGAAAAAATTTGAGACACAATTTGAATCTGACGTTTCAGCTAGACTCTTATTGTAACAACTAACTTCGTTCTTTGATGATATTAACTACTATTACTGTATACAAATGTTATTATGGGGAAAAATATTAATAGTATTAATTTTCCATTATCACCATTTCGTGGTTTGTGAAATCACCTTTGATTTTCTGTACAAATAAAGAAATAAAAAAGTTAGAAGCGAGAAGAGAGGTAATTTATCGCCTTAAAAACGCGAGACAATAAATGAGATTTATTCCCACGATAACTTTTTTTATTTATTAGATTTTTATGGGGGGGGGGGAGAAGGGGTGTAAAGGAAGGTATGCATCTCCATTTATCAGACTTCTTTACATAAATTACTCTGGTCTACAGCTTTATAGACGTTTGCGCATACCTCACTAGTTAAGTAACTTACAACAACCTACTTTCCTAACTCATAACTAGCTAATTAGCAATTGAACTACCTACGCCAATAAATAAAATTATCTAGCTAGTTAACAAACTATATAGCTGACTACCGACCTACTCACCTAACTAGTTAAATAATTAAATAACTTGCTAATTAATTACTTATGTGAATAACCTAATTATTTCAATTTTTTTTCCAAGGTCTTTCCCGAGCTTTTATACATATTTAAACAGTTCCTATTCGGAAGCTACACAGATCCTTCCCGTCCCGAAGCATGAACGTAAATAAGGAAACTAATTAATGAGGAAGCTTCAAAGAATACATTTTAAACTATTTCACCGCATGGGAGCTTCATTTAATGGAAGTATAAATAGAACAGCAAATCCGTATGCAGAAAAGCTGTTTTTAAAGGAAAATTCTCAACGTTTTTTTAAAGGAATAAAAATGCATATAAGGAAGTGAGAATATATATGGAATAAAAATTGAAAAGGGGAAATAAAAAACGGAATGAGGGGAAAAAATAGCTTTTGTGCATAAGGGTCAAAATAAGATTTAAGATTTAAGAAAATTGTCCTCGTATTTGTTTTATTCTTTTCTCGTCTTTTGAGTTTCAATATTTTTTGTTTTTTACGTTTCTCTTCGTTTCTTTTATATTTTGCGCGAGAGTATTTTTTTTTTTTTATTATTATTTTGGTTATAAATGGGTTTATATTTTTATTTTTTCCTCTCTCTTTTTTTTTCTTTCTTTCTTCCTATTTTTCTGTCTTTATTTTCATAAGTCTTTGGACCATTTTCTCCAGCAATGTTTTTTCGTCTTTCTCTCGCATCTTAAGTCTCCTCTTCCTGTTTTTAAGTGTTTTCGCTCTTTCTCTTTCTCACACACACACACACACACACACACACACACACACACACACACACACTCTTTAAACTTTATTCCTATATGTCTTAACTCTTAACGAACACATCTCCCTTCGGAATCATTTTGGATCTCCGATCAGTGAGCCTATGACGGAAGTTTGCCAATATTTCTCTCAGCTTTTCAATTTCTTGCGCAGGACTCGACCTTATCGTCGGTGAAGTTTATATTCTAATAGGAAAGGAAGATGGGGATTTTGACTAACTTGGAAACGGGAATTGATTTAATATAAGAGTAAAGAAACGGTATGGATAAGGCAGCCATTTTTTTCACTCCGATGTCACTTCTATAGTTTCTAAATGACAGTTTGACTAGATCGCAAATTTTTGTTTTCTTCTCACATTTTATGGTAATGATGTCGGGAATAGTTTTAGGCCTCGAGAAAAGTATCTGATGATAATTGTACCGAAGCGGTTGCAAATATATTTTTTTCTGATTACAGCATATATATATATATATATATATATATATATAACTGCAATGACCACGCAGTATATTAATGTATAGAAACGACGTAAGTATAGAGGAGTGTTCTGCACACGAGGAAGAGAAATAACGAACAATGAAAAATGAGGTGACCGCCCGGGAATCGAACCCAGGATCTTCCGATATCTGACCGGCAATCGGAAGATCCTGGGTTCGATTCCCGGGCGGTCACCTCATTTTTCATTTGTTCGTTATTTCTCTTCCTCGTGTGCAGAACACTCCTCTATACTTACGTCGTTTCTATATATATATATATATATATATATATATATATATATATATATATATATATATATATATATTGGGGTGTGATAAATTCCTTAAAAGATTTAAAAATTTAACATCTTTTAATCTATTGTAGATGTAACAAAATAGTAAACCGCATTACAAAGCGTAGCTATCCAAGTTTGCTTTGCACACTATACATACACTTCAACATATCCTTCATCTTAGGCGTTACATCGTTCGACATTTTGAAAGGAGTGATACACACTTTTCATTTTTTACTGTGTAATTTGAAGAACTGTTGCTTCGATTCGCGTCTTCAGTTCTGCCGAATGTTGATGAGTTGTGATGTAAACGATGATTTCGACAAGACCCAGTTAAAAGAACTCTAAAGTTGTTAGGTCGAGTAAACGTGGTGGCCATAAAGTTGTTTTCCCTCTTCCAATCCATTTTCCTTGAAAATTTGGTTAAAACATTCTCTTAAATTCGAAGCATGGTGGAAAATTGTATGGTTCATGAGAAAAAAGTCCCGTAGCACTATAGAGCAGCGTTGTCGACACACACGGTTTCTCAAAAAAGAAAGTCATTGATCTGTGACCTTTGTAATGCGCACCACACAGCGATCTTAGGTGAGTAAAGTGAGTATCTCTGATGATGCCAAATCTCATTTGGTCTTTCACTTCTCGAAATGCAACAACTATGTTAGAAATTGTTCGCAGGACTAGTCTTGTAGTATAATTCTCTCCATTCAGTCCTGAACAACAAAAATATTGTAAGCATGCTGACGCAGCATCACCTACAAACTTTTATACACTGTTCATACTGGAACGTTCATCTCTTCTGAAGCACAGTAAGCGAATTTTTAGTGTCCTTTCAAATGCATCTCGAAGCAGTTGCTACACCAACACCAACTGTTTGTTTATACCGGAACGTTTCTCATCATTCATTGACCTTCTCCCTTATACTTTATTCATTTAGCTTCAGAACTGAGTTTCAGAAGATGGGTTTTTCTTGTAATGGATCCTGACCTTTCTTCTTACTTTTGTAACCGACTTAAATTTGGATAATCACAGGGCAAAAATTTGCTTTTCTTCAGCTGTCAACATTTTGGTATATAGTCTAACTCAGAGAGTTGAGAACCTGCAGGGCTCAAAGAGGCGGGAAAATGATTGTGTTTGAATGTTGAGAGTCACGAACCTGGTATAAGGAAATATGGTGGAGACGAGTTGTGCGTGTAATTGCGCAAATAAACGAATAAAGGCCAACGAAACATTATTTTTCAAGTAAATTTTATTAGTTTAGGAAAACTGAGGTGACTCAAATAGGCTATATATATAATAAAATAATAATAAGTAAATATTTAAGAAAATGCTTAAGAGAATATTTTCGTCAGCTACAGAAGTAAATCATTATGACTAAAATTTGAGCTTTTTGCTGGTATAAAATTTATTATAATCTATAATGTGCTTTTACTTAAAAAATAAAATGCGATAGAGTTTCTCCATATTATTTTAAAATAAATTGCAAATAGTTTATGCTTTAGTCACTTTAACTCGTTTTCTTTAAAAGTTAACTTTTTAAAGGAAACGATTTAAAGCGATTAAAGCGTAAACTATTTGCGATTTATTTCAAAATTAGACATAGAAACTTTATTGAATTATATTTTTGTAAGTAAAACCACTGTATAGACTATAGACTATAGAAAATTTTACAACAAAAAATCGTAAATATTTTTCTTAACAGTCAATGACATATAAGCTATCTGCCCTTCAATATCTTTGGTCTAGCTTAGTCCAAACCAACCAATATTTTTATTTTCAGAATTATTTATCTCTTAACGCATTAACAATTAAAATTAATTCTTGTTAACTTCTTTGAATTCTTTACTATTATCAAGTCTTTATATAAGAATTCCAAAAAAGGTCACCAAATCGACCAACCAAAAAAAAAAAAATTTACTGTCCATTATTTTGGAGAACACCTTTTCTTTTCGGATAGTCAAGCTTAGCCTAAAAATCTTTGAAAATTAAGCCTTACTTTAATGTTATTTCTTTACTGTTTACTATTTTTTTCTATCTCAAATATCGAAAAGGTTATTAAATTATATAGTACATATATATTAGTGGTGGACCGGACATCCGCATCCGCATCATTTTTAACAGCCGCATCCGCACTTCTGACTGCGGATGTTATGCGGATGTTACCTCTAATAAATTATGCAATTTACAATTAAATTAGCTTATAAAGTAGCTTATAAGGCCCAGTCATGCACATTTCATGTAAAGTATAATTATTAAATGAACAAACAAATATATAAACCTGAAAATATAAATAACTGGTAACACAGAAAATTGAATGAAACTTGTTTCATTGAATTTTCTGTGGCTGAAACTCTTGAGAAAGTTACAATTTTTATCATAATGAAAACATTAATATTAATTTTAATTCTTATGCATTGCCTGCCATAATAGTAATATCACGAAATTTGAAAAATTATGTCATATATTCATAATTCTATATTATATTGATAGATTAACTAAATATCCGCATCCGCGGATATTGAAATTAAAAACCCGCATCCGCAGATGTTGAATAACTGACATCCGGTCCACCACTAATATATATACATGTCAGGTTGTACTAACTTTTACTTTGTGGGAGCATGCACTCTCGCATTCTGCCCAAGAAATGCTGGGTTTGAGTCTTGGTGGGGACATTACATATGATATATACAGTATATAACCTTTGGTTAGCTTTCGCCCGAACAGTTCATTCTGACGAAGGTCAAGCTTTTCACTCCACCTTAGAAACTACAGTTTAACGTGGAATCCGAACCACGCCCCATCAGCAGCCCAGCGTCTTAACTACTAGGCCACCTAGGGTACCCATTTATCTACCAACCACTTTCTTTATTGTGTGGAAGGATGACCAGCTGGGTTTTGCTGCGCGCCGGCTGCCGTCGGGTCTCGAACCCGGGGCCGATAGATTCGTAGTCAGCGACGCTAACCACTACACCACCTAGGCGCATATATATAAGTATGTAGTATGTACATAAACAAAACGTCATGAAAATTTGAAAAACTGCTTATACCAGACCCATTAAAGGGGTATAAAGGAGATCCAATAAATTAAAAAGTAAATGAAATATGCCACTCTACCGTAAAATAACTTTGAAATAATGAGCTCCGAGGACTCGTAAAATGAGTAAAAACGAGAGGCACTGAGGAGTGCTGGCCCTGTTTGGCCCTTCAATATGAGGCAATACCAAATTAATGATGGATGGTGGGACATTATCTAAGCAGGAGGGATCTCATGAATATAGCTGGTGAACGACAAGAAACGACCATACCTTTTGAGAAATGATCACTATATTTACCATCATTTTTATGCTTTTACACCTACAAAATATGAAAATATATATATATATATATATATATATATATATATATATATATATATATATATATATATATATATATAAAGAGTTCATTTCCAAAAGGCGATATACACAGCATATTATTATTACACACACACACACAACACACACACACACATATATATATATATATATATATATAACTGGATTGATCTTAACGAAGAAGTATTACGAAAATTAGTGGGACAAACGTCTCTCTGCCAATATACCCGAATATTTCAGAAATAAATTGCTTTGTAGAAGGCGAGTCTGCTATCTGTTACAGTCAGTATTAATTCATTTGTGCTAAAGCGAATATGACTGTAAGGAACTTCCGATTGTGTACAAATGAAGCTAAAGACACTCTCTTTCGTACTTTCTGAAGTAATATATACGGACAGCAACTCTGGGTGAATTATAAAAAAGGTTCTGGCAGAACTCTAGATTTGCTGTACAACGGGTCTTTTAGACTCCTACATAAATTACCCCCGAGATGCTCAGCTTCGCAAATGTTTGCTACCCGCAATATTCCAAGCTTCCCGGAGGGAACAAGACGTGCTCAACACAGTATAATGCAAAGAATTAAAAAATCAACCAACCCAGTTATCCAAGCTAATCATCAGTCCTGCCGTTTGTCTTCTAAGCTATGGAATTCATGGTACGTAAACGTCTGTCTGTAGCTCCACTTAACTTCGACATTACTGTATTATTTCCCATTAATTGTATATATTTCTATCCTTAGTATGTAAATTGTCATTATATTATTAATATTTGTCATATGGACTATGGTCTGCCAATAAACCTTTTAATTTTCATACGTATGGTAAGTGAAGAGGAGATTGTAGAGTGAGGAAGAGATTATAGACACCAATCGACCAGGGAAGTACTCCGTGGGGGACGTTAGGCAGGTGACAAGGAGTGCTGCAGCTTCCGTTTCCCCTGTCACTGTCCTCTTTAGCTGATCTTTTTCTGTGTCTCATCTACCCTGTGAGCAGTCCAACATGCTCTCAAAAACACATTTCTCCCTCTATTCTTCACTACACATACTTGCATATTACACACTACGCAATCTCTTCAAAATTAAAAAAATGAAAGCATCGTGGACCTCGGAGACCTTGATTTTGGTTTTGTCCTGCTTATATTAGGGTGCATTTTTGCGGGGGCTCGTCCTTGGTCCCTCCTTCCTGCATAAAAAAAAAAAGTGGACCATCGCTGACGAAGTTTAAACGTGGCAAGTTAGTTGGTTGGTTTTATATATTATTATATATATATATATATATATATATATAGAGAGAGAGAGAGAGAGAGAGAGAGAGAGAGAGAGAGAGAAAGAGAGACTGCTTATGCAGGCTTTCAAACCCTTTCTTAGCCGTATAGTGTAGTTTCACATCGTTTCAAATTAGTATAAAAGTGTTTCCTTTCCAAAAATCAACCTCGAAGAATACAATCAATAAAAAAGAAAACGGAAGGTTATTTTAAACCTATTTACAATCGAAATTGAAGTCAAACAAAGCAGAAACGTCGACCTTACGAAATTTAGGGTATGAACTCATGGCGAGTTCGTTTACAGGAAATAAATATACCCTTCTACAGTATAACATTAAAAATGTAATAAAATAACTTAAATAAGCCTTAAAACCTTAGGGCAAACAACATCCGTAAACACACACACACACACAACGTTGAATTTACTCTACCTATGGGAAACCTAAGCCAACCTTGGTATAACTAATAGCTCTCGAGATATCGTATTTGAACTTAAAATTCACGAAGTTCTTTACGACCTCCCCGCAACAACAATTAAACGGGTTAAGGTAGCGGGATTTATTACCTCTTCAGCTTTTAATATTCCACAAGATTTGAGTGCTTTAAGAAATGTACAGTATATATATATATATATATATATATATATATATATATATATATATATATATATATATATATATATGATCTGGTATGGTAATAAAAGCTTTATAGCTTCATATTCCAAGAAACATTTAAAGGAACAATTGCTTCTTGGAAATCAATTTTCATTTATAATAGTTCCCCCAATCAATTTTTTACAGAAAACGAGATTACGGTAAATTTCATAGTTAAAACTATAACTAAAATAAACTTGACATTCTATTTGAAACCGAGAAAAAGAAGAGGATATAAATGTAAGTTTATGAAATAACTGTTTGTGAAAATTTTACATCAAACCCCTTTTAAGAGTCTTTTATATTTGAAGGAATAAACTCTGGTGTAAATGTTGTACGGAAAAAGTAGAGTCTTAACACTGAAGAGAATGAAACGGTGATTGGTGGAACTGAGAAACGTTATCCTCAACCCTGAAACTTAAACAGGGTCAACCAAAAATAAATAAATAAATAAATCCGACAAGCGGAAATTTGTGAATCAAAAGCAGACTCACAAAAGGGCATTATTATGTTAAATTTTGTTGACAGCAATATACTGTATATATATATATATATATATATATATATATATATATATATATATATATATGGGAGTGAACTCAGAATGGTTCCCTGAAGTTTTTTATGATACACACAGACCGTGCATGGAACAAGGAACTCTTCTGGGAAAATTAAATCCACTATAGTCCGAATAAGTAATGGTAAATGACAAACACTATAGTTTTTCTTTTTTATGATGTTAGCCCGACGTGGGCAACGGGTCACTCGCAAAGAGGTCTCAAAAATATAGCTTCCCTCACCAGCTATCTGCAAAGCAGATAGGATTCAGCTTTGGGACAGGATCTAGGGTTTAAAGCTGCCTAGACCCACTACATTTAGAACCTCAATATAAGCAAAAGACTCGTTGCATTCACGTCGGATTGAATATATCAAAGAAAAAGGGGTAACTATTATATTTTTAGCCAAAAACCAAAACATAAACCTCAACTGGCAAAATTGAGCGGCCACTTTTCAAGGCATGAGTCTTTTGCTTATATTGAGGTTCTAACTATAGCGGGACTAGGCTGCTTTAAACCCTAGATCCTGCCCCAAAGCTGGATCCTATCTGCTTTGCAGATAGCTGGTGAGGGAAGCTATATTTTTGGGACCTCTTTGCGAGTGACCCGTTGCCCACGTCGGGCTAACATCATGAAAAAGAAAAACTATAGTGTTTGTCATTTACCATTACTTATTCGGACTATAGTGGATTTAATTTTCCCAGAAGAGTTCCTTGTTCCATGCACGGTCTGTATATTATATATATAATATATATATATATATATATATATTATATATATATATATATATGCAGTATATATTTTTTTACCTGTCACTCGAAACTCTGTCGACTTATCGTACAAAATATTTCAGTCGTTTCTACACATTAATTAATAATCAATGGAAAAGCCAAATTTCCCCGCATTTAACATTCAGTACAAAATATTTTCAACACTCACAATTTTCACATCTTTTCAACATTTCCCAGAGGAAAATCCTTCGTGAGGAGACGAGAGCGGAAAATTCGAAGTTAAATCACGGGTTGTTTACAGAATTTCTCTAAACATTTTCTTCCGCCATTCAGAAACGTTTTCAATTGAAAAATACGTTTTAAAAGCTTTTATTTCGGCTTTGGATTTCGCGTCTCAAAGTTACATTTATAAGGATTCGACATGTCAAATTTCGACGTTGGCACTCCTGGCTTATAAATAAGTTGGACGGAGTAATGAGCGTGTGTGTGTGTGTGTGTGTGTAGAATTATATGAACAGTATTCCATCAAAATGGAGTAACAGAACAGTTTTGCTAGCAAGTGCATCATGCATTAAGGTCAGGAAACGAAAACCCTGAACTATATATATATATATATATATATATATATATATATATATACACTGTATATGCGCCTCGATGGTGTTGTGGTTAGACGGCAGGCGGCGCGCAGCTAACCCAGCTGTTCATCCTTCCACACAATAAAAATTGGTTGGTAGATGAAATGGTGAAGACGCTGGGATTGGGAGGTCGTGAGATCGAGTCCGGGCATGGTCTTTGTAATTTCTGACCAGCCGTGGTGGGTTGTGGTTCGGATTCCACGTTAAGTCTAAGGTGGAGTAACAAGCTTGGCCTTCGTCAGAATGTACAATTCTGGCCGAAGCAAAACCAAGGTTAACCAAGAGATTTTATATATATATATATATATATATATATATATATATATATATATAAGTTAGCGCACGACTAATAAAGACGTTTCCTGCATGACTGTAGTTTAGTTTTTGAGTTTAACAACCTGTACCCTAATTCTTGTAAATATCATTATGATTTTAATTAGAATATCAGAGTTACGTCGTGACCACGCCGTTACACCACCTTCCTTGAGGTCAGCGAAGTTGGGTCTGGGTAGCAGTTGGATGAGTGACCGTCCTCTGTGTTCAGATGATATAGCAACCCATGGTTCGATCCCACGTAAAGCTATAAATACCCATCTCCCGCATAACTATGGTTGTTCGTATCATCAGCTAGGTTAAGTGATGTTGGGTGTGCTCAATAGTTGGAAGAGAGATGGTCGTGACCACGCCGTTACACCACCTTCCTTGAGAGTGCCAAACTCTGCCTGGGTAATGCCAACATACAAAAATTAACTACCGGGTGTCCAAAAAGTCTCTACCCAGTGGGAAACACACTGAAATTCGTAACCCGATGAGAAATACATTTATTTATGGAACAATATCATAATTGTTCCAAACATTCCCCATTTCCTTCAAAGGGAGTTAATGTAATTTAATGTAATGTAATGTATAAATTAATTATTACCATGTAATAAATTAATTAACCTAGCTGATGATACGAACAACCATAGTTATGCGGGAGATGGGTATTTATAGCTTTACGTGGGATCGAACCATGGGTTGCTATATCATCTGAACACAGAGGACGGTCACTCATCCAACTGCTACCCAGACCCAACTTCGCTGACCTCAAGGAAGGTGGTGTAACGGCGTGGTCACGACGTAACTCTGATATTCTAATTAAAATCATAATGATATTTACAAGAATTAGGGTACAGGTTGTTAAACTCAAAAACTAAACTACAGTCATGCAGGAAACGTCTTTGGATTTCCCGTTAATTTATGGAATTACTCCATCATGTGAACCCCTTAACTGTTAATACGAGGGGCAAACAAGCAAATAACACCGACAATAATCAGAGTGCCAAACTCTGCCTGGGTAATGCCAACATACAAAAATTAACTACCGGGTGTCCAAAAAGTCTCTACCCAGTGGGAAACACACTGAAATTCGTAACCCGATGAGAAATACATTTATTTATGGAACAATATCATAATTGTTCCAAACATTCCCCATTTCCTTCAAAGGGAGTTAATGTAATTTAATGTAATGTAATGTAATAAATTAATTATGTAGTTTCCATTCGATATACACATTTTAGACACCCTGTATATTAATAAAAATATATCACTATCATAAATATATATATATATATATATATATGCGCCTCAGTTTTGTAGTGGTTAGCGTCGCTGACTACGAATCCATCGGTTCCGTGATCGAGACCCAGTAACGGCAGCCGGCGCGCAGCAAAACCCAGCTGTTCATCCTTCCACACAATAAAAAAAAATGGTTGGTAGGTAAATGGGTACTCTGGGGCTACCCTGGTGTACGCTGGGGCTGCTGGTGAGGCGTGGTTCGAATTCCATGTTAAACTCTAGGTCTAAGGTGGAGTGACAAGCTTGACCTTCACCAGAATGAACAATTCGGGCAGAAGCAAAAACCAAGGTTAACGAAGGTTTATATATATATATATATATATGATGAATAAAACCACGAAGGGAAAAGAAACACAAAGTGGTGCTCAAGCGCTTTCGTCTAATGACATCCTCAGGAACACTGGAGTGAAAAGAGAGTTCAAGACTATATATAGGTTACAAAAAAAAATATATATATATATATATATAGTAAGTGTAGAAATAAAAATTGTGGGAGGAGCAAACATATCTGTACGGAAAACTAACAATTTTAGCCCTTTGCCCGAAATTCAACATAAGTTCAAATGGCTTGTGTGCAACCAATTTTTTATAGTTATTGTCCGAATTATACATAAGTCACAAAAGAATAAAGAAATGAAAATAAATATAAATTGGAAACAAAAATAGATAAAAAATTACAAAATGATATATAGGTCACAAATGAAATAAACATAAAGAAATAAACCCACAGATAAAAGCATAAAAATTGTAAGCGGAGCATACAAATTCAAGCTCAATTGGAAAGTTTACAGTCAATTTAATAGATGATGCCAAAATGATATGTCACAAAGAAATATAATAAAGAAATAAGCCAAAAAAATAAATTGTAAGAGAAGCATCCAAATTTATAAGGGAAAAAATTACCAAAGGTTTTTATAGTTATTGTCTGAATCATACATAGGTCACAAAAGAATAAAAAAATACAAATAAATATAAATTGGAAAACAAAATGATGCCTAAATGATATATAAAGAAATATAGGAATATATACGACATATATAAGATACATATATACCACATATATAAGAAATAAAGGGTAACACATCTGTCATGTCCAGAATAAAAGTGTACGTAGGACAAATTGTTTTTTTTCGATAGATACTAAACTTAAAACCAGGGCTATCCCTATGTACACGCATCATCCAAAAACGGGATTGAGTTGTCTTGTTCCACTTCTAAAGTGGAACAAGACAACTCAATCCTGTTTTTGGATGTGCATGTACATAGGGATAGCCCAGGTTTTAAGTTTAATATCTATCGGAAAAAAGCAAACAATTTGTCCTACGTACACTTTTATTCTGGACATGACACCCCTATTAAAAAGGCCATATTTTCCTCAATGTTTCTCCGCGCTCTTAGGATCGCCAGTCCGGAATACATCGATGCCGAATTGGAAAATATCAACGGTATTAGAAGTGAGCTGTGTTACCCATCTGCGTTCATGGAATCTTATCTTAATAAGGCTAAACGAACCTTCTATCGCGTGAATAATAACACTCGCACCTTGTCAAAGAATATTTTAGTACTTCCATTTTTCACGGGCTTCTTAGGCATTGCTAATGTACTTAAACTTTTGGATATCAGTGTAGTTTTTTCATATAACAATATTGTGAAAAATATAATACAAAATAGCCCTACCAATAATTTAGCTATTATCTATAAAATTGGGTGTAAACAATGTGATTCCTTTTACATAGGTCAGACGGGAAAGGATTGCAAACGCGTGTAAAACAACATCAATATTCCGTTAGAACAGGACAGTTGTCCAGTGCTCTTTTTGTCCATTTGTCAGAGTTATCCCATTGTATTGATTGGAATAATGCTTCAGTTTTGTTTCACTCTAGCAACATTGTTAATAGAAATATTCTTGAGTCTGCTATAATTCAACTTACAAATAACTTTAACATGAGTAAAGGTCTGTTTCAACTCGATTCCGTTGCTCTGAATTCCTTCAGAATGGATTTAAACAGGAAGGGCAGGTTGCTAAACCTTTGGTAATTTTTTTTTTTTTCCTTATAAATTTGTATGCTTCTCTTACAATTTTTATTTTTCAATTTATTGTTGTATGCGTATTTCTTATATATATATATATATATATATATATATATATATATATATATATATGTGTGCGTGTGTGTGTATGTGTACATGTGTATATGTGTGTATTATATTTTTTATATATCATTGAGGCATCATTTGTAATTTTTTCCAATTTATATTTATTTTTATTTCTTTATTCTTTTGTGACCTATGTATCATTCAGACAATAACTATAAAAACCTTTGGTAATTTTTCCCCTATGTATATATATATATATATATATTCCTTATATATTGCTTATATCTCTTATATATGTGGTATATATATCTTATATATGTCGTATATATTCCTATATTTCTTTATATATCATTTAGGCATCATTTTTTTTTCCAATTTATATTTATTTGTATTTTTTTATTCTTTTGTGACCTATGTATGATTCAGACAATAACTATAAAAACCTTTGGTAATTTTTTCCCTTATAAATTTGGATGCTTCTCTTACAATTTATTTTTCAATTTATTTTTTAGGTTGTATTTCTTTATTTTATTCTTTGTGACATATATCATTTTGGCATCATCTATTAAATTGACTGTAAACTTCCAATTGAGCTTGAATTTGTATGCTCCGCTTACAATTTTTATGCTTTTATCTTTGGGTTTATTTCTTTATGTTTATTTCGTTTGTGACCAATATATCATTTAGGCATCATTTTGTAATTTTTTATCTATTTTTGTTTCCAATTTATATTATTTCATTTCTTTATTCTTTTGTGACCTACGTATAATTCAGACAATAACTATAAAAAATTGGTTGTAAACAAGCCATTTGAACTTATGTTGAATTTCCGGAAAGGGCTAAAATTTTTAGTTTTTCGTACAGATATGTTTGCTCCTCCCACAATTTTATTTCTACACTTACTATATATATATATATATATATATATATATATATATTATATAATATATATTTTGTAACCTATATATAGTCTTGAACTCTCTTTCACTCCAGTGTTCCTGAGGATGTCATTAGACGAAAGCGCTTGAGCACCACTTTATGTTTCTCTTCCCTTCGTGGTTTTATTCATCATAAATATTTTTCACGTGTCACTTTCGTGAAATAATTTCATATATATATATATATATATATATGCATATAACTGCAATGACCGCGCAGGTGATAAATTAATGAATGAAGAGAGTTTTTACCTTAAAGAACCTTAAATTAATGAGGTGTTTCGTGTGTCAAGAGTTAGGACACGGAGCAAAGAGTGCTCTGTGTTGCGGAAATCAGATTACTTTACTTTAAGGCAGGGGTGGGGAAACCCTCGCCCGCGGGCGAAATTTCGCCCACGAGCTAATTTCAATTCGCCCGCTTAGGTATTTATTATTTACTAAAAATTATTTATTTACAGCCCAGCAAATAGCTTTTTAAAATACATCTTATATACAGCGTGTCCCAAAGAAATGTATACCCACTTTGTTCGATAATACCAGCTATGAGATATAAATATATACTTTTTATATGTTTTTTAATAAAGAAGTTTCTCTGAATCTAAATATGTAATTATTTTTATTAAAAATTGAAAAACAAAAAGGTTACAGATGTTTAAATTATAATTATTATTTTCGAGACTTCATGTGCGATATTTTCTAATATTTTTGCACGTATACGAGATAAGTTGAAACCGACGGCACTGTGCAAAACTTACAAAAACAACGTTCTGGAAGACGTCGAACATCTTAGATAAAGTGTCATTTAACCATGGAATTTGTAAATTTTTTGAATTAACTAATAATTACAACATTTATGCTTCAATATCAACACTAAACATAAGTATCTCAAACAGTCGGTCAAAATATTAGAAAATATCGCACATGAAGTCTCGAAAATAATAATTATAATTTAAACATCTGTAACTTTTTTGTTCTTCAATTTTTAATAAAAATAATTACATATTTATTCAGGAGAAAATTCTTATTAAAAAACATATAAAAAGTAATATATTTATTATCCTCATAGTGGTATTATCGAAGAAAGTGGGTATACATTTCTTTGGGACACGCTGTATAAGCTTAAAATTTGCCAGACGCCCGCGGAGGTGTTTATGTTATCGATTTTCGCCCTTGGTACTGAAAAGTTTCCCCACCCCTGCTTTAAGGGAATGTAATGATGTTTGTTTTAGCTCCTTCGCAACATCTAAGGTCATATAACGGAGGGACTTACAGTTTTACGTGGGATCCGAGCAACAGGTCGCTACATAATCTGAACGGAGAAGATGGTCTCCCATTCACCTACTATCCAGACCCAATGTCGCTTAACTTCGCTGATCGACGAGAAGCGGTGTTACGACACTGTCCACTTCGAAGCCCAGGGAAGGGAAAACCAAAACGTCACCGGAAGAAGGCATGATCGAGAGCTTTCCCGTGAAAGAAGTGAAAGGAATAAAAGCAAGAAGTTCGCTATTCCTTACGGTCTTATTCACCAGGTAGATGGTACGATAATGGAAGAGAAGCTGATAATGCCAGATATGATGAACGATATGCGAAGCGCTATCAGCTGTATGGTGAGTATACGAGAAATCCTCGAAGGGACTATGACCGAAATAAGGGCGATCACCAAATCGGAGATGCTGGGACCCAAGTCCATATTGTGGTCCGGCCCTCGGTTTATCCACCGGGTCGCGGGAAAGAATATGAACCCGAGTGTGATAGACAGGAGAGAAACCCCAGTAGACCAGAAAAGCGTTTATAGATTAGAACAGAGACGATTATTTACGGGGTCGAACGCCACCGAGAGGGTATCGAGACGAGAATCGAACCCTGACCCATCCCGTCCTTCCTATGAACTGAAGCCTAGGAGTTATTTTCCCCAAAGGCAGCAGGAGGGGAGAGGACTGTCGCCTAAGCGAGTAACTTTCGACCGTAAAGATGATAGAGAAAAGGAAACATATTCTAACGCAAAGTCTGATTTAAAAAACTAATAGATAGACAGACGTCGGATGTAGATATTCCAACCGAACGAAAACCAATTGTGGGGAAATTGAATGAAGAAGGGTGTATACCTGCAAATGAGAAAAACTTTATCAAATCTGATGAGAGTGAATGTGTAGCGAGCGAGGAGAAAGTTATAAACACTGTCTGCGAGAGTGGTGACGTCACGAAAGTGAAAATAAATGAATGTACGGATGAGAGTCGCGATAAATGTGGAAACGAATGTGAAAATAAATGCAAAAATGAATGTGGAAACAAAAGGGAGAACAGTAGCGACATCGAATGTGGAAGTAAGTGTATGTATGAAACAACCTTGAGTGAAACTGAAATGGTTGATTCCGAAAGAGAAATGAGTAACAACGTAGAAGAAGAAAATGGTAACAACAGCGCGAACGAAGAGCCGAGTACGAGAAACGCCGGATATGACGTGTCTGAAAATGAATCTGGAAGAGTGACAGCTGGCGACAGTCGACAGTTACTCGCTGATAAAGAGAAAAGTGGAAAAGTGTGTGTTCACGCGGATAACAAAAATTACGGAAAAGTTGAGAACATGGATTTACTCGTGAACAAGATGAGTTGGGTATCTGCATTTCCTTTCTTCGGGTGTGATTCAAAATTCAAGAGTCAGTTACTGCGTTTCCTTCCGGGAGACGAGAAGACCCGGTTATTCATGCCCCTCTATCCAGTATACTCGTGGACAGCCTCCGACAATCTCGGGCTCGATTTTGTTTCCACGAATACTTATGAGCGCCACTGTATATTCAAATAATGTTTTTCACGAATGAGGAACCGCCGAATCAGGAGTGACCCATTCCTCTTACGGAAATACTTAAAATACCCTAACTTGATACTTAGAGATCCTATGAATCATATACAGGGTGATGCATAAATGTGTTTCATAAATCGCAGGGTGCATTGAGAAAAAAGTAAAGAAGAAAGACCATATAAACATAGGTCAAGAAACCCGTAGGTTTCGAGCTATAGCACGCGACAGAAAAATTAAACTCCTAAAGATTTTTTACATTTTATTGAAATACACACTGTGATACATTTGCTTCATTAAAACAAATGTTCGAAATTCGTTCCTACCTCTTGATTATTACTTGTGGGGTCATTTAAAAAGCCTAGTTTATGTTACAGAATTCCGAGCACGTGATGAATTGGGGCAACGAGTTCGAGACAGTTGCGAAACGATCCGCGATACTCCATGAATTTTTGAGTGTGTCATACAATCACTGGTGTGACGTGTGGAAGCATGCATTCAAAAAGTAGGAAAGGATTTCGAACATATCACGCTTAAACAATGAACAGGGTCAGTTTTATATTTTAATAATATTTCCCAGAATGAGCACATACACAAATAAACAAACAAACATTATCCGATTTCAGCTTTATATATATATATATGGGATTGAACTCACAATGGTCCCCTGAGGCTTTTCATATATACATATATATACATTTCAACTGCAAAGAACACGCAGTATAATTAACGTAAAGAACGACGCTTGTATAGGAGAACATTCCGCGCAAGATGAGGAGAGAGAACGAACAAATGAAAAAACGAGGTAACCACCTGGGAATCGAACCCGGGATCTTCCGATTGCCGATTGCGATGGTCCCGCAGTCGGTTTTGGAGCCCCGTGCCAAGTCATGGCTACGAGACCGTCAAACACTTCACTATACCAACTGGTTAGGTTAATTGAATGCGCGGTTAGGTCAACTGTACGGCCTTGACGGCTGGTTAAGTAGTCCTGATATTTTCGTTAAAACTAACGAAAATATCACGACTTAACCTAATCAATCGTTAAGGAAGTACAATTGACCTAACCGGGCATTGAATTGGTTAAAAGTAGGTTTAGTAACATATGAGTCGTATATTTTGGGTTTTCCCCGACAGCCTTAGGTGGAACTATCATAGTTTTAGCGAACGACCTTCGTGGTTTCTAGTTTTGACTGGTAAAAACTGGTTTTGACGGATTTCGGGTTCTTACTGGAACATATAGATAAAAATTCAAATTTTTGTCTGATTGTAAAAATTATAATTTTCTCGTTGGTTTCGATTCATTTTAAACAACTTTCTTAATAATTTTTCTCTCCAAAAAGCTGTTTCCGTATTTTAGGGTGGGACAGACAGACAGACAGACAGATGCATTAGCCTATTATATATATATATATATATATATATATGATAAATGGATGAGTGAAGCGTTTTCAATTAATGAAAACATTATATTCGGGAAAGACACGAGTCTTTATTCATTAATGTGTAAATTATGCTGTTATTATTAATTGACTGATTTTAAAATTTGATTTTTGTTCTAGTTTATAGTGAACTTCCGGTTATCTCGTAAATTTGGGGATATATTACCATTATATCCATAAATGACGTGCAATATTTTTCGTCTGTGCACTTATTTTCCCATTACTTTCTCTGTACTTTGGGACTGTTCCCCTTCCTGTGTGTGTTTCTTATTCGTATTTTTAACTTTCATTTATATATATATATATATATATATATATATATATATATATATATATATATATATATATATTCCCTTCATTTAATTTGGAAATCTGTAACAAGCATCCATTTTAAGCGTACCTGTCATTCCGGTTAATGAGTTCATCTTCCCTTCACTGCGGGATTCCGTAATGATGGAATTGAATAACCTGCCTAACGAAGTCCTGTTCCACATGTTAAGTTATGTGGCGGATTCCTCATTCATCATTAACCGCGTCTGTCGCGAGTGGAGGGCGTTTGTTGACCATTATATGTACCTTAGGAGAGTGCAATTTAAATACAGGGTGTCCCAGAATTAACTATCTATTTCAATGAAATCGGACAAATTTTTTAAAAACACACTTTTATTTATGTTTATCATGTTTAATATGTGTTAAAAATGTATAAATTTCTAAATTTTTTTCATAATTTTATTTTCATAATTTTTGTATATCAAAACGAATACGATGATGCACCTCACTGAAAATTACGTTGAGTCTAATTCTTCGGTTGTTAGCTTGTACATCACTTGTCCCGACTATGATTCCCGATATCTCAGTAATGAGAGTTTACAAACTCATTAAATTTAGTTACATTAAGCTTTTAAGTTTGCATAGAATATGTTTACTACTGACGACCTATGAATGTTACTATCGTTTCTCTAATGGTTTTTCGTCGCTGAGTTACTTGGAAAATTTCATGCGTCACTTCCTCTGTGAATTTAATACCTGCTATATTAGAACTCAGGAGGCTACAAACTTTGAAACTTAGGAAAATCTGTTTTACGGGTACTAACTTCACCAAGAAAATCGAAGAGCCGATAGTAGAACATCGACCTTTGATCTACAGTACTTTCGATTTCATGAATTCGGTCTTCGGGTCGGATTCCGTGATTTCCTGAAAGGTTGTAGCATTAATTTTGACGACACTTTAATTCCATCAGATCCTAATGTTTGCGTTACCATTCGTTTCAGATTTAGACACTTTAATGTATTGCAGTATTTGTATCTTACTAATATTCGATTGGTTAAGGACACTAACTCAGATTTTGAGATTGACGTTTCTGACGATTAAAAGTTAAAATTTTAAAATGAGGTTGATTTTGCTGTTCTGATGCGTATTCGGGTTCGAAATTTCTCTCTTCTCATCTCTGTGTGTTTCTCTTCTTACTTACTTTGTCGTTCGTATAACTTATTGCATTATGCGCTTCTTATTCATGTACTATCTCTTTCCTGACGTTATGTAGTGTTTCATTTTGCTTTTATGTTGCTAAAACTGAATTATTTCCTTAGATTTACATAATTTTCGTATATTATCTGCTGTTGATACCTTCTATCAATGTTTTGTTTTGGATTCTCAGCTATTTATAAAACTCTCCATGATGTGTTCTTATAATTGAGTATACTTATTTTTTGGTTTATGCGTTACCCTAAAGTGTGTGTTAATATTGGTTTAAGCGTTTCATTTTCAATCTGTGCTTTCCTGTGAAATTTACACGGGTTCATCTTTTACTACGTTTTTCTTTTCTGGTCTCTGTTCTGTTCCTTTTTATTTTAGTATGTTTTCTTTATTGTCATCGGTGTCCCGGTTTTCTTTGATTTTATGTGTTATTTAAAATTGTTATAAAATTATAACCTTACGTTGCTATTAGAATTTCCCTTCTGCTTTCATCTTTTTGAGTTGAGTTTTCGCACGAGTCTAACGTTTTTTATTTTTTTTGTAAAGGGTCAGAAATCTGTTGCGAAATGTCCTCCTCGATCCCAATGTGTCATGCGACAACTCATCATTTTCCTCCATTACTTAAATCCCTATTTTAACCCACAGTCGGTTACGCGCGCACATATAAAAGCAGTTTTGCCACACCGGCATTCAGAAGTTTTGTACCCGAAGTGGTGACTTCTCCGAGATAGGCTCACTATGAGGTCTCGTATTAATGATCGTCTGACAGTGTCGGGAGTGGCTCGATAGACAATAATGAGTATAGGACACGAGTGTCAAGGAACTAGATTAAAGTTCATTCTCAACCACATAACTCAGTGAATCACATTAAACATTATAAACTTCGACTCGTATCATTTCTAATCATCCCTCGAAGTATTGAGTGTTAATAATACCGACTAAGGAACTACCCGTTAGTGACAACCTAGTCATCTCGAGGAACAATCCCCCAACAGCCGAAAAACCGAACAAGCGGTAAGGAGACACTAAAAAATCATCTCCTTCAAAACATATATATATATATACACACACACACACACCGTATATATCGTCTGTAACATATCACATTTTCAAAATTATTACGCGAATTTGACAGAACATCGCTTCAACAAGCTTCTAAAACAAGGTATTTCGCAAATAAACACAAAACTTCCCATCCTGTCGTATAAATAAACACTCAAAAAGTAGTATATATTTTTACAAAAATCTCTTTCGTTTTCTCAAAGGGAATTATCCCTTCTAAGTCTTATAAAACATTATCTGAAGACGAGGTATTTGAAATAGGAAGGAAAATTTTTCCCTGACTTCCTTGAAGGAAGGAATTTTGTTAAAACGCTTATAAACGAAACCTGCTTACCAAAGATTTATGGGCCAAGTTCATGCAAGCAAGATTTAAGCAGACTTTGTAACATAATATTTATGAAGCTAATATTCATTGAAGAATCTCCAGCACACCAACTTGTGTAATTTCAAGAACCAGCTGAACGCGGTGTTTGCGCAAAGTTGCTGGCAAAGTTGCTGGCTACAAGGTGCAGGAGGATGGCGGAATCCAATTCTCTATTCCACCAGATCCTGCAAATGAGACGGGATGGCGCAGAGAGGTCGACCACAGGTCGATACTAAACCGTCGTTCGAAACCATCATAAAATATCATAAGGTAGGTAAGGTAGGTAGGTAGGTATACTTCCGAAAATAATTTACTTTACGTGCATTGAACATATTTATATTGTGACACCGTAAAGTTCCGGAAAAAAGTTCGCCAAGAAGCATAAAATTTCTAAAAAGTTAATTTTTTTTTTTTTAGCTATCCTGTTTTATGACAGTAATAAAGTTTTTAAAAAAAATATTAGTTTTTTTGTGCTTTTTTTTTAGAAATTCCTATTTTTTTGGGCGAGCTTTTTTCCGAAAATACATATTTTCTTTTAATATTTTGTTCTTTTTGCAAAAAAATAATAAAATTAAAAAACAACCTAAAATTCACTAATAAATAAATTTGGAGATTTTTTCAGATTTCTTTGTGTGTATACTTGTACTTATATTAATGCGCGCACGCGCGCGCGCGTGTGTGTGTGTGTGTGTGTGTGTGTGTGTGTGTGTGTGTGTGTATTAAAGTAAGACGAAAAGTTGTCTTCAAAACGAAAAATTTCTCACAATAAATAAACCTACTTTACAGCTTCTCTTTTAGAGTCGGATGAAAGTCAGTGAAAAAAAAGAAAGTTTTCAAAGTTTTGCAATTTGACTTTTCTTTACGACATTATTCTCAGCTTCTTTTTTCCTTTTAAAGTTCTTTCCCTGACTCTTTATTGTCATTTCTTTTATTGGGCTATTATTTATTGCACCAACAGTCAAACTATATATATATATATATATATATATATATATATATATATATATATATATATATATATGAAAATTATTTCACGAAAGTAACACGTGAAAAATATTTATGATGAATAAAACCACGAAGGAAAGGAAACAGAATGTGCTCAAGCGCTTTTGTCTAATAACATCCTCAGGAACACTGAGCTTTGAGTGTTCCTGAGGATGTCATTAGACGAAAGCGCTTGAGCACCATTCTGTGTTTCCTTTCCTTCGTGGTTTTATTCATCATATATATATATGAAGAGTTCATTTCCAAAACGCGATATATCAATTTTTTTAGATTTTGAGAAAAATCATTTTATGTATTGTATATACACCGCGTTTTGGAAAAAATTGAAAAACGTAGTAGCTAAAATAATGGGAGAAATAGCACTTTGCTAAAAAATCGATGCCTTATGTCACAATACATTATATCAACCACCATTTGGTAACGATAACTCGAAAGTTGCTGATTTGGCGTTTATGGCGTTTTGGAACTAAACTCTTCATATATATATATATAATATATATATATATATATATATATATATATATATATATATATACACACACACACCGTGTTATAAAATTATTTTTCAAAAATTTGTATACATATTCAGGACGTCAAAGTGAACAAAAAAGTTCCTATGAACATAAATCCGCAATCGCTTCGTTTCCGAGATACGTTGCTTTTTTGCCGAGGACGATCCAATTAAAATGAAAGTCATTAAAATTTATGAAAATACTATTGCTGTTAGAAATTTTCTGAATGAAGAATATCCTCAGCGGTGGATTGGGCGGCATGGTCCCGTTGTTTGGTCACCCAGTTCTCCTGACCTAAATGCAATTAACTTTTTTTTGTGCGGTTATTTAAAAAATCTTGTTTATGCAAGAGATGAATTGTGGCAACGTGTTCAAGATTGTTCAGAAACAATACGCAACCGTGTAGATGTTTTCGAACATATGTGGCAAAAGTTTCAACGACGCGTTGAAGCATGTACTCTGATGCAGGGAAACCATTTTGAGCACTTGCTATGAATAAACTTTGATAAATTTTAATGACTCATTTTAATTGAATCGTCCTCGGCAAAAAAACAACGTATCTCGAAAACGAAGCGATTGTGGATGTATGTTCATAGGAACTTTTTAGCAAAGCTGGGCACTTGCGTTTTTTTTTGCGGTACTGCGGTACTGCGGTACTACCGTGTTTATCGGTACCGCGGAAAGTACCGCGGGAAATTTGAATGCGGTAGCGGTACTGCTGTACTTTCAGCGATCCTTTGCGGTACTGCGTTATGCGGTACCGGTTTGGTAGTGCGGTAGTACCGCAGTACCGCAAAAAAAAAACGCAAGTGCCCAGCTTTGCTTTTTAGTTCACTTTGACGTCCTGAATATGTATACTAATTTATGAAACATAATTTAATAACACCCTGTCTCAAAATTTCATTTTACTTAATTTTTTTATTGACAGGTGTAAATGTTACCTGCGAGTTAATGTTAATTATCCAAAATTTGTCCCTCCGTTCAAAAGACAAATATGAAATTTTTTTGTTCGGGTCTAAGCCAATAAATGATTATCCTTAAATAAAAATAAAACAACTTTCTTGCTAATCACAAAAAAAAATTAATACCAGCCTTCACTATTATCGTCAACTTGCCCGTGATATTCCGTGCCACTCGAGAAAAATGATTGGGAGTTGTGATTGATGACAAACTATCCTTTCGTTAACATATTGAAAATATAGATCATAAACTATTGAAATTCTCGTTTATATTAACAAAATTACATTTTCTTCCCACGAATACGCTTAAAACGTTATATTTTTCTCAAGTTTATCCACATCTCACATACACCATTACTGCGTATGAAAGTATGTGTGATTACATCATTAATCCTTTAATCATAAATCAAATGAGAATTATTAGAAAAATAAATAAGAATGATTACACTGGGCAACACGTATTTTATTGAATGATATCTGACACTTGATTCTAGGTAATTTGGGTGCGCTGAATACGAATTTCAACTCGGTTTGGCTCTATCAGGTCCTGATTCTTGTCGACAGCCTATGTGCCATTTTCCAGATTTTTCAAATTAGGACTAAAAAATTAAGTCATGTGTTAAATTTTTTTTTCAAGTTTCATGAATACAAGCAGTTCAAACTGCAGTAAAATTACATTATAACGATAGAAATGACTTAAATAAAAAAACAAACAGATATGAAGCTTTCACTGTGGCAAAAATTTTCTTTTGTAAGACTTTCTAGCGTATTTGCTTGTTGATGGCAGGTCTCTTTTCAAGCACCAGCAGTAATCAGCCATCATGTGGGAATCCCAGCGGCCTTGGTACCGTTCCTCCATAATTTTGATATCTTGGTGGAATCTCTCCCCTTGTTCGTCACTTACATCACCTAAATTACTTGGAAATTGGTCAAGATGGCTATTCAAAAAATGCATTTTTATGCTCATATTGCAACCTAACTCTTTGTAGTCCCTTAAAAGTTTTTTTACGATTTCTTCGTAGTTATCTGCCCTATAATTGCCTAAAAAGTTTTCTATCAAGTCCACGAATGAGAACCAGCCATTTTTTTCGCGTTCATTCATGACATTAGGAAAATTGCTGTCTTTAATCATTGTTCTTATTTGTGGACCGTCGAAAATTCCCGTTTTGATTTTTTCATAACTTAAACTTGGAAATTTTGAAGTTATGTATTTGAAACACTCGCCGTTCGTATCTAAAGCTTTTACATATTGTTTAATGAGGCCTAGTTTTATATGCAGAGGAGGAAATATGATTTATCTCTGCTCACTAAAGGTGGATTTAATTACGTTTTTTTCTCCGACAGTAAGTGATGTTCGTGCTGGCCAGATTTGTTTGAAATAATGTTCTTCCTTGGCTCTGCTGTCCCATAAGCAAAGGAAGCAGGGATATTTAGTATACCCTCCTTGTTGTCCTAGCAGAAAATTAACCATTTTTTAAGTCAACACATATGATCCACTCGTGCTCCCTATATTTGATAAGATTTAAAACCTTTTCTATATGTTCATACTTTTCTTTTAATTTTGTTGAGTGCCCAATCGGTATCGAGCCGTATAGATTGCCATTATGCAACAACACACACTTAAGACTTCTTTTCGAACTGTCTAAAAACAAGCGCCAATCATTTGCATCGTAAGACTCAACCCCCATCTTCTTTAACAAACCAACTATGTCGCAGCAATATACTAAACTATCCTCTGTTCTAAAATATTTAACAAGTTCTTCTTCTCTTTTTCTGTAAAATGAAATGTATGTGTTTGAAGTAAGCAAGTTTTTCTCTTTAAGTCTTGAAGCTAAAATTTCCGCAGCCTTTTTTGGCAAATTTAGATCCCTTACAAGATCATTCAACTCGGCCTGGTTAAACTTTTGCGGATCGTTTTGACTTTCAAAATACGCTGGGGTCAAAATCGGTGTCTGACTCCTCAAAGTGCATAACAATATTTTCAGGAACATCTTCAACTAATTCTTGAGTTGGCAGACCCTTAAATTTTGGAATGGGGATCTCATTTGAATGTAGCACAGGTCGTATCGCGGTGTCGAAATTTGGGTACTCGATACAATGTTTATTTTTCTTAGTGAAGCCCGAAGTCTTGACAAAGCAAAGGTAGCAATCGGTCTCGTGGTTAGTAGGCTCTCGCCACACCTGATATGGAAAAAAAATTGTAAAGCGTTAACAAAAGCGACGAGAGACTTGTTTTTATGAATTTTATCAAAAGTTATCACCCAAACATTTAACATTTCTATGTGTTTCAACCTTATGCAATATTTGAGATTCTTATAAACATTTTCTGTAAATTTTTGTTTAAGTTACAATTACATTTAGGTAAGTTACAGTATACTAGTGATTAAATTACGTAGTTTTATGAAATCATAAACTTACCATCGGAACTCCAAAAGGTATTTTTGAATCCGAACCCTTCGTCCAATGTCGCAGTCTTTCAATGCATATAGTGCAGGCTTTATGTGGAGCCCACGATTTATCTTGGTCCCCCAGTTTTATGCCAAAATAAGCTAAGTAAGCTCTTTTTACGAAGTCAGTTATATTTGCTCGTTGATGTGGAAGTGTAAAATTTCCACATATATAACAGAAGGAATCAGGGTTGTTTTTGCATTTGAACTTTCTAGTGCTTGATGACATATTGCTTGATTGTTCTGCCAATTTGTAAAGGTATTTAAAGCCCTTAATTCATATAAATTTAAGAAAATCTGAAATATAAACACAAAAATTAGTTTAAATAGGTACTTATTATGAAATAGGTACTTACAATCTATGAAATTAAACTAGAAACACGGATGAGTAGGTACAATATAAATTACGTCTAATTAAATCAACTATATTAAATCACGATGACAAAATTACTCACTAAATCATATGTCAATTCAAAATTATGTTAATGCCCAAACTTAATTAACTAATTCAACTGACTGACTGACTGACTGACTGATGAATTGACTGATTAACTCTGGAAACGAGTCGCTTTTATATATTTTAGTTGTCCCTCTAGAATACTCTACAGAGAACAGGAACGCTCGAGAAAATTTTAGAATTCTATGATATTTTTAGCTTAATTTACTAATATTAAAATGGGTTAAAAATGACAAAATTAAAAATATTTTTAGGGTTTACATATAAAAATATACATAATACAACAATACCATAACAATAGGTACAAATACCTAGATAAAAACCTAGTTGCATAATGTGTAACTGCAAAAAGACAGCGAGTATTGAGAAAAAACCTTTTTATGAATACGACGAAAGAGGGGTGTTGAGCAAAATCAGGACCTGATAGAGCAAAACCGAGTAAAAATTCGTGCTCAGCGCACCCAAATTACCTAGAACTAACTGTCAAATCTAATTCAATAGACAAAACTTTGAAATTTGTTCCCCAGTGTTATTAATCTCATTCATCTGAAATCTTTAAGCAATGCTTATATTAAAATTTAAAGACATATTTAAAGTATAGATGTGCTTTCTGATGCTCAGAGTTACAAAACAATTTGCCCGACTACTCTCTTAATCGAGAATATAACGAACAATCAGACAAGTCAAGAACATCAAACAAAATCTACGGAGAGTGAATAGATCTCAAAAGCAAACTATACTCTTAAATGTAGTAGAAATTCTTACACTTATTTAGCGGGGGGGAATTATTGAACAATCTACCAAATGAATTAAAATCAATCAATTCTCTCTCTCTCATCTTTTATAAAACGATTAAAACGTAACAAATTCCAAAGTTACTGAAGGCACTCTATTCTTTATTATTATTATTATTATTTATTATTATTAATTTGCTCTTTTAAGATTCTCATTATCCTTCTAAAAATCTCTACCGTACTATCACTTTTCACTTCACATTCATACTGGTTCCATTATTCTTTGCATTAAGCTTCTAATATAAGTATATTGTATGTCTTAGTCTGTAAGTTCCTTTCAGTCTTGTACTGGTTTCATTATTCGTTGCATTAAGTTTCTAATATATGTATATGAGGCGCTTCGGGCCACAAGCTGCCAAGTGCCAAAATTAAAAAATGGAGAAAAATGCAATTAAAGTTTGTCAATTTGCAAAATGTCATAACTTTTGAACCAATAACGATATTTGATTGATTTCGACCATACGTACAGGTTCACAATCTGCTCCCTGACTCACCCGCGGGATAGAGTTACAAGGAGTTACAAGGAAAAGAAGTACCTCAAAAGGCCTTGCGGCCCATACCGAGGAGGTACCAATGGCAACGGGTGCCACGGAAAATTTTCTACACACTCAAATAGTGTGCAAAATTTGGTCTAACCTTTTCTTGAACTGATCCACAGAGGAACTGTTCACAACTTCCGAGAGAGAGAGAGAGAGTGTGTGTGAGAGAGAGAGAAAGAGAGAGAGAGTGTGTGTGAGAGAGAGAGAAAGAGAGAGAGAGTGTGTGTGAGAGAGAGAGTTACAAGGAGTTACAAGGAAAAGAAGTACCTCAAAAGGCCTTGCGGCCCATACCGAGGAGGTACCAATGGCAACGGGTGCCACGGAAAATTTTCTACACACTCAAAGAGTGTGCAAAATTTGGTCTAACCTTTTCTTGAACTGATCCACAGAGGAACTGTTCACAACTTCCGAAGGTAACCTGTTCCATGTGTCACAGATCTTATACGTAACGTAATTCCCACACACACTAGTCTTAAACCGTTTCAAATCCAACTTCCAACCATTGTTGCGAGTTGGGTTATCATTTAAACTAAACATACTTCTAAAATCGACATCGTTGAACCCTCGTAAGAGCTTGAAAACCTCGATCAGTTGACCGCGCAGCCTCCGAGTTTCAAGCGAAAACAAGTTCAGGGCGCGTAACCGTCGATTGTAGCCCATATGCCTAACGGAAGGGATCAACTTTGTGGCCCTCGCCTGCACTCGCTCCAGCCTCTCAATATCTTTCCTGAGGGTGGGCGACCAGAACTGCACAGCATACTCCAGGTACGGCCGAACAAGGGAATTGTACAGTGAGAGCACAATCTCCTTGTTCCGAAACTGAAATTGCCTCCTGATATAACCCAATAGTTTCTGGGCTTTCTTTTCCACCTCTACACACTGTTTCGTAAACTTAAGGTCGCTGCTAATTAGCACACCAAGTCCTTTTCTAAATCAGTCACCTCGATATTACTGCCCAACATCGAGTAGTCCGACTTGGGATTGGCGTAGCCAATGTGCATCACTTTGCATTTACCCAAGTTAAACGGCATTTGCCATTTTTCGGACCACTCTCCTATCCTACCTAGGTCCGCACGCAGTTCCTCGATCGCTTCGGGCGTCCCAACATTGGCCCCAAGTTTGGTGTCATCAGCGAATTTGGCGATCCGACTGACGATGCCACCGTCGATATCATTTATGTAAATGGTAAACAACAGTGGCCCCAAAACCGAACCCTGAGGAACCCCACTAGTGACCGAGGCCCAACCCGAACTAGCCCCTTTAATTACCACCCTCTGCCGCCTATTCCTCAGCCAGTTTTCAATCCACCTACCTATTTCCCCACCGATACCCAGCGCGCGCACTTTCGCCATTAGCCGGCGGTGAGGTACCTTATCAAAGGCTTTCTGAAAGTCGAGATAAAGTATATCAATCGCCCTACTCTTATCGTACTCACTCAACATGACGTGGAAAAACTCGAGCAAGTTGGTGAGAACACGACCTATGCCGTCTAAACCCATGTTGGGAGTCCCCAAGCAGCTTGTAGGAATCCAAATGGTCAACGATTCTATCAGCTATTATCCTTTCTAATAATTTACCTACAACTGAAGTGAGACTAATAGGACGATAGTTCCCTGGACTTTCGTGATCCCCTTTCTTAAAGATAGGGGTCACGTTGGCCTCCCTCCAGTCACCAGGCACCTGGCCCATCTCCAACGATTTGTTGAAGACTGTAGCCAGGTGGGGAGCCACCTGGTCGCGCACTTCTCGCAAAACACTGGGGAGAAACTGGTCTGGCCCAGGAGCCTTAAACGCGCTCAATTTGTATATAGTGGTATAAATATAGTGGTATAAATAACTCAATTCTGACCCCACTGGCGCTTGGCAGGTTGTGGTCCGGACCCCCCTCATTTGTCTTAGTCTGTAAATTCCTTCAGTTTTAAGTCTCTCATAAACATTTTGTAGGATTTATAAAATATACAACAAACTCTCACTTAAATGTTTACAATACAACACACTATATCCTAATCTGTAAGTTCTCTTTAGTTTTTAAGTCTCTTATAAAAATGTATAAAAACCTCATAATTATATCTGACATAATTATTATTATTATTAAAATTATATAATTATATTTAACTAGTAGATTTCGGTTTGTAAAGCGTGCACGCTTGCTAAAACACAGTTTACACTCGTATACAGCATCTGTATTTAGTAATAAAATTATCTATGTAAACTCTGTATATATTTGTAAATAAATAAATTTAAAAAAATTTATTCGAATCGCTTTAAACAATAAGAGAATTGTAGAAATTATAGGGAATTAAGTGTTTTCAAATTTATCTTTCCGTCAAATTTGGCTCAAGTTTCCCAAGGTGGGACAACAACCTCGATCTTCGTCTGAATGAATGAGCGATTCGGTAGAATTGTTGACAGAAGTTAATTGATAAAAGTGATAATCATAAAATTTTGAGATTCGGAGCCACAAAGTTGTTCGGAGAAAACTTTACAAAACTTTTAAGTTTAAATTACTTTTACTGAAAGAAACGGGATAAAATTTTCTATTCAGATTCACTAAAACGGAAATAGATTCAAAATACGAAGACTTTTATACGAAAGAAAAAAAATTGTATTTGAATCTATTTCCGTTTCCGTCAACATTCATGGATGTCATAACGAAATTTTGAAATAAAAGCCATCACTCAAACTGTTTGACATCAAAAACAACTTCTAATGAATTGACTTCAACTTCAGTTATATAATTTTGGTTGTTTTTCTTTAGAGAGTTGTAGAAGAAATAGGAGCAAATATCGCGTAGGAATTCTGAAATAAATATATAAACAAATAATTTGTTTAAAAAATTGTTTACTCGTTAATATCTTTAAAAATACGATCATTTTCAATTCAAATAAAATGAATTGAAGTCGTTCTGTATTTTTTCAAACAAAAGAAAAATGAAATTGATATTTAATGAAAACCTTTTTAAATTTTTGTTTACTTTAAAGGGTGAAAACGTATATTAAATATTTACATATGACTTCCAATACATTGTTTTTATTATTATAACGGCATAGATAAAGTATTTAAGTCTCCAAATTATAATTAATTCTTGTTCAAACAATTTTATTTACAAAGTTTTCAGAAAATTTTGAAAACTAGACGTAGATGTAATAAACATCTATTTTATTGAAGACTTACAGTACATAACCAAATGCGGGCATGAAATATTTAAAAAAAATGGGCAATAATAGAAAACTATTGACCAGTGGTTCTTAACCTTTTCAGGCTGCGACCCAAATTCTGGTCGCGGGGCTAGCTCAGCGACCCATGCCTTCAAACAGTTCACTCGTAATAGATAATAACATAAATATAATTAATGGCAAAATGATTACGGATAACATAAATAAATGATAAATGACAATTTAATAACCCAGTCAAAATGGTTTGGCGACCCAATTTTGGGTCGTGACTCAGGGGTTAAGAACCACTGCTATAGACGAAAGGATTCTACACTATTTTAAGTTAAGTATCGCCAAGTGTACCGCGTAAATCAAACTTAAAAAAAATATTTCTTCTGTAATAAAACTGTAAACTATATTTTCCTCTCATTATATATATTATATAACCTCAAATTAAAAAAAAAACATCAAAACGTAAACCTCAAATTAAAAAAAAATCATGAAACTAAAAATGTTTTGTTCCCATGACAACTACAACTAATAAATTTAAAATTTTCTTCTTATTAACAAACATTTTTACTTTTGACGCGTGAAACTCGAATTAACTTGCCAAAAATAATGTGTCAAGTAAACATGCCTTATAAACAAAGAAAATCATCAGCCATTCCACTCAAAATATTTCAGCGTTTTCATTTTTTACTTTTGGGAAAAGAAGTTCCTAATTTCTAGAGATGGAATAAAAACACTGGAGAAAAGTAGAGAGAGAGAGAGAGAGTTTATAATAAGTAACAGTAATAAATTATGAAATACTGTCTCCAAAAGAATTCTGGAATGTTAAAAAAAAGTCAATCCAAGATTAATAACATCTCAGACATTAAACGCAAACTCCAAATGAAAGAAGGTCTTAATATACCAATAAAAATTTAATAACAATAAAACAAAAGTAATAAGGAAGAAAGAATTTCAATCCAACCAATCACGATCTACCAATGACCTAATGCCGTGGTTCCTTGCCAGACAATACTATTTATTACCGCCAAACGTTCATCCCCCGTGGTTAGTCTCTTCCTTACATTTCCTGCCCATAATCGGTTTTGGAAAATCCTGCGAAGGAAGTCCTTCGTCGGGAGATCAAATCATCAAGTAAGAATGATAAGAGGAAGAGGAGTTGGGAGGGAGGAAGACGTTCTTTTCCTAATCTTGGTCATTCGCACTTCACTCTTGATCCAAGAGTGAGAAATCCCAAAGTGGAAATCTCAAAGAACGCAATTCTCAAATTGATCCATTCCCATTGTAGGATTTCCCACTTCAGTTTTGATTTTTCGTAGTAAATACCCCTCGGGCACGCAACTAAATCATATACTCTTTTTTTATACCCCTTTTCAAATCAGGAAACTCTTTTCCCAAATCTGGAATCCACACCCCCAAATCATTCCTACTTTTGGAATACGAATGAAAATGGGAATGATTTCAAATAGAAAGCAACCGGAAGAACATGAATGGCTTTTGGAGATCAGAATAACGCTGTTCATTCGTGGACTATAAAAGATTATGGTCGATTGTATATTAATTTTAGTTGTTAATAAAGATAAGCAGTTAATCCGTGGGGACGTGTTGCCCTAACTTTCGTGTTAAGAGGATTTTTAAAATGACTTTTATTCCATCCATGATAATTAATAAATGAAAAGCAATTTAATATGAAAGAAAAAATTAACATGTTAATTGCTGGATGAATTATTAATTGCTAATTAAGTTTTACATTGATGTGATAATTAAGTGAAGCTGTTTAATTCGTAATTATAACATCGTAGATGAAGGAAAAAAAGCGACCTTTTCCTTTATAGCACCTCTGAATTTCTTCTTTTCAGTCAGTAACAATTTTGACACAGACAACAATAGGTTAGGTTAAGTCGTGATAGTTTCATTAAAACTAACGAAAATACTGTATTACGACTTAACCTAACCAATCGTCAAGGACGTGCAGTTGACCTAACCGGGCATAAATAAACACAGTAAAACAACGGGGGTGCTATAAAGGAAAAGATCCTAAAAGACTTATTTTTAAATAATGCTGACAAAATGTTGGCAAATATCATGCAAATTAATTAACAACAATTCAATACCAAAGTCTGTATTAAATTTCTCAAAAGTAGATGATGTGCATATGTTGTGAATGTTCTACGTCACACACACACACACACACACACACACACGACAGTGATGCGACAGTATGACAGTCTACAATGATACTATGTTACTACCGTTATCCTACTCGCATTATTATACCTTTTAGCAAATAATATTTCGTTTTAATCTCGTTGAAATATTTTTATTCGCATAATTTTGTTATCATTATCCGATAAGTGTCACAATTATTGTTTCAGGCATTTCTCAATAACGAATAGATCACATCACGTGATCAGTAGTGTGAAGTGGATAGCTAATAATGAAATAAATTACATAATTTGATGACCAAAATTACATGACTCCATATCCAAAATTATGCTAAAGTGAATTCTAAGGCAAACCTCGTAATTATTATTATTATTATTATTATTATTATTATTTTGGCTATCTTCTTCACTTTCTATTTGGGGGAGCGTTTTTGCGGGCATTCGCCCTTGGCCCCTCCTTCCTGCATAATAAGTATATATAAAATTATTTTTATATTTTATTCAACTGTTTTAACAAAAGTTATATTGTTATTATTAACATTATACGAGTATATTTCCTACTTATAACCTTTTATGAGCCATTTCCAAAAGTAAATTTCAAAAGATTTTTTAAGATTATTTTTTTCGGCCACGACGTAGCCCATATATATATATATGGGCTACGTCGTGGCCGATAGCGTAACACCGCTTCCCGGAGATCAGCGAAGTTAAGCGACAGTGGGTCTGGGTAGTAGTTGGATGGGAGACCGTCCCCCGCGTCCAGATTATGGAGCGACCCGTGGTTCGGATCCCACGTAAAGCTGTAGGTCCCCTCCGTCATATGACCTTAGATGTTGCGAAGGAGGTTAAACAACCCCAATTAAAAAAAAAATATATATATATATATATATATATGGGATGAATTTCACAAGTAAACACGTGAAATGAATGATGCAAACCCACAGGGAAAAAAAAAAAAAGAAAAATGATTCCAAGGTCTTTTGTGTATTCAGAAGTACACCTCGTCAGGGAATGAAGGAAGAAGGCGAGATGACAAAAATATATACAACGGGACAGAAAAAAAAAGATTAGCACAGCGTAAAAATATCCTTAGCCTACCTTATCATGTAAATTTTCAATATCTTCCGACTTTACTTAAAGCAATTGGCATCAATGTAGTCTTTAAGTATAATAATGCTGTTAAATCACGCTTAATAAAGAATAGTCCGGATAATGTTGTTGGTTGTGTGTATTCGATCGGATGTACACACTGTGACTCAGTATACTGTATATATAGGTCAAACGGGTAAAACGTTAGATATGTGGGTAAAACAGCATAACTATGCGTGTAGAACAGCAAATAATTATAATGCATTGTTTAACCATAAGTATAGATGTAATCATGGCATCAAGTGGGATAGTTCTAAAGCGCTCGTTAAAAACAGAGATATAAATGAAAGGAATATTCTAGAATGTGCATTTATCCATTTTAAAAATAATTTCAATAAGAGTGCGGGAATGTATAAAATTGACAATATCCTGTTAAAATACCTTTTGCCTCTAATCAACTCTTGTTAATCATGTGCTAATCTTTTTGTTTTTCTGTCTCGTTGTATATATTTTTGTCATCTCGCCTTCTTCCTTCATTCCCTGACGAGGTGTACGTCTGAATACACGAAAGACCTTGATCATTTTCCTTGTGAGTTTGCATTATATATATATATATATATATATATATATATATATATATATATATATATATGTGTGTGTGTGTGTATATATATATATGGGATGAATTTCACAATTAAACACGTGAAATGAATGTTGTGGGTTTACATCATATATATATATATATATATATATATATATATATATATATATATATATATATATATATATATATATATATATATACACACACTCGAGGAGTGATCAAAAAGTATCGATAATTTTATTGCTACGGACAAATGAATGCAAATAAGAAATAACCGTTTACATATGTGAGTCTTCCTACCCTCTGGTGTCTGCAGTCTGAAGCAGAATCTGCTACCATGAGTCAGTAGTTGGTTGAAACGTTTAAAAGGAGGGTGTGTTTTTGCAGTACGTATAAATCTCTGAAATGGAACAACGCGCGTTCGGAGACGAACGAAATGATTAAAACAGCTTTTGGAAATGATACTCTCAATGTAGCTAACGTTTACAAATGGCACAAAAACTTTAAAAATGGAGAAACATTTGCTCGTACCAGAAATCGAATCTGTTGGACATTTTCATCCGTACGAGAAGTGGAAGGGCAGCCACTGCGTTCCTTGTCTTCAAGCGATGTTTCTCCATTTTTAAACTTTTTGTGCCATTTGTAAACGTTAGCTACATTGAGAGCATCATTTCCAAAAGCTGTTTTAATCATTTCCTTCGTCTCCGAACGCGCGTTCTTCAATTTCAGAGTTTTATACGTACTGCAAAAACACACCCTCCTTTTAAGCGCTCCAACCAACTACTGACTCATGGTAGCAGATTTTGTTTCAGACTGCAGACGCCAGAGGGCAGGAAGACTCACATGTGTAAACAGTTATTTCTTATTTGCATTCATTCATTTGTCCGTAGCAACCAAATTATCAGTACTTTTTGATCACTCCTCGTATATATAATATATATATATATATACACACACAGTATATATATATATATATATATATATATATATATATATATATATATATATACATACTAGCTGTTGTGCTCAGCACTTGCTTGGGGTTGGATGATTGTATTAAATTTGAAGCTTAAGATTTTCATGGCTGCGTTCTTTTCTAGAGTTTTATAACTATAGTTTTCAATGGCATTTCTATTCACATTCGTGGTCTACAAGTGAGAACATGTACAAAAGTGAAAGAAACCACATTTGAAAAAAGCGTTCCTTGATTTGGGAAACAATATCAATACATTCCCACTCGCGACAAACGGCGCTGAGTGGGAATGTTTAATATTTCCTAACCTAACTTATTTTAACCAATCAGAACCTAACCTAACATTAGCTTAACCAATCAGAACGTAACTTATTGTATCCTAATCAATCGTAACCTAACCCGGACAAAGGTGGGAAAGGTTATGGATAAGAATGAGAATGAAATGAATTGAGAATGGACCGATTTGAAAAAATCTTGTTTGAGATTCGCGTTTTCTCACTTTCCCATTCTTGGGCGCGGAATTGAATGGAAATGACAGTGAGTGAGAGTAAACCTTATATATACACATAATGTATATACACACAGTATATATATATATATATATATATAGGCCTACTCTACATTAAAACCTGCTTAAAATAACCACTATCAGGACCAAACAAAAGTGGCCACTTTAGGCAGGTGGTCACTTTAAAATTAATTCATATTTACCTGAAAAGAATTAATAACAAGCTGCCTGGGTATTTTCAATGACATGGTTGAGATCTTCAAAAGACTATTTCGTTATATTTTAACAAACGATGCATTTTGTGGAAACAATTTTTCAGATATTATCAGTATGATTCGTGATAGGATCGAGTTGTAAGACAACTGTGTTTTATTTAAATCATATGGTCACCTTAACAGATTAAATTCTAAGAAAAATTACTTTTAGCTGGGTAAAACCAATTATTTTCCACAATATGGTGTTCATTATGTTGAGATTTTGTTAAAATTTTGTTAAAATTTTTGCCGCGACCGCACAAAAGTAGTTAGTCTAGTCGGGTTGTCACTATGCCGAGGTGGTCACATTGGTAGATTCTACTTATATGTTATATGGTCTCCTGACACTTAGTTTACCGAAATGTGGGAGCTTGACCCACACCTGTTTTGTTTTGCTCACTTCGCTCACTAGAGGAGAACAATTATAACTGTGTCAGCAGTTTCTTCACTCTCAAGCATTTCTTCAACAACAACACTTCTGCAGCGACTCTGCTGTCACAAGAAGCCCATTGTTCCATCGATGCCGCCTTCGCCACTTCACCTGAGGTTTCCTTTGTTTATCGACACAGTCGCGACTTAGATGACATCACATCGCGCTTTGAGTCGAAAACTCTCGCAGTTTACGACCTTCAATTAAGCTGGCGCTATTCGGGATGCCAGACCTAATCCAACAGGGTTCTCTACACCCTTCTACCATTCCTCTTTAAACGTAATGACTCTAAATTTGCTCGTGCGTTATTATTATATATTAAAGTCATCATTCAAACGTCATTTATATAAACGGCCATTTGTCCTTCAATACAATTAACATTTATTCTCGATAATTCAGTCACCAAATGTAACTGCATTATGACGTTAACGAGTGTAATTATATCATTTACTTGTTTGTTTAATTAAAGAAAAATCTATGAAGGCTATTAGTCTCCTTCAGTGACATTTATTTTTATTTGATCAAAAGATCAATTGGTGACCTGAAGTCTCAAGCAATCATTAATTAATTTAATTAATCCAATTAAATTTATTATCGGTCTTATTGTCAATTGCCACTCTATATATATATATATATATATATATATATTATATATATATATATATATATATATATATAAGTGTCACGTTTCTGAAGAAATGTAAAGAGAGTATTGCCAAGCCTCTATACTTACTATGGTGAAAATCACTCGACACAGGACAAATTCCATTTCCATTAAAAAATACGAACATTGCCCCTTATTTAGAGGAGGTAACAGAGATGCCAAGAATTATCGGCCAGTAGCTCTCACCTTCTACCTTATAAAGTGCTTTGAACGTATAATTAGAGGTAAAACTACTTACTACCTACAAGAAAAGAATTTATACAATCCAAACCAACATGACTTCAATGCTGGAAGATCGTGC
Organism: Bathynomus jamesi; assembly: GCA_023014485.1. Lineage (NCBI taxonomy): Eukaryota > Metazoa > Arthropoda > Malacostraca > Isopoda > Cirolanidae > Bathynomus > Bathynomus jamesi. The sequence goes on along the minus strand of JAJOZX010002036.1, from coordinate 259,271 downwards.
CTATCACATCCATTAGACCACCAGGAGAAAATACTGGAAACATTGTGTCGAGGACAAAACATAGATGTAATATATACTGACTTTGCTAAAGCTTTCGATAAATGTGACCATGAAATTATAGCACACAAACTTAAGAATACAGAAATTACTGGAAAGCTAGGAAGATGGATATTTAATTTTCTGACTCAAAGAACCAAAGAGTGGTAGCAAACAGAGTTAAATCTGAAGTCTCAGAAGTCATGAGCTCTGTCCCACAAGGTACAGTACTAACTCCCTTGCTGTTCATAATAATGATTGCAGACACTGATGCAGATATTAATGACAGTATTGTATCATGTTTCGCAGATAACACAAGGATAAGCATAGAGATATCGAACGAAGGTGACATAAGAAAATTGCAAAACGACATTGAAACATTACTCAAGTGAACACACGACAACAATATGAAGTTCAACGAAGAAAAATTCCAACTTCTGAGAGAGTAATAACAAGGTGCTACAGAATAAAGGGTACAAAACTCTGCAAGCCCAACATATAACACCAAACCCACAAGTCAGGGATCTTGGAGTAATTCAGAGAGCAGTAAAATAACATTAAGATTATAACAGCTCGGAAAACAATGGGAATCATCTGGAGGAACTTCCACAGCAGAAAAGCAAATATTATGCTAAAATTATGGAAGAGTCTAGTCCTACCAATAACTGAGTATTGCTCAGTACTCACAAACTCATACAGAAAAAGAGACAGTGCGAACATTGAAGCTATACAAAGGACTTTTACGTCAAGATAGAAGAAACGGAAGGTGAAGACTACTGGTCTCGACTACAATCCCTGAAACTCTACTCTCTCGAAAGAAGGCGAGAGCGGTACACAATAATATACATATGGAAAATACTTTATGGCTTTGTTCCTAACCTTAGAAATGAAATAGAAACAAACTGGAATGAGGGAAGAGGTAGATTTTGTACTGTCCCAGCTGCGGTGGGACAGGGGGCCATGAAAACGAGAATGGTAAATACTCTCGGAATACGAGACCCAAAACTTTTTAATGTCCTGCCCAAAGAACTGGGGAGCCTCCAGCGCACGAACCTGAATAATTTCAAGCGCCAGCTGGACAGGGTCCTGTGCAAATTCCCTGACCAGCAATGCGTGGCTGGCTACGAAGGCAGGAAGAGATCGGAAAGCAATTGCCTCTTCCACCAAATCCCGCAAATGAGGTGGGATACTGCAGAGGAGTCGACCGCAGGTTGATCCAGAACCATCGTTCAAACACTCGTAAAGTATCATAAAGTATATATATATATATATATATATAATATATATATATATATATATATATATATATATAATCTCGTTTAGGTTCCCTGTGTTGGTCTCTCTTCACACGAAGGTCAAGCTGGTGGCCCCGCCTCTAGGCCTGGCTTGGTGAAGGAGCGAGTTGATCTCTTGCGCTCTCCACCACACATAACCAGGTACACCCGGCTCATCTGGTACCGTCCTGAGCCAGGCATCTAGTCTTCTCTTGAAGACTTCAACTTTGACCCCTGTAACGTTTCTGAGGCACTTTGGAAGCTAGTTAAAATGTCTTGGCCCCCTGACAACCAAGCTATTTTCCTTCAGTGTTGAGGAGGTCCCTTGTCGGGGCTTTAATTTGGGAACACTACACATTCTGCCTTTCCTATTTTCCAACGTTGTTTGGATGGTAATTGGGCTTATTTGAGGTTTGGTACCAGTTTTTCGATAATTTTCCAATGTAGATTATAGTGTGTGTACCTCTCTTCTTCTTTCCAGGGAGTACAGATATTGTTTAAGTAGTCTTTCCCAGTAGTTGAGGTCTTTGCAGCCATCAATCTTTGCTGTGAAATGTCTCTGCGTTTCTTCTAGTTTATTAATTCCTTTCTTTTTATATGGGGACGTCGAAACTGAGCAGTATTCAAGTTTTTGGTATGATCAGTGTTCTCGGCATTGGAATATATATATATATATATATATATATATATATATATATATATATATAATTGGTTATAAGGGAAGTTGAATGTGTCACAGATGTAGTGGGGCAAATTTTTTTCGTACCTCAGAACATTAAAAAATTTCTAGAAAAATATCTAGAAATATTTTTACTGTCAGAAAAAAATTATGTTAGTCCTGATTAGGTTAGGTTACATTAGGTTAGGTTAGATTAGCTAGTACCTCGCTATTTAATGCCTTAACAGAAAACACCGTTTGAGCCTCAGTTACATTCGAAACACTTATCACACCCTTCTCGGTTCGATGGCACTGAGGTTAGGTGAGGTCAAATTACATTTGGTTAATTAGTTTTGTAAATATATATATGGACTCGCAGGCCTCTCTTACTTCACAGACAAGACGCATCTCCCACGGGGTACACCAAAGGAGTATTCTGGCACCCATCCTGTTCCTCCTTTATATAACGATTTCCACAGGACACTAAATATTTTTTCCTGTTACCAGTATGCAGATGATACTTCAGTCATAACCTCACATAAATTCTTACTACTCCAAACAACTACTAACATTGAACTCCAAAGTGTGTAAATATATGGCTTAATGCCAACAAACTATCCTTACATTTTAAAAAACAGCTTATTTAGTCATCACAAGAAAGAAATCGTTGCCCCCCCCCTTTAAACCTACACATAAATTCAATCCTGTTCAGCGTGTGTAATCGGCTAAACTCTTGGGAATTACCATTGATTCAACGTTCTCATTCGAAGAGCACACTGAAGATCTATGCAACAAACTAACCAAGGTCTCATTCATAATTACGAAAGCGGGTGCAGCACTCCAAAAACAAGTTCTTCGATCCATATACTTCACCATGGCGTACAATACTACGTTAGTTCTTACGGAAGCGCACGTCAATCTTCGCTACAGCCATTGGTGGTAATGCAGAAGAAGAAGAATTAGGAAAATTTATAAATTGGACAAATATAATGAAAGTACGTTAAAATGTTCCACGAGTTTGAGAATTTTTAATAAGCAGAAATCTACAAACTAAAGAGTGCCTCATATATGTATCAAATCGTCCATAATACTGCACCAAAAATCATCCAAAACAAAATATTAGCTTCCCAAACACAATACCGCTTTAACACAAGACAATCAAACACGTACATCAGAACAGAAAACCAAATTACACTCTACATTGTGCGACTAGTTCCTTATCTTCTACAGGACCAAATTTGTTATTTGTTCAAGAGATAAACAATCTATGTAGACCATTAAACATCTTCCAAAGAAAACAAAAACAAACTCACCAAATCATACAAACCATGATGTTGTATCTCCCATCTTAGTTTCACAAAAAAATGAAACTATATATACATATATATATATATATATATTCACACACTCCTATTTCCCTAACAATTAATTAATTAATTAATTAATAATTGTAAATAATAATAATAATAATAATAATAATGATAATAATAATAATAATAATAATAATAATAAATGGTAAAATAAAATCAAGTATGTACAAAGTCAAGGTATCTTGACATTGCCCAGATCTTGACTTTGTTAAGATACTCAATTAGAAGGTAATTAATATTCGATATTTAATTATTTAATATTTAATTATATTTCAGCATTTAATATCCTAATAAATACGAGGTATAATCTTAGCTGAACACCATATGTAAATATGTGTAGTTTTGTGAATGTGTAACCTTAGCTGAATATCCATACTGTATATATTTCTAAACATATGTTTGTAGCTTACAACAGATAATCTCTATGTACTTTTTCCCTCTCTGTCTCTATATCTTTAAAACTAGTGTGCGTAACTTCACTAATCTGTATTATCTAATAAAATTTAACATATAACTCTATTCTGCCAATAAAGCACAAAATTGGCTTGTTAATGGCAGTTCTATGCTATGTAAGTAGTCTAAGTACCGTACATGAAGGCATTACTATTCCATTTATCTGGAATACAAGAGATACTCGTAGATATATGAGGATGTACAAGAGATGTACATGAGATACTTGTAGTTATATGAGGATGTACGAGAGATGTACAATAGATACTCGTAGATACAGTATATGAGGAATACCCATAAATAAATACTGTATTTATGGGTACACGTGCATGTACATGCGTATGTATGTAAAAATATGTGTGTGTGTGTGTGTGTGTGTGTGTGTGTGTATGTAGCTTCCTGTAGCAACTAATGTGTATCATCAACACGTATAAATACAATAATAAATTGTAATATTGATATTATTTGTTGTTGTTGTTTGTTACTATTGTTTTATATTGTTTATTCTACTACGCTACATATGCTTAGAAATGTATTAACTGTCTTGCTATCATGTTATCATGTGTATATTATATGTATGTGTTTGTACATGTTATTCTCTGTACGCTTATTGTATGCATCACATGTATAGCAAAGAACTATAAAATTATTATTATTATTATTATTATTTGAAAAAGTCGGTACCTCGCTCACTTTTGCGCGGAGATGCGCATGCGCACATGTGTGTGTGTGTGTGTGTGTGTGTGTGTGTGTGTGTGTGTGTTCTGGGCTACCTTATGAAACCGCAACAATATTTAGGAAACACATCGAGCTCTTCGCGACACGAACGTGGTAGCGATATTTAGTGATGTCGCTATAATTTCATACATTTTCATTTTCACTAAAATCATTGAATGAAGTTAATAAAAGAGACATAATGAAGGTTTAAGTTAGATTAAATTTATCAGGTTACTGAGATTAGGTTAAGTGTCGCCATCCACATTTTAAAATGTAAAAATGCCACTATTGCGTAAGGTAGCCAAACGTATGTGTGTGTGTGTGTGTGTGTGTGTGCTGTGATTGAATTAGACCGACATTATTTAACTGCAAAGCGGTCGCCTGAGGTTTACTCGACTGATTAATTAACTGTAAAGGAATGAAATCGTAAACTGAAATTCATTTTGGCTGAATTAACGTCCAATATTACGTGCAAGTAAATGACGCTCACGAATTCCCGATATTTTATTTTCTGCTCGTTTAAAGTTTAACCCATTGCTCAAAATATATATATATATATATATATATATTATATATATATATATATATATATATATATATATAAACTTCACTTTCCTACACGCTATCTTGCAGAAAAATATGTCACACTTCTCTGTAATATACAACACACTTCCGGTCCGGAAATGGGTGGGCGATTTTATGGTAATAAAAAATGAAATTCATTTCCCTATTGCGGCAATAATGTCGTGGAGAGATGGAGTCAAGAGAGTTAAATTAAAACAAAACATATATATATATATATATATATATATATATATATATATATATATGTGTGTGTGTGTGTGTGTGTGTGTGAATACGAGCGCGCCCGCGAGTAAGTTTGCCAAAGTGACAAACTCATGTCGATACACAATATCTGACGGTATGGGACGTTATAAATAAAAAAATAAATAAATAATGTAATTTAAAATAGGATTTCTAAATATTCCATTAAAATAAAATTCAAACTTATGTTTTCTCAATTTTTTTTCATAACAAAAAACAAAACAAAAAAATCGACTCAAAAAAAAAAAAAATTTTTTTTCATATTAACGTAAAATTTAATATTTTATTTTTTTATGGTTCATTTTTTTTATTTTTGTAATTTCCTGTGCGGCAATATATACATAAAACGATGGTATATTCATTCAATACACATGTTATTATTTATCGACTTTTATTATCAAATAAAAAAACGAAAAAAAACAAAGGTGTCTATTTACTTTTGTCAACCACTGCGTGGATTTTGAGCAAATGTTCAAGATTAATTTGTATTCGACCCCTTTACAACATCCGGCCTAATTTGGAAGAAATTTTTTGGTTCCCATTCATCCACCAACCAAAGGAAGGATGAACAGCTGGGTAAGCTGCCTGCTTAACAGGAATCGAATCCAGGTCGCTAGATTCGTAGTAAACGATGTTAACCACTATACTATATTATCTCTACTTTAATAAATATGTATTTAGATTTGTGTTCGTAGCTGAAAAATAACAGTAAAATATATATATATATATATATATATATATATATATATGCATGCAGTTAAAATGTATATATGTGCGGCATGCGGAAGGTGCCCCCTCAGGGCATTGGTTTCTGCTCGTATGTAGGAGAATTACGACTTCTGATTGATTGAGGCCCATGGTGTAGTGGTTATCATATCTGACCGGCAATCGGAAGATCCCGGGTTCGATTCCCGGGTGGTTACCTCATTTTTTTCATTTGTTCGTTCTCCCTCCTCCTCATCTTGCGCGGTACGTTCTTCTATACAAGCGTCGTTCTTTACGTTAATTATACTGTGTGTTGTTTGCAGTTAAAATGTATATATATATATATATATATATATATACACACACACACAGAGGGTGGTGAAAAAGTCGCGCATCATAGGAATTTTCAGTGTTGACTATAATATATTATTTTTTCTTTTAGGTAGGGGATGGCTACGAAATTAGCAATAGACGAGAGGATGAGCTTAGTTTTAATGTATGGAATACCAGGTACAACAAATCGATGAATCGGTACTTCTGTACCAATTTATCGATTTCTAGTACCTGGTATTTCATACATTAAAAATAAGCTCAACCTCTCGTCTATTGTTAATTTCGCAGCAATCCCCTAACTAAAAGAAAAAATAATATATTTTAATCAACACTGAAAATTCCTATGATGCGCGACTTTTGCGCCACCCTGTATATATATTAATTTTATTTGCAATTCTCTTCCATTAACGTCATAAAGTTGAATGTCGCTATTGGACAGTCTTTTGCGCATTTAATATATTGTATTTTGTTTTATTTTTGGGACAGCAAAATATTTGTCTGACTTCCAAATTAGAGATAGCAGGTAAACAATTAATCTGTCAATTTTCTTTGAGTAAATATAATATCTGAACTCTCTCTCTCTCTCTCTCTCTCTCTCGTTTAAATACACACACACACACGCTGTATCTACACGTACATAGGAGGGAGCAGTAACATGCCACGTAACAACGTGAGATGAAGTTTTTGAATCTAAATTTTATAAACCTTTTCCCAGTAACATCGAGTGTACTTTTTCTGCTGTCGCCAAAAAGACACAGCGACGCGCTTTCTTTTAACATTCAGCGCCGGTGTATCAGTAATGCTTAACGTCTTTTAGCATTCAGCGAAGGTTGTGTTGGTAATGCTTCTCGAGAAGTTTTAGTGGCAGAACGCTTTCCTTTGTCTGCCAGGCAGGATTTAACCGTGAAAGAATAACATTCAATTTTACACACACACACACACACACACACGTTTGGCTACCTTGCGAAACGGCTACACTTTCAACTGTAAATGGCGACATTTAACCTAATCTAAATAATTTAAGTAATTTAACTTAACCATAATTATATCCCCTTTTTTCCGTGATATTTAATGATTTTCAACATAAAAAAATAAGTCTTACTCTAAAGATTGTCATGGTTTCCTTAGGTAGCCAAGAGAGCAGGCGCCCCTCCTCCCCACACACACACACACACACATATATTATATATATGGGCGATGTCGTAACACCGCTTCCCGGAGATCAGCGAAGTTAAGCGACATTGGGTCTGGGTAGTAGTTGGATGGGAGACCGTCATCCGCACCCAGATTATGTAGCGACCCGTGGTTCGGATCCCACGTAAAACTGTAGGTCCCCTCCGTCATATGACCTTAGATGTTGCGAAGGAGGCTAAACAACCCCAATTAAAAAAAAAATATATATATATATCGGTGGTGTAGTGGGTAGCGTCGCTGACTACGAATCCATCGGCCCCGGGTTCGAGACCCGGTGACGGCAGGCGGCGCGCAGCAAAACCCGGCTGTTCATCCTTCCACACAATAAAGAAAGTGGTTGGTAGATAAATGGGTACCCTAGGTGGCCTAGTGGTTAAGATGCTGGGCTGCTGGTGGGGCGTGGTTCGGATTCCACGTTAAATTGTAGGTCTAAGGTGGAGTGAAAAGCTTAACCTTCGTCAGAATGAACAATTCGGGCGGACGCTAACCAAAGGTTTTATATATATATATATATGATGAAAATAACCACGAAGGAAAAAGGAAACACAGAATGGTGCTCAAGCTATCACAGTTTTAGCACTTTGCCTCTCTTGCCTAAATCCGTTCTGAACGAATTCAAAACAACAGGATCAAGCGCAAAAAGGCCCTGGATAATATTGAAATTATTTGTAAGTTGAATAATGGCAGACTCAAGAATATTTCTAGTAACAATGTTGCTTGAGTGAAACAAAATTGAAGCATTATTCCAATCAGGACAGTGGGATAATTCTGACAAATGGACGAAAAGGGCATTGGACGACTGCCCCGTTCTAACGGAATATTGATGCTGTTTTACAGGAATGTGCAAATCCTTTCCCGTCTGTCCAATGTAAAAGGAATCACATTGTTTACAACCAATTTTATAGATAATGCCTGAATTATTGGTAGGGCTATTTTTTACTATATTTTTTACAATATTGTCATATGAAAATACTACATTAATATTCAAAAGTTTAAGTACATTAGCAATACCTAAAAAGCCTGGGAAAAAATGGAAGTACTAAAATATTCTTCGACAAAGTGCGAGGGTTATTATTCACACACTAGAAAGTTCATTTTGCCTTGTTAAGACAAGATTCCAAAAAAGCAGGTGGGTAACACAAATCACTCCCAATACTGTTGATTTTTTTTCTAATTCGGCATCTATGTATTCCGGACTGGTGATCCTAAGAGCGCGGAGAAACATTGAAGAAAATATAGCTTTCTTGATAGGGGTGTCAATCCCGGTGTCATGTCAGGAGTAAAAGTGTACGTAGGACAAATTGTTTGGTTTTTTTCCGATAAATACTAAACTTAAAACCTGAGCTTTCCCTATGTACATGCACGTCCAGAAACGGGATTGAGTTGTTTTGTTCCACTTCTCCACTTCTAAAGTAAACCTAATGGAGGGGACTTGATTATTTAACTGAAGGAGGAAGTCATCCAGGTCACGCTTCATGGGCCAGATACACAAAATATCGTCGGCATACCGCAACCATGGGATGCCAACCCTAAGAATTCTCGGAATGTAAGTGATTTCGAAAAACTCCATATAAATATTGGAGAGGAGGGGCGACAAGGGATTACCCATGGCCATCCCAAAAACCTGTTGATAATACTCGTTATTGAAAGTGAATTTACAGTCTTTGCTGCAAAGTTTAATGAGTTCCAAAACGATATGTGCAGGTAGTGGCAGGTTATACTTATGTAATTCTCAGGAGAGAAAGTCAAGCATATCGTCACTCGGCACTTTTGTAAACAATGAACACATGTCAAAACTGAACAATCTATCGTTGGTTCCAGTGCGTATACAGTATTATTCAGTTTTTCAGTAAGATCCATGGAATTTTTTACATGTGAATCAGAGATAGTTCCGAGAATGGGGGACAAGACTTTGACATACTATTTGGAGAGATTATAGATAAGAGGGGCAAAGTGCTAAAACTCTGGTAGCTTTTCCTTATGAATTTGTATGCTCCTCCTACAATTTTAATTTTTCTTATATTTTCACTGTAAATAATATTCACGCGTTACTTTCGTGAAATAATTTTCATATATATATATATATATATATATATATATATATATATATATACACATGAGCAGGCCCTCTCAAAGGTCCAGAGAGGCCCGGGAAACTTCCATCTTTTGAGGCCCATAGCTAAACCCAATTATTACTTTCACTGCAAAACATTATATTCAAACCTGAAAGTTTCTAAATTTGAGGCCCCCCTTAAGCTTGAGGCCCAGGCTAAATGGCCCTCCTAGCTCCCCCTCTGATAGACCCTGCACACAAGTATATATATAAAATCAGCGATGCAAATGAAGTGGAGGCCTTAAAGAGGGACACGAACAGAATATACAAATGGTCAGAAGACAACAACATGACATTTAACACGAGAAATTTCAGCTCTCGAGATATGGTAGAAATGAGGAACTTAAACAGACTGCATATTATGCTCCAGATAGGCAGGAAATTCAGAGAAGGAAGAAAGCGAATGATTTAGGGGTAATAATGACCGATGACGAAAATTCGAAACACAAAATCAGATAGCGATAAATAAAGCAAAAAGAGGACAGGTACTAAGAACGTTCAAAAGAAGGGGCAACACAGTAATGATTCTCCTGCTAAAAACACTGATTATACCAAAACTTGAATATTGCTCAGTGTTGACGTCCCCATATAAAAAGGAAGGAACTAAGAAACTAGAAGAAATTCAGAGACATTTCACAGCAAAGATTGATGGCTGCAAAGAGCTCAACTACTGGGAAAGACTACGTAAACTAAATTTGTACTCCCTGGAAAGGAGAAGAGAGAGGTACACCATAATCTACATGGGAAATGATCGAGAAACTGGTACCAAACCTCAAACTAAACCCAATTATCATCCAAACAACGTTGGAAAATAGGAAAGGCAGAATGTGTAGTGTTCCCAAATTAAAGGCCTGACAAAAGACCTCTTCAACACTGAAGGAAAATAGCTTGGTTGTCAGAGGGCCAAGACTTTTTAACCAGCTTCCAAAGGACTCAGAAACGTTACAGGGGTCAAAGTTGAAGTCTTCAAGAGAAGACTAGGTGCCTGGCTCAGAATGGTACCAGATGAGCCGGGTGTACCTGACTTTCGTGTGAAAAGAGACCAACACACACAACATCAGCGAGGTTAACGAGGTGTATATATATATATACTGTATATACACATTGCATTTAAGTTAGATTTTGTTTAGTATAAGTATACAGACATTATCATAGTTAAAAATGATACTAACGTGTAAAATTATATAACCAGTTGATACCAAATGACTCCGTTATTTGCATTTAACAACACAGTTCGATAAAGTACATCCTTCGATTCGAATATAATTAATTCCAATATAATTAATTCGTGGATTGAAATTTCGTTCCAGTAATTACAAAGTCACCATTAATAAGTGTAGATATTAATAAATACTTATAAAGTTTATCTGAAGAAAACAGAAATATATATCTATATATATATATATATATATATATATATATACAGAGAGAGAGAGAGAGAGAGAGAGAGTGAGTGTTCATAAAGAAACGCAACCGGCTGGAGAATGCATATATCATTGTAACCTAACCCTTTTCTTTCTGTTTCGGGTTACGTTTATTTTTTGAACACTCTCTATCTATCTATCTATCTATCTATCTATTTCTTGAGATGAAGGAATATATTTGGACTTTTTCTTGGAACCTTTCAAGAGTAATATCTGTTGGAAAGACACTTCATGTTTTGGTGTTAACTGCGCTTTTCAACACCAGAGTTGTAATTTATTCTCGATACAGTTTTCAAGATTAACATTTTCAACTGCATTCGTTTATTTCGTGGATTATTATGTTTCTCAAAATACATCATTATTCCTTCATTATTGTTATTATTATCATGATCATCATGATCTTTATCATTATTATCATCATAATCATATATATATATATATATATACACCTTTGGTAAGCTTCCGCCCGAATTGTCAAGCTTTTCACTCCACCTTAGACCTACAGTTTAACGTGGAATCCGAACCACGCCCCACCAGCAGCTCAGCGTCTTAACCACTAGCAGACCCAGGGTACCCATTTATCTACCAACCACTTTCTTTATTGTGTGGAAGGATGAATAGCTGGGTTTTGCTGCGCGCCGGCTGCCGTTACCGGGTCTCGAACCCGGGGCTGATGGATTCGTAGTCAGCGACGCTAACCACTACACCACCGAGGCGCATATATATATATATATATATATATATATATATATATATATATATATAATATCATGATTGTCATTATCAGTGTCATCATCATCATTGTCATCGTTATTATATTTATGACTAATAACATTTTGTGAGAGAAGCGTTGAGAAGCATAGATAAATGAACCTCAGAAAACTTCTATATAAATAATATAACCATAATATTCAATATATATATATATATATATATATATATATATATATATATATATATATATATATATATACCGACCGACATGAATAACTTCAAGAACCAACTGGACAGATTCCTGTGCAAAGTTCCTGACCAGCCATAGCGTGTCTGGCTACGAGGGCAGGAAGAGATCAGACAGCAATTCCCTCCTTCACCAAATCCCGCAAATGAGGCGGGATGCTGCAGAGGGGTCGACCGTGGGTCGATCCTGAACCGTCGTTCGAACTCGCCTAAAGTATGCATGTATATATAAGCACACCGGACAAAAAATTAGTCACCCCTAATAGCACCGATAGTATGAAGTTCAAGGTCACACAGAGGGCGCTGATGTAGCATTGGTAAGTGACAAGTAGCGGTGACGTAGCACACAGGATCAGATCTGTTTCGTGAGGTGGTGAAGAACAAAGTGTGTGTTGGATATAGTCTGCAAAATGAGTCGTGAGGCAGACGTTACTCAGTGGCAAAAAGGAGCCATCGTGTTTGGCAGAGCCCACGGACACAAAATGTCTGAAGTAGCCCAATTTGTTGGTGTGTCAACGCGTACTGTCCAGCGAGTTTACAAAGAGTGGTGTAGTTCGCAATCAACTGACAATCGACGGCGTAAACTGTGGCCGGAAAACAATTCTCGACAATAGGGGCCGCCGCCATGTTTCTCGTCTAGTAACTGCAAATCGTTTTCAAACCAGAGAACAATTGCTCCAAGAAACCAATGAGGTTCTCCAGCGACCAATTTCCGAACGGACATTGCGACGAGAACTGCATGCGATGGACATCTGGAGCAGGGTACCACGGAAGAGGCCTCTGTTAACAGCAAGTCACAAATTGGCACGTTATAAATGGGCTCAGAGGCACAAAAACTGGACTGCGGCAGATTGGAAACGTGTAATTTGGTCCGATGAGTCCCGTTTTTGTTTGTTCTCCAATGATGGGAGGCGACGAGTACATCGCAGGTCCAATGAAGCCTTTAATCCTGAATGCGTCGAAGGTGTTGTTCAGGCTGGAAACAGAAAGTGAAGCGCAGGAATAGACACCCACGGACTCTGGCCGAACTTCGGGACCGGCTGATGAACGAGTGGCAGCAAATCGATGTTCAGTACATGCACAACCTCGTAGAGTCTCTGCCTCGCCGGATTCGTGCGGTTATCAAGGTCACATGTTATTAGGTACATTCTGAGAGGGGTGACTAATTTTTTGTCCGGTGTGCTTATATTTAGCCTACATTTATTTATTAGTTTTATATATCGTTTATCAGATTCCATCATTTTTTACATAAATTATTCCAGTATTCGAGCTGAGCACAATCTTTGCAGCTTCATTTCACTCGGATTGTTTTTTCCATTATATCTGAACAAGCAAATTACGAAGCAGTTCCACAAATGCCGAGGATAAATGTTTGCAGCGAGTTTCCTTTTTATTAATTTTATTAAAGATATAGCCTTTATATAACAAAAAATAGCTCCATACTCAGCAAATCAGAAATGCCTTTTCAATAATACATAAATTTAAAGGACTACTCATCTGTAGAAAAATAAGACACCCCACCCCCCCATCCCTTTTGTTAAAGCAAATCAACAACTCAGCAATCTACGGTGTATGGATTATGGATGAAATCTAAGTGTATGAATATTTAGCCTAAGTTACAACAAATACAAAAGTGAACAAACTACGAGGAAAAAATGCTCTTGTTATAACACACAAATAGCTAAGTACTCAAAAAGTAGCCTTTGGTTCAAACTAGTAAACATACCAACACTCAGCAAGAAAGAAATATCCATCCGTTGTTACAGAAAAATAGCTAAGTACTGAACATAAAATAGCCTTTAGTTAAAACTAACAAATAGCTGAACACCCACTAAAAAATAGGTTTTCGCTGTAACAAATAAATAGCTGAATACTGGAAAAGGAATAGCTTTTAATTAAAACTAATTAATAGCTAAACACTTAAGAAGAAAATAAGATCCTCGTGCTGTAACAAATAAATAGCTGCGGACTGAACAAAAAATAGCCTTTGGTTTTAACCAATAAATATCTGAACAGTCAAACGAACCTTCTGTAACAAATAAATAGCCGAGTACTGAACAAGAAATAGCCTTTAATTTAAAATAATAAATAGCTGAACACCGAACAAAAAATCAAGAGCCTCGTGCCGTAACAAATAAATAGCCGAGTAGTGGGCAAAGAATTAAAATAGTAATACGCTTTTCGGAACATCATAAAAAAATAATAAAGTCCGTAAAAGGATGTGACTCGAGGGAAAGAGGAAGCTGGCTTATTTTTAAGTCTTTATTCTTAGTCTTTTTTTGCGCGCGAGTGAATTGCGAAGGTAATTACAATTCATTTCTTATTAAATAGGAAAAATGTTACGTATATCTTTCTGGCATCATAATTTCTTTGCGGCATAATTTTGTCTTCATTTCGAGTCTTCATTTTATCATCATTCATTTATTATTTATTAATTTATTTGTTCAGCGAAGACTTCGCCTTGTTTAATTATTTGTTCTATTTTATATGCCAATTATCCTTTCTTTATATATTAGTTTATTTATTTATACATTTAAAGTATGAAGGCAATGCTTTTTTTCTACATTTATATTTAATTCATATTTCGAACTGTAAACAAATAAACGAAATAATCATTCAGGAGGTCCAGAGACCGGCACAGTGCTCATGCCAACTAATGCAGCCCATTGCTAACTCCCTTATTATTATTATTATTACCAGCATGATTGGGGTTCGAACCCCGACCTCAGTGTCTTCACTTCGCTTATAGGGAAACTGCGTTACTGAACAACGCTCACTGGCAACAAATAAGCGTAAAATGTCAATTAAGAAAAAATTTCGCCAACCAATTTTAAAATTTTGAAAAATAAATTAAAAAAAAGAAAAAAATAGAAATTGGAATAAAAAATTTTGAATCTTCGATGCGAAATATTAAAAGAGTTAAATAAAGGCATAAATAAGAAAAAGACAAGTCATGGACTTCAAGGCTTTAAATTACCCCACTTATTTTTCTTTTAGGAAGGCGAAGGGAGATGGCAAGGTTGTGGGGCTCTGGTGGGTAAAAATGCGTTACCATGCTTCAACTTTAATTAAAGCTTTCTGTTACCATGCGAAGAAGCTGAAATGTTTGAGTAAATACTTAGAGTTTACTTTTAGGATCTGAAAAGCAATTGATTTTGTTAATATTCTTTTATACAGGGTGTCCCATAAGTCCGGTCTGATAGGAAAAGTTATTTTAAATTAAATTTACAAAAGTAATACATTAAAACTAAAACGAATGTTCAAACTGATGTCTTGGTTTGGGACCTTGTTGCGGATAATGGCTAATATGGAAGTTAGTTAAAGTGGATGGGCAAAGGCCTCTGCAGGCCTTTTCCTCACTAGTGTAACTCACTTCCATATTAGCCATTGCTTGTTATTTTACCCGCAACAAAGAAAAAGAAGGTCCCAAAACAAGACATCAATTTGAACATTTGTTTTAGTTTAAATGTATTACTTTTGTAAATTTAATTTTAAATTTTTTTTCTATGAGACCAGATTTATGGAACACCCTGTATATAAGCATAATTACTTTATTCGATATATGAAGTTCGATCAAAAGTCTGAGGACACCTCCGAGTTTAATGAAAAACGTTGTTTTGATAAAAAAAATACAGTATATTGGGTTAAAATAAAATAATTTTAAAGAAATGTGTTTTTATTATACAGAAATTATCTGTTACGGATTAATCTATACAATCAAGATTATAGAAATCAATATTTTCCCATATTCTCCCTTCGCTTTAATAATTCCACAACATCTATCTGACATCGAAGACACACAAATAAATAATCATCCCTCAGATCTTCATAAAGGCACCTTCATACTTTTTTTATGCGATTTGTCTCCTGCCAATGAAATTTATCGTTATCCTTATCTTTATCATTATCATTAACGGCGCTTGTGACACGCTAATACCATTCGAACTTCTCGTGGCCGTGTTACTTTTCAAACATTCTTTTAAATTTGTCAAAAAGTTCAATTTTTATTTAGTTATCCCAAAGTACGTTTTACCATTCTTCATTTTGGTTTTCGTTATTTTTGCGAAGACGAATCTTTTTATTCGTGTTAATTTTGCTTCGTTAGATTCTGCAGCTGCTACTTCCCTTTAAGACCTCCACCTCCTTTTTAACAATTCAAGAAGAATATTCTTGAGTAAGCGTTGCCACGAGAAATTGAAGGAGGGGTGTGTCACGAGCACCTTTAAGCATGGAGGTGGATGCATGACGATCTGGAGATATTTATTTGATAGTTATGAAGGTTGATGGAATAATGAAAAAGGAGTATATATTATAGAATCTTGGTGAAACGTGTCCTGCCCAGTGGACGTATCCAATTGAACCAAACTGAATTTATGCGTGATAATCACTCAAACCACACATTCATAAAAAACACAAAAACTACCTAGCGAGAAAAGATAAATAAAACCTTTGGACCGGTCACCACAAAACCTTCATGTGAATCCCATTGAAAACTTATGGAAGTATCTTGAAAACAAAAGCAGCAAAGGAAAAACAAGAAATCCAGAATAGAAAATAATCCTGAAAATTATTTACAAAAACGTGCGTCCTTGATGACAGACGCAGATGTTCTACCGTTAAGGCGAGTGGGTGGATATTCAAAATATTAATTACAGAGGTTTGTTTTGTATACGTGTCATCTATAAAACATTATTTAGATATAGAAACAAGTTTCCTAAAAAATATTTTTATTTTAATTCAACAAATTTTATAGTTTAAATTAAAAAGTTACACGCATTATACAGTAATAATGACTCTTGTCATTCATTCATTCCCAATGTACAATCCATTTAAATCAAGTTTCCTTAGAAACTAACACGAATATGAAGTTGAAAACAGAGGCAATCTTATTCCCTGGTTAGGTGTATGATAAGTTAAATGGTAATACAAGGTTGGTTAGCAATTTCTCATGACACCAATTGTCGGTCAATAAGAGGTCGTGGGCGTTGCCGAAAGATAGGGGGCCAATATAGTGTAGGCTAAATATTAAAATAGAAATTAATACAAATATTAATTCTTTAAGAACGAATATTTATGCCAATACTTATACCAATATTATATTTATACCAATACACACATGCGTTCGGTTGTCTTACAAAACACCAACATTTTCGATTGTAGATGGAGACATTTATCATAACCTAACCTAGCCTAACCTAATCTAACCTAATCTTCATTATATCCTTTTTTTCACGATATTTAATGATTTTAATTAAAAAGAAAAAACATGTCGAAACCGATAATGTCGCGGTGAGCTCGGTGTGTATCCTAAAGATTGCCTAAGAAAAGCGAGGTAGCCAAGAACACACACACACACACACACACACACGTTTGGCTTCCCGACAGAACGGCGACATTTTCACACTTTCTCACATATTCAGTTCTGTATCGAGACACCCCCCCCCCCCCCAAACTTTTAAAACTTAATAACTTTAACCAATCCTAATTTAACCTTACCTAAATTAGCATAACCTAACCTAACCTAGCTTAACCTTAATTATATCCCCTTTTCTCATGATACAAGATCGCTTTTATAAAGATAATTCATCGCGATACCGCAAATGTCGGGATACGTACGTTTGTGTGGCGACGGGCTTTGTGTATATCATCAAGATCATCGCGATTCCTTAGGTAACACACACACACACACACACACACACACACACACAGATACCCCTTCTTGCTATATCCTATCTAAGTCGTCTGTACTTAACTCATCATCTTGCATATGAACAAAACCATCAATTTCACAACTTTTAACATCTGGTCAAAAGAGGAGGAACATTTTTTTATTAATATATTTAATAAGTAAAGGAATAAAGTCACAATAGAAAATGGATTTATTCGAAGGCAAGCTTTTGGCTCATACTAAAGTCTTAATCGCACTTGATGAAGACCTTAGTATAGAGCGAAAAGCTTTGCTTTTAATAAATTCATTTCTTATTACGATATCCTCATTCCCTTATTTGAAACTCTCGTAATTGAGAATATTTATCTAACATATTTAATATCGGTTTGTTTCTTTATATATATACAGGGTGTTCTAAAATTATCTAGTAAATTTTTATATGAACGCATATAAAAGTTTACTAGGTAATTTTAGACTACTTTAAATATATATATATATATATATATATATATATATATATATATATATGATGAATAAAACCACGAAGGAAAGGAAACAGAATGGTGCTCAAGCGCTTTCGTCTAATGACATCCTCAGGAACACTGAACTCTCTATGTACTTCAGTGTTCCTGAGGATGTCATTAGACGAAAGCGCTTGAGCACCATTCTGTGTTTCCTTTCCTTCGTGGTTTTATTCATCATAAATATTTTTCACGTGTTACTTTTGTGAAATAATTTTCATATATATATACACCTTTCAACCTTTCAAATGTTCCGTGCGATGATTCCTCATTCGTCATATAATAAAACAAAGATAGCCTACATCCCTTATGAATTTTTTATTCCAGGAAGAGGGGAATCATCATTATGAGGGGAAACGAAGGTGTGGATCTGTTTAGAATGGGGGGTGTGAGTGAAGGGCAACACCGGTCTTGATCCGTTTCATCTGAGAATAGACGTCGAGAGGATAAGATGTCGGTCGAAAATGAAGCTCTCCTAATACCTTCGTGATGGATGCTCAGATATTTAATGTCTTCTCTTGATTATAATGTTCACTTTTATTTATTATTTTTATTCCCGAATGGTTTAAGTGATTTACACTAAATATCAATCAATAAGGTTGACACACTATATAAATTCACACAAACACACACACGCACACGAAATTGCTATGTTTTTAATTGTGGACGACGTCATTTAACTTAATCTAAATAACTTAATTAACTTCACCTAGCCTTACCTAACTTAACCTATCCTAACCTTCATTATATTCCTTTTTTCATGACATTTAATGATTTTCAATAAGAAAAAATGTTTAAAACTATGGCGACACCGCTAATGTCACTACCCGTACGTTCTTGTCGCGATAAATTGTGTGTGTGTGTGTGTGTGTGTGTGTGTGTGTGTGCATTTTAAAGATTGTCACGTTTCGGTTTCGCAAAGTCAACACACACACACACACACACACATATATATATATATATATATATATATATATATATATATATATATATATATATATATATATATATGCATATTGTGCAAGGTGAACCAAAAGTCTGGTTATCTAAGCATTTATTACTTATGTAATTTTTTTGTATAAATTTTAAATGAACTTTGGGCGCAAGTGGATATATATAAAAAAAAATTTCCGTATAAATTTTAAATGAACTTTGGGCGCAAGTGGATATATATATATATATATATATATATATAATATATATATATATATATATATATAATATATATATACACACAGGGTGTTATCAAATTATGTTTCATAAATTAGTATACATATTCAAGGCAAGACGTCAAAATGAACAAAAAGTTCCTATGAACATAAATCCGCAATCACATCGTTTCCGAGATACATTGCTTTTTTGCCGAGAACGCTCCAATTAAAATGAAAGTCATTAAAGTTTATCAAAGTATAGTTGTCTGGTTGTTGAGATAGCTAATTTTTTTTTGTTTTAATAGTATTTTGTTAGTTGTCATTTTAGAAACCGAAATTATTTTCTTCATTTTGTGTGTCACTCTGATGTAATGCTACAGAGCGTTATGGAGCAGTATTCTTTTGAAGAACTTGCTGATATTCATCTCGTGTTAGGAGAGATGCTAGGCAACGCAGCTGCTGCCCAACGCCGGTATGGTGAAAGGTATCCTAATACGCGATTACCATTAAGGTCTACATTTCTTTCAAATGTAGGCCGTCGACTACGTGAGCAAGGCATGTTTCGACCAAGACATTTGAATGCTAAACGTCCACAAACTCGACAAAACGTAGATGTGGAAGAACAGATTCTCTGAGCTGTCCAACAAGATCCGCATACAAGTACATAGCGAATAGCTGCAAGAGTAAATAGGTCAAATTTTTTCGTATGGCGTACATTAAGGGAACAACAGTACACTCGTAACACATCCAACCGGTACAGACGTAAACTTTGATAAATTTTAATGACTTTCATTTTAATTGGATTGTCCTCGGCAAAAAAAAGCAATGTATCTCGGAAACAAGCGATTGCTGACTTATGTTCATAGGAACTTTTTTGATAACTTTGACGTTCTGAATATGTATACTAATTTATGAAACATAATTTAATAACACCCTATATACCTGACCCCACTCCCTGTAATTTTTTCTTTTGGGGATATTTAAAGGATAGGGTTTTCAAAGAAGATCCCATGACACTGGACGCTCTAAAGGCAGCAATTAAACTTGAAACCCGTACTATTTCTACCGAAACGCTGGAGGACATGATAAGAAATTACAGTGCTCTGGTTGGTCATCTAATTTCACGAGGGGAAGAATACTCTGAGCTTCTTGATTGCCTATGCAAAAAAATATCCCTTTTTCAAAAGCATTAATCGTAACAAGTTTTATGAACGCAAGTTAATCCATTTATTTCTAATTTTTTCTGAAAGTTTGAACAAATGGAACACTACAATATTAAAAAAATGCCGAAATGAGATGGTTATTTCGCTGTAGGACTACTAACTACGGACAAAATATTTCGACAAGGAAGAACTTCTGGACATTTTCAAGAGAACTAATAATATTTCTATATATTATAAAGTAGGAAGATAGATCACACGCAAAGAACTACAGATCTGTATCACTGACATCCCATCTTACTGAAGATATTCGAAAGAGTAGTTATAAGCGGAGAATGTGTAAATCTTTGGAGGTACACGAGAGATTCGGTAAAGATCAACGCAGATTCATATCAGAAAGATGCTCGTGCCTTTCGCAACTAAGATCAGCTATAACAGTATTATTAATGCACTAAAACAATGACAGCTTTGATTTAAGAGATAAATATTTTGCCAGGAGCTTTGATAAATGTGACCATGGAATGATAGCGCATAAATTTAAATATATGCACAAAACACAAAACTTGGAAAATAGATAAATAGCTTCCTTAGAGAAAAAGAGCAAGTTATTACATACAAAAGAATATCGTCAGAATCGGAGCTAGGTATAGTTAGTAGCACAAGGAACAGTACTTATTCCACTGTTATTAATTAATAATAACAATGTTAACCGATATAGGTAAACGAGTAACGAGTAACCAGTAACGGTACAGTAACATCCTTTGCGGATGACATCATAAAAATTAAAAAGGAAGTGTGGGATAGGGGCCAGAGCCTGCTGGCTCCCTTAGCCCGAGTTAATTAAAAGAGGAGCTGGCCCGCTGCTTCTTCATGACGTAAGATACAGAAAAGACAACCACCTAACTCTAGAGAGCACTAGGTTCGAACCCACGACTCAGCGGAGTCTCAGCAGCACTGCCGGCGGCACCCTAACCGATCGGGCCGCGAGACTCTCGACATAAAAATTACCAGGCAGACTATAAAACAACCACAGAAGATGTGAAGTCCCTATAAACATACATATATACAATATACTCTACAGATGGTCAGAAAACATAATATGAAATTTAACAGAAAAAGGAGGAACTAAGAAGTATAAACGATACTACACCCAAAATGGACAGAAAATTCAAAGAAGAAGTTCAGAAGTAAAGGATTTTAAATGACAGACAGTGCGAAATCTAAGACCCATAATAAAATAACAATAAATAAAACCAAAAGAACAACAGAACAGCTATTAAAACTTTTAAAAGAAGGGACAAAAACGTAATGATCTCTTTGCTAAAAACCTAAACAACACCAAAAATTGGAATAGTGCCCATTTCTTCTGTCCCGTATAAAAAAGAAGAAATTAGCCAATCAGAAAAAATCAGAGAAACTTTACTTCAAAAATAAGTGGGTTCAAAGACTAAAATTACTAGGAGAGGTTACGTAAACTAAACCCCTACTCTTTGGACAGGAGTAGAGAGGGATATTTTTTATGTGTAAATGATGGTATAACTGAAAAATTGGTCCATAATCTCGAGTCAAACTCTGTCACTCTCAGAACATGAATTGAAAACAGGAAAGGCGGAACGTGCATCATTCCTAAATTAAAAACCAGACGATGAACAGTTTTAACTCTTCGTGAGAATAGCTTTGCAGTTAGAGGACCAAAATAATTTAATCAGTTGCCACTGATATCAAAGAAGGACTTCTTCAAAAGGAAACTAGACACGTGGCTTAGGACATCTCAGATGAGCCGGGTGTCTTGGCTATGTGACATAAAGAAGTTAAAGAAGCAACTGTCTTCACTATCACGCTAATTCCATAGACAGGGTCTGAAGCTGATCCCCGTGTGGTGAAGGATCATCGCATGAAACCACTGCAAGGTTGCAATATACAGTGTATATATATATATATATATGTATATATATATATATATAGAGAGAGAGAGAGAGAGTATACATACAGGGTTGTTCCAAAGTCAGGCACCATAACAATTACACAAAAATTAAATGAGTTATAGGTGGGTCTGGTACCCAATTTTTGAGCAATCCTATATAATAAAACCAACGCATGCATTTATTTTCACAATAAGTTTAAATAAAAATTAATTTTTAATCATTTTCTACATCATTAGACAAAAAATAATAATAATACATTTTCGTTTACTGGTACTAAACTGAAAGTTAATTAATGTTATTTAAAAAGCGATGACATCACGAATGTTTATTTATATTTTTTTTATTTGCTTGACTTTAACCATGTTCTTAATTGAAAATGTTTACTTATATATATATATATATATATATATATATATATATATATATATATATATATATATATATATATATA
This sequence comes from Bathynomus jamesi, assembly GCA_023014485.1. Lineage (NCBI taxonomy): Eukaryota > Metazoa > Arthropoda > Malacostraca > Isopoda > Cirolanidae > Bathynomus > Bathynomus jamesi. Next base: position 236,336 of record JAJOZX010002036.1, on the reverse strand, counting down.
TATATATATATCAAAGCTATTGACTTCTCCTTAGGGAACCGGAGCTTACAGATGAAAAGAAGGATCAACACAACGGCAAACATTTTCATTTATTTGTACATCAGACGTTTCGACAAATCTTTTGTCATCATCAGTGAGTTAAGTCTTAAAACCTTAAAACAAAATTGAAAAGTGAAAGTTACATCAATACAATATTAAGACCATTAAAATTAAAACCTTAAAGCAAAATGAAAATTGCATCAATACAAAATTAAAACATTTAAATTTCATCACTATAAAAACTAAAATTAAATTAAATTTCATCACTATAAAAACTAAAATTAAATTACCTCAATAGGTAAATACACAATGTTTACATCCACCTCCATACTTGGCAAAGTCTAAGAGACCACTAGGTGGTCAGGGGATTAGAAAGGGTATATCTGTGAAACACGGTTGGTTGTCAAAAGAGTCTTAATTTGTAGGATGAGCTATTATTATTAAGGGAGGGTTTGTTTCTATAGATGTACAAAGATTCTAAAATTCGGAGTTCTGTAAGGTTATTGGATCTAGTTAAAATTTCAAACTGAGTTTTGTGAAGGGGATGGTCGTTTTCATTACTGTGGTTTCTAATTGCGGATTGTGGAGGGCTACTGAGGGGACGGTTGGTACGGACTGACAAGCCCAAATGTTGAGAAAGGCGCACCTCCAGTTGGAGTTGAGTGCTGCCAATATACGCAGCCTTACAGCTGTCGCACGTGTATTTGTAAACAACATTGGGGCATACAGTTTTGGGGAATTCATCTTTGAACTTTAAAAAATTTGATAATTTAAGTGGGTTGACGAAGGCGAATCTAAAATTTATTTGGGGATAACTAGACTTGAGTAGTTTGGACAATTCACCTCGAATACGCAATGATAAATAACCATAAAAAGGTAATTTAATATATCTGGTTTCTTTTTGTACTGTAGTTACGGGGAGTTTAGTATCAAAAGTGTTATTTAAAAATTTCTTTAATTGGTTATCGAATAGATGAGAAGGGTAGTAATTGTTAATAAAGTACTGTTTTAAAAATTTAAATTCTTCGTTTAACGAAAAGTAATCCGAACAAATACGGTAACTTCTTGTTAATAATGTTACTATAGCACTAATCTTATATTTATAAAACATACAACTTAAATAATTGGTTCCCAAGCCAGTAAAAGTTTGTTTCCGAAATAGTGAAGTATGGAACTTATTATGGGCCCGTTTAACTAAAACATCCAGGAAAGGTAAACTATTATTTGTTTCGTTTTCACACGTGTACTTAATATTACTATGTTGTTTATTAAGATAATCACGAAAAAGTTTTACGTGTGAAGGATGGTTAAATATTAAGAAAGTGTCATCCACGTATCTTCTGTAATATATGGGTTTAAAACTACTAGGACAATTTTTCAACCAAATTTCTTCGTAATGGCAAAGAAATGCATTTGCTAGTGTTGGGCTTAACGGGGAACCCATAGCTACCCCATCAATTTGGCTGTAAAGGTTGCTATTAAATAAGAAAAGATTATCAAAACACACTATTTCGAGAAGGTTTTTAAATTGAGTCTGAGTGAGGCCATTAATAAGAGTATTATCAGTAGTGAATAACTTATTTAGTATGATATTTAATGTTTCTTTTAACGGGACATTAAGACATTCACAGATACACGTGTGAAAACGAAACAAATAATAGTTTACCTTTCCTGGATGTTTTAGTTAAACGGCCCATAATAAGTTCCATACTTCACTATTTCGGAAACAAACTTTTACTGGCTTGGGAACCAATTATTTAAGTTGTATGTTTTATAAATATAAGATTAGTGCTATAGTAACATTATTAACAAGAAGTTACCGTATTTGTTCGGATTACTTTTCGTTAAACGAAGAATTTAAATTTTTAAAACAGTACTTTATTAACAATTACTACCCTTCTCATCTATTCGATAACCAATTAAAGAAATTTTTAAATAACACTTTTGATACTAAACTCCCCGTAACTACAGTACAAAAAGAAACCAGATATATTAAATTACCTTTTATGGTTATTTTATCATTGCGTATTCGAGGTGAATTGTCCAAACTACTCAAGTCTAGTTATCCCCAAATAAATTTTAGATTCGCCTTCGTCAACCCACTTAAATTATCAAATTTTTTAAAGTTCAAAGATGAATTTCCCAAAACTGTATGCCCCAATGTTGTTTACAAATACACGTGCGACAGCTGTAAGGCTGCGTATATTGGCAGCACTCAACTCCAAACTGGAGGTGCGCCTTTCTCAACATTTGGGCTTGTCAGTCCGTACCAACCGTCCCCTCAGTAGCCCTCCACAATCCGCAATTAGAAACCACAGTAATGAAAACGACCCCCCTTCACAAAACTCAGTTTGAAATTTTAACTAGATCCAATAACCTTACAGAACTCCGAATTTTAGAATCTTTGTACATCTATAGAAACAAACCCTCCCTTAATAATAATAGCTCATCCTACAAATTAAGACTCTTTTGACAACCAACCGTGTTTCACAGATATACCCTTTCTAATCCCCTGACCACCTAGTGGTCTCTTAGACTTTGCCAAGTATGGAGGTGGATGTAAACATTGTGTATTTACCTATTGAGGTAATTTAATTTTAGTTTTATAGTGATGAAATTTAATTTAATTTTAGTTTTTATAGTGATGAAATTTAAATGTTTTAATTTTGTATTGATGCAATTTCATTTTGCTTTAAGGTTTTAATTTTAATGGTCTTAATATTGTATTGATGTAACTTTCACTTTCAATTTTGTTTTAAGGTTTTAAGACTTAACTCACTGATGATGACAAAAGATTTGTCGAAACGTCTGATGTACAAATAAATGAAAATGTTTGCCGTTGTGTTGATCCTTCTTTTCATATATATATATATATATATATATATATATGGAGTAAATTTCACATTTAAACATAAAATGAATGAATGATGCAAATACACATAAAAAAAGAAAAAGTTATTCTAAGGCCTTTTCATGTATTCTTTTTCCTTATGGGTTTGCATTATATATATATATATATATATACTTAAAACAACTTCCTTTTGACACTTTTTTAACTTTTTTTTTATACGAAGTTTTAAGACAAATTTTTATGACCTTTCAATTTAACATTCCAGAAAATTTTCGCTTCCAAAAAAAAAAAAAGTTTGTTTTAAAAGCAGATGTAAAACCTAAAGTTGGAAAGAAGAAATTAAATTTTATACCATTTCTAATCTCTACGAATAAATTTTTGTATTGGCAAAGTTTTCATTCGAACGAACTGAAAACTCTGAACTATTTAAAATTCAAATTAGTTGCATTAGATTTCTAATACCTTTAATACTGAACTGATTATATTCTCACACTTGTATATAAATTATGATATCAATATACAGTGATGCGCAAAAAAAAAAAATAAATAAATATATATATATATATATATATATATATATATATATATATATATATATATATATATATTATATATATATATACAGGGTGGGCCGTAAGTTTTCCATACATAGGAAATTAATTATGGTCTTCACGGCGTCGGTATTTGGATCAGCAGTTTCCGGATGCTTGGATTGGTCGGCGTGGTCCTGTGGAGTGGCCTCCCAGATCCCCAGATCTCACCCCCCTTGATTTCTATCTTTGGGGGCACTTGAAGGCCATGGTGTATCAGGAAAAGATACGAGACATAAATCATCTAAAGGAACGTATCACCAACGCCATTACAAGCATAACGTCAACTGTGCTAATGCGTGTTCATCAACAGTCGGGAACACGTATTGAAATGTGTTTTCAAAACAATGGCAACCATGTACAGCATATTATATAAATAAAAATGGTTGTCCATAAAAAAATGTTTATATATATTACATGGTACAACTCAGAATATATACCTTTGGTAACCTTTGGTTTGCTTCCGCCGGAATTGTTCATTCTGACGAAGGTCAAGCTTTTCACTCCACCTTAGACCAACAGTTTAACGTGGAATCCAAACCACGCCCCACAGCAGCCCAGCGTTTTAACCACTAGGCTACCCACTCCCAGGGTACCCATTTATCTACCAACTACTTTCTTTATTGTGTGGAAGGATGAACAGCTGGGTTTGCGGCGCGCCGGCTGCCGTCACCGAGGCTCGATCCCGGGGCGATGGATTCGTAGTCAGCGACGCTAACCACTAAACCACCGAGGCGCATATATATATATATATAATATATATATATATATATATATAGTGAAGCAATTAATCCGTCAATATACACATTCAACAGCATAGGAGAGAGCAAGAAGCCTTGTCTCACCCCGCAAGAGGAGCCAAAACATTCGGATAGTACATTGCCCCACCTAACGGTAAAAGATTGGTGGGAATACCAAAATTTCAATAAATTTAATATGTACATGGGAACCTTCCTGTCTTCTAGTTTTTAAATAAAATTTTGTAGTTCACTCTATCATATGCCTTATTTATATCTAGGAAACAGCTATAAATAGTTGAATTACTCTCAGTGTATTTAGATATTGGAGGAGGTCCGGTGCTAGTGTCTCCGAGCAACTGATACAATGAGAAAATGGACGGAAACGGACATATTATTTTTTTAAGTACATACATGCAAAGGTCAGTTGAGTGGGACCTTTTAAAACCAAACTGATTAGGAGATGTCCATAGGTAATCATTTAATCGGAGTAATTATAAGGCGATGTAAACAGGAAGAAGAGTCTATTCGAACATTAAAAGCTGTGAAGCTCACATAAATAACGATAATAACAAATTTTGGAAATTTGTTAAGAATCAAACGGGTGTCAAAAGTGTCCTCCCTCCGACAATCGATGGGGTGTCGGGGGAGGATGAAATTGCAAAGCTGTGGAAAAACCACTACTCAAACATTCTTAACAGTGTGAGTAGGCATAATCTTAAGATAGATTGCAGCGAAACGCCTGTGGGAGGGACAAGGAAAAATACTTTGAGATCAGTTCCTGATGTAAAGAGGTTAATTAGAGAGTTAAAGACTGGTTCTGCGTCAGGGGTATATGACCTATCGAATGAGCACTTAAAATATGCCAGTGACGTAGTATGTTTGCATATATCATTGCTCTTATCAGCCATACTTGCTCAAAGCTATATCCCTTCAGAGTTCATGAGGGTATATATCTTGCCCCTGGTCAAAAATAAGTATGGAGACATTCTGTCCAGCAATAATTACAGGCCTAGTGCTGTCGCTTCCTGCTTCTCGAAACTACTTGAAAAATTGTTGTTACTCCGATTAAATGATTACTTATGGACATATCCTAATAGGTTTGGTTTTAAAAAGTCCCTCAACTGACCTGTGTATCTATGTACTTAAAGAAATAATATGTCCGTTTCCCTCCGTTTTCTCATTGTATCAGTTGCTCGGAGACACTAGCACCGGACCTCCTCCAATATCTAAATACATTGACAGTAATTCAACTATTTATAGCAGTTTCCTAGATATAAATAAGGCATATGATAGAGTGAACCACAATATTTTATTTAAAACTAGAAGACAGGAAGGTTCTCATGTACATATTAAATTTATTGAAATTTTGGTATTCCCACCAATCTTTCACTGTTATGTGGGGCAATGTACTATCCGAATGTTTTGGCTCCTCTTGCGGGGTGAGACAAGGCTCCTTGCTCTCTCCTATGCTGTTTAATGTGTATATTGACGGATTAATTGCTTCACTTAATGAGGCAACAGTGGGATGTTGTATAGACAACACAAGGATAAATAACTTAGTTTATGCCGATGATATGGTGTTAATAAGTCCCTCTGTTGAAGGTCTGGATCGGCTACTAAAAGTCTGCGAAGTGTATTCGCAGAAACATATTCTTTTTAATGTTACAAAAACTAAGGTTATGCAATTTCATCGTAAAAGTTGTAATCAGCCAGCTGATATTAGGTTTAAAATGAGGGGTGAAGTAATTGAGGAAGTACAAGAGTTTAAGTATTTGGGTCAAACTATCACCAGCTCCTTGAGTGATGACTCAAATATAAGAAAACAATCTCGAAGCCTGTGTGCTAAAGCGAATACGACTATAAGGAACTTTCGGTTCTGTACAAGTGAAGCTAAAGACACTCTCTTTCGTACTTTCTGCAGTAATAGATACGGACAGCAATTCTGGATGAATTATAAGAAAGGTTCTGGCAGAACCCTAAATTTACTGGAAAACAGGTCTTTTAGACTCTTGCATAAATTACCCCCGAGATGCTCAGCTTCGCAAATGTTTGCTACCCGCAATGTCCCGAGCTTCACGGAGGTAACAAGACGTGCTCAATACAGTCTAATGCAAAGAATTAAAAAATCAACCAACCCGATTATCCAAGCTATCCAAGAGTCCTGCCGTTTATCCTCTAGAGTCTAGGCTATGGACTTCTTGGTACGAAAACGTCTGTCTGTAGCTCTATTTAACTTCGACATTGCTGTATTATTTCTAATCAATTGTGTATATACAGTATTTCTATCTTTAGTATGTGAGCTGCCATTGTATTAATAATATCATATGGACTATAGTCTGCCAATAAACCTTTTCATTTTCATACACAGTGTATATATAATAATATAATATATATATATATATATATATATATATAATATATATATAATATATATATATATATATATATATATATATATATTACAGAGTGTCCCAGAATTAAGTATCTATTTCAATGAAATCGGACAAATTTTTTAAAAACACACTTTTATTTATGTTTATCATGTTTAATATGTGTTAAAAATGTATAAATTTCTAAATTTTTTTCAGAATTTTATTTCATAATTTTTTCATAGTTTTTTCATAGTTTTATTTTCATTCTCTTTCAGAACCCTATTAATAATGAATACACAAGAACGCATCTTTGTTGTAACATCCCGTATCAAAGGAATGCAATGTAATGAAATCAGAGAAAAATTTACAAGAAGATTCCACAGAACCGGTCCTACAGACAAAGCGATTCGTGAACTTGTGAACAAATTTAAAAGAACTGGATCCGTACACGACGAGGTGGGAAGAGACGCCCAAGGACAGCACGTAACAGTACCGAACAGGTACGACAATTGTTTGAGGATGAACCAACAACTTCGGTTAGGGAGGCCGGTCGAAGACTCAACATATCCAAGACAACAGTTCATAGAATCTTGCGTTCGACACTGATGAAAAAGGCTTATCACATTCAAGTGTTGAAACTTCTCAATAAAGTTTTGACTTATGATTTATAAATCTATTTGTTTTTGTATCATAAGTTAGTAATAAACACAAAATTATGTTAGTTTTTATTAAATTTGTCCGATTTCATTGAAATAGATAGTTAATTCTGGGACACCCTGTGTATATATATATATATATATATTCAGTGCAGATTGGAAACGGGTCACCAACCTTGACCCGTGATCCGTGTGACCCGTCCAGCACCTGACCCGTAACCCACTTGACCCGCGACCCACTGACAGCAAAAATTAATATCGCTAAATTATAGGCTGAAATATTGCTAAACTGACTAAAATATGGCTAATTCGGCAAATACATATAAGGTTTATAATAAGCGGAAGTGTTTCTGAAAGCATCGTGACTCTGGCTACCTAGGTAGTTATTTACTTATTCATTCATCTGTCTGGTTTTACTGCTTTTATGGTGTAATCTTCACTGCGTAACTGCATCGTAACTTTTAGTGTAAATCATTCCGGGTAAGCTATGATAAACTGATATGTAGTTATAACTACACGCTGTCGACACGCAATTATTATTATTATTATTATTACTGTTATTACTATTATTATTAGTTATTATTATTATTACTGAATTAAATATTTTTTACTCGTATATTTTCCACTTTGCTCTTGTTCTTTTTCTTGTTACAAATTAAAGTTATTTTCCTTTATAAAAAAGCTTCGCATTGTAGTGTCCAAAAAGTCTTTACCTAATGGAAATTATAAAAATTAGCTTATAAATAATAATTACTTAATTTCATTCAAGTGCTTTGACCTGAATGAGAGACATTTGAACATTTGTGATACGGTTCCATAAGTAAGTGTATTTTCCACGGACTTAAGAGTTTCAATGTATTTCCTATTGGACACACGCTTTTCGGACGCAGTATTGAACATCTGAACAAACAATGAATGCTTTTCATGTAAATTCGCTGAAGATATTGTTGAAGGATGAACACTTGTAACGTAAACCTATTAAAATTTAGCAATTTACATTATAAAACGAGTAACGAGTAAGACCCGGAACCCTGTTTATCTCCACGGAGAGGGATGGAGGTGAACTCCTGAGAGAGTACCTGAACTCTCACGTAATCGCGCAATACAGGTTTCCCGGCCCAACTCAACCCGATGCAGAAATGCACGCTGGAAGTAGAACCCAGGACCTAACCTTTAGGAATCCCGATTCTAATTCACTAACTGACCACGCCACGGGAGATCGCAATATTTACTGTATAGGAGGAAATAAAGGAAAAACAATTATGACCTTGATGATGTCTGTCCTTCAATTTCTGTCCTTTCAACAAAAAGTTAAACTATATAAGAGAATACAAAATATATCTTTGTATACTTTAGAAACTGTTCCCTGTGTCTACTTTAAAACTGGGAGTAGAAGTAGGTCTAAATGTACTCTGCTAAAGAATTCAAGAGTACACTGACAGTAGGTCAAAAGTAAGAGGAAAGTAGATAAAGCGGTTCTCTTCCTGACAAACGGGGTCCTCCGAAACTAAAGGAAAGATACAAAAAGTACACTTCCAAGGATTAAAGAATATCCTCCACTTTACTCTCAATATACTTTCGACCTATT
>JAJOZX010002036.1:180000-225000 GCA_023014485.1 Bathynomus jamesi | reverse complement strand
CTTAAGAAAATCTCTTATCATCATTATCGTTATTGCTATTATATTTTATCGAACATACAGTATGCATAATATATATATATATATACATATATATACACAAAATATATTATATACGAGCAGATTTAATGCAAAATATTCTTCAAGAACATTTAATCTTCAACAAGTTCTTTGACTTTTACGAAGAAAAATAATTTACAGAAATTTATTATTCTTTATATTTTAAAAATAATTTTTTTCTCCGCGAAATACGGATTAAGTATTGGTATTAGATACATTCTTGCCTTGTTTCTTTTGTATCACAATAAATTCGTATCACTGGATAAGGTTTTCCTCCTCTTTAGTTGTTGGTGTTCTTTTGTTTTATTTTGTTGTTGTTGTTGTTTTCTCATGCTCGTGATAAATTTTTGAAATTTTACCAATAAATGAAAAAGGATTCGAAGACTGCCAAATTCTTGGCCACTTATGACGTAATTTCTTTTAAAATTGAAGTGACTGTAACGTATCAGATATGAGCAGAGGTAAGGTTGGTCAAGTGAGTTACTAGTACCAGATGGCAAGATTATTCTCATTAACGGAACTCAAAAGAAAGAAGAAATTCTAGGTCCTATCTTGCGGTGATGAGGAGTGTGCGTGCGTACTCAAATTTCTAAAAGTGTTTTGGAAGGATCGCGAGAGCAAGGTAAAAATGGAACGCGATGAACAGCTTTTGGGTCTGCAACGACGAATCCAGTTTAACGGGTGTAGGTATAGAGTGAACCCACCGTAGTTTAAAGTTGGAGAAATAAGTGTCCAATCAGGAAAAACTCTCTTTTGGCTGCAAAGTGGCACAAATGTAAGAGGAATTAGGTGGCTAAAACGGGAGAGAACCGTTTGAAAGTTGAACAATCCACCGACAGTTTTGCGTACTAGAACCTATCCAGAACAAGATACTAAAAATTAGAATGAAACAATTAAGGGAAACTCATCATTGCTTGGGCCCAGCAACTGGAGAAAAATTCGGGTAAATGGGGAAAAATAGGGGAAAAAATAAAGAGAGAAAATAATAAAAGAGGAAAAGAGAAGGGAAAGAAGAGAGAAATTGTATGAAAGAAAGGGAAGGGTAGAAAAAAAATGACTGAAGAAAAGAAGAGAATTGCAGAATCGATTACGCAGAAGGGGTGGAAACAGGGCCGTAACTACCTATGAGGTCACCGAGGTCCGGACCTCGTTAATTATTTCCTAAAAAAAAAAAAAAGACTGAACCGTTCTCCGTGTATGAAACGCATATTACCGCTTTTTTTGAAAAGAGGGAGCGTCGAGCGTTTTGTGTTTAGTGTATAGCTTGGGTTTTGTTTGTAGATGTCATTTTGGTCTGAATTTTGCTCGTCCCGCTGCGCTCGAAAAAAATCTGGACCTCACTAATTTCTAAACCCTAGTTACGGCCCTGGGTGGAAACATTTAGACTCGCGTACGGTTAAAAATTCAATATTTACATTACATTTACAGTTAGCTTCCGGGGGCTTTTTACCATGTACCCCCACCGGGCTTTGCCCTTGGACCCTACCAGAGGCCTTATGGCGGACCCCTAGAACCCACGTCATTATGCTCGCGCTGCGCGTTCGAAATGCTAACTTTGAATTTTAGGGAAATCTTTCAAAGTTTGCCCACCCGGACCCAGAGGGATGGCTATGCCCCTGACTTCAGGTGTAAGTAAGATACCGCATTAAATGAAAATAGATAATATTCCCATTGCATGTGATACCATTGACTAAAAATTAAGTGGACAAAGTGGCATTGGCGTAAATAAAACGTTTTATTGCATTAACAAACTGAATAATTAAAAGGGCAATTAGAGTTGTGAATATGTTTCACGTGTGTGTGTGTGTGTGTGTGTGTGTGTGTGTGTGTGTGTGTGTGTGTGACCTCAGTCTGTCTTTGGCTTTGTTTTCAGGATTAGCCAATTAGGAAATTGAAATTTGGTATTGGTCTATATGACCATAAAAGTGTGTATGTTAATTAATGATAAGATTTTACCTTATAATAACTCGTATTATCTTAAGTTTACAAATTGAGATTGAAAACCCACAAGAGGTGTACTTCTGAATACACGAAAGGCCTTAGAATCATTTTTCTTTTTTCCTTGTGGATTTTGTATCATTCATTCATTTCACGTGTTTAATTGCGAAATTCATCCCATATATATATATACTGTAGGGATTGGAAGGCAGCTTGAGTAATTATTATCTAAAAAAGTAAAGTGTAAAAGTATTTTCGAAGGCAATTTTCAAGAGAAGAACTGGAATATATATATTTAACTATAAAGTTAATTCATTTTAATAAAGATAATGGAAATACATTTTTTATGCTCAATGTGTAGAAGTTTTCCCTTAATAAATATTAAATCCGACCGGTAACAGTAGTAATAATCAAAGAGGAAGGCCAGGAAATGTCACAGAGTTCAAGCCAGACTAGCGCGGCTCATGGCGCTCTAGCCTCAGCGGTGTCTTCACCCCAATTATAGAGAAACGGTGTTACCCTGTGATCTACGAGCGTTAGAAATCTTAAAGGTACAGTGAAAAAAAAAAATTCTTACTAGATTTCTCTTTTAATTCAAATTCATGTTCAAAGTCGATCGTATGGTTTTAAAACTGAATTAATATTGTTTGCAATGAAAATAAAATAGAAACTAAAAAGAGTTTGTTTAAGGCAAACAAATTTTTATTCAAATTGAAGACAATATGACCAACTTTAAACATGATTTTGAATTAAAATCTTAGTCTCACAAGAACTGTTTTCCCGTGTATGCTACAAAACATTCGTACAATCCTGTGAAAGAAACCCTTCACAGGAAAATGAAGTTCAAATTTACTGTTTTCTCTCTGGTCTTTAACAGCGAGAAATGACAATTGAGAGTTAGGTTCCTCTTCCTTTAGCGGTAGCAGTTCTCACTCTTTTAATGTGTGGGATCCATTTACACAATCATTCTAACATCTGTGACCGTACCACTCAAAATTACTAACATATCTCGGCTAAATCAGAAGAAAATACTTTCAGCGTGATTAAAATGTAAAACTTTGTGCATTCAACAATACCCATAATTAATTAAAAAGAATTACCAAATGCGTATTTGCACATTTATATCCATATTAACATGTTTTCTTTTAAGGAAAATATAAGTTTTAATACTGTATGTGCCGGTTACCCAAATAAAATTGCTCAACGACCCTATTTACGGTCGCGACCGTTAGATTGAGAACCCGCTGCTTTATAGTAAATTTAACAGGAAAATATTTGGAATTAAGGTATAACTTTAAAACTAATAATCTACGCGCAATGGTGTCCATATAAAGGAGAGAAATGTGTCATCAAAACATTTACGACACAAAACTTTCTAAGTCCTTTAACCTAAACACTCAATAACGTCAACTAAAAAAATGTTAATATATCCGGAAAGTAGACGCAAGTAACAATATGCGTTTGTTTAATGAATATTAATGTATTCATTTGTTACTTTAAAAGAAGGCATTAATATTAATTATATTATTATTAGAGTGAGTCGAACATTTTCTTACATTATTATAGGTCAGCTTTAATACATTTATAGGTTTCAATTCAGCATTTTTTGTTTACACTTCAATCTTGTTCTTGTTTCCCATGTATGACGCTTTTTGTCTCCAGTGATCATAAAGTCTTTTTAAAAATTCATACTGAGCGCCGTTTTTTTATATTACCTTTACATATTGAATTTGTAAAGGTAATTTATGAACACCCTGTACATTCCCAAAAGTAGTGAGTTAATTTTAACTAATCTGCGTAGTCCAGTTGCACTGGGGTATGTTTAATCTCCTCCGTAGCATCTGAGGTCATGTGACGGAGGTGACCTATACAGCTTAACGTGGGATTTGAATCATCTACGGGTCGCTACATCATCAGAACGCTATAGGTATGGCCACCCACCCAACTCTTGAATAGACTCAACGTTGCTTAACTTCGATGATCTAACGGAAAGCGGTGTTGCAACGTGGTCACGCCGTAGCTGAAAGTAAACAACTCACTTTTTTTTTAGAAAATACAAGCAAAAACTATGTACGTACAGTCATTTGCAAAAACTCGGTATACACCTATCTTATAGGCTAGAGCAGTGTTTCCCAACCGGGGGCCATATGGCCCCCTGGGGGCCATGGCACATTTGAAGGGGACCACAGGAAAATGTTACGATTTAGAGGGGCCACAGACTCCATGAAGGGGGCCACAGGACTCAACCTATTGAAGCCTAAATTATAGTTAGGCCAATAGATAATTTTAATTTATGTAGTTGAATTACATTTTAAAAAATTATTAATACATATATTTTCCTTTTTTTTAGATATTTTATAATAGAATTTGAATTTATCTGTAAACAAATATTTTGCATCTTACAAGCTTATTGTGCGGCGCACTCCATTGTGCGCTTGATCGTTATGCGCCTGGCAGCGTTGTTGACTTGATAAAAATACTTCAGGTTGAAATCCTTACAGTCTGTTTACCACGTGGATCGTCGCTGTAGTGTGTAAGTAGCTCTTATTTGTTTACCCTAATATTGCGAAGTTGTAGTAATTTTACTAGTTTTTTTAATTTATAATAGATTGCTATAAGTACAGTATTTCTTTTGATTATATTTTTTTATAATTAATACATAATATAAGTAAATAACTGCAAATTTTTGTTAGCCACTGTTTAGTTTTTGTTATGTTTATAGTCCTATGTGACAAATAATATTGTACCTGAATACAAATAGTTGTTTTAATATCCTTTATATATATTTGTTTTTGTAAAATAGAGTTAATCTGCATATTACCTACTGAAAATAATGCTTATGGGGGCCACAGGAAAAAATAAGGTTCCTAAGGGGGCCATAAGCCAAAACCGGTTGGGAACCACTGGGCTAGAGTATCCTAGCATTCATACAGCTTCGAAAAAAATATTACCCTATAAACCGAAAATTTCTGAAAAATCACAAAAAAAATACTAATTAGTAAATATTGGATTTTGTTTTTAAGTCTGATTAATATCACACAAAAAATCTGAAGAAAAGCCGACCAATTACTATTTTTTTTATACCTTTTTAGTAATTTCGCGTTTCTAGGCGAACATTTTTCCGAAACAGTAAATTGAGAAAAACTGCATTTTCTGCCTTCAATTAGGGTCAATAACATGTTATCGTAATAGAGTCGATCCTTTAGTGACTATTTTCTACTTGTCCGATTAAATCTAAACCCTATTTTCCAGGAAGAAAAAACCGAATGTTTTTTCTTCATGGAAAAAACACGGAAATTTTTTTCCTATTTCTCATTAAATGGTTTTCTTTGAAAAGGCGAGATTATGTACATATATACAGTGTGTGTGTGTGTGTGTGTGTGTGTGTGTGTGTGTGTGTGTATATATATTATCAATCAATGACAACTACACTTGTAGTTGTAGCTTCGGCCGCAGGCTCAGTTCCTGGCGAGGGCAAGTGGCACTCAGCTCATCCAGATGTTCATCCTTCCATACAAAAAAAAAAATTGTTGGGTAACCTAGTGGTTAAGACGCTGGACTGATCGGGAGGTCATGAGATCGAGTCCGGGCGAGAACTGCAATTTCTGACTTTCCTGGTGGGTCGTATTTCGGATTCCAGCTAAAATACAATTGCAAAATGTCAAGGATATCATTCTGGTAGCTTCCATATATATGACATACAGGGTGCCCATAAACTATCTTTACAAATTCAATTATATTTAATTTGAATTTGTAAAAATAATTTATAGACACGCTGTACGTTCTGACTCGTTTACAGACGGGCAAAAAAGTCCTGTTCTGAACTCCATGGTTTTCATTTATAAATAACGATTAAAAAATTTGAGTTTCACGTACAAGACTTTTTCAGTCGACTGCAAATGCACACTGTTTACACGTAGAATTGTGTGTGATTCTAAGAGTGTACACGTGGTAATGAGCGATAAATGAAAAATAAATAAAGCAATCGAAAGTGGGTTCCAACTGCTGACATAAAACCAAAATTCTCTCTCTCTCTCTCTCTCTCTATATATATATATATATATATATATATATATATATATGTGTGTGTGTGTGTGTGTGTGTATATAAAATGTTAAATACTGAACTAATTCTTCTATATTTATGAAAACCGACACTGGTTAATACACTTCGACAACTGGTTGACAATTTCTTACGCTACGAAGAGACATGATACTTCTGGTTAATGCACAAACCTTTCATTAACAAGAAAGATCACTTCCACAATAATTAATTGCCTAGAAACTAGTTGTTGCTATGACCTTTTATAAAGAATGGTAAGAATATTTGCAATGAACTGTAATCATCAGTACAAGCACTGAATGAAAGGGCAATAACTCTAGGAACGCCTGGTTGCTAGGCAAACCCTAAGCCAATTTAATATTCCATTCAGTTATTGTTCCGTAAATCTGTGATTGTTTGCCGGATCCGGTTTTAAATTTTAAGAGTTAATAATCAATGCGGAGTGCCAAAAACTGGCACACCGCTAAGGACAGACAAATGCGGTCCATTGCACTAAATCCCTGTTTATTATTACTAGCCCCATCGCGAGTCGAATCCCGACCTCAGTGTCTTCAACCCGGTTACAGGGAAATGGTGTTACACACTGAGCTATAAGGTTGTCAAATTTTCAGGGTTGCGATTAGTGTTTAGAGTCAGTCGAATATTTTCTTACATTATTATAGGTCAGTTTTAATCAGTGTTGGGCACTAAAGCGTTAATCCGATAACAGTTAATTAACGAAGTTAACTTTTTTAACGGACTATTAACGGAAGTTAATTTCCATTTATCGTTATCGGACCAGTTAACTTCCGATAACTCGATATTTAGTCTGTTAAAGTCCGTTAACACGTTAACTGCGAGGAGTCATTCACGGAAGATCACCGCTCCGCGAATGAATTCAAACCGCCATAACTTCAGTCTGCCAATTCCGTCCTCTGCCGCAGTGGAACGGCTCTTCTCTCTCGGCAAGGACATCCTGAGGCCCAAGAGGTCAAGACTGGCAGTTGGGCCTAACTTTGAGAAGTTGGTCTTTCTGAAGGGCAACCAGCACATTGTGTCATAGTCTTTAATAAATGTGCCTAAAATTTAATTTTACCTTTCAGTTCCCGCCATAATAATTCTCTGGTAAATTCAAATTTAGTTAATGGTTAATGGTTACAAGGGTTTCAAAATATGTAATCAGTACATTTTTTATTAAAAATAAAAAAAAAGTTATTAAGCAAAAAAGTTGCAAAACTTGATAAAAATCAGTTAAATACCTATTTATTGTTGGATTTTGCATAAATAAACATTTTCTATGGGTTTTAAAGCTTTTTTCCTTGATTTTTTTTAAATGTTAGTAAAGAAATAGTTATCGTTAACGGATTATCGTTAACTTCCGTTAACTTTGTAGTAAAATTATCGGATTATCGTTATCGGAGTTAAAAATTGGGGTTAACGGATTATCGTTATCGAAGTTAACTTTTTGGTTAACGGTGCCCACCACTGGTTTTAATACATTTATAGGTTTCAATTCAGCATTTTTTTTTACCCTTCAATCTTGTTCTTGTTTCCCATGTATGACGCTTTTTGTCTCCAGTGATCACAAAGTCTTTTTAAAAATTCATACTGAACGCCGTTTTTTATATTACAACCAACTACATTTCATTTTTAGTGTAGTAACCGTTATTCTTTTCGAGTTTTCTGATAAAATGAATTAAGATAAGTTTTTGCTGAATGAATACAGGGTGGTTTTTCCATGCGGCTTTTCACTCGCTGAGTAACAACTTGTCGGATAAAAAAAAACCGATCAAACTGGAAACTAGTTTAAGATTTGCATTCATATTTATTTCGCTTTGTCACACAGATTCACCAATGGACTTGTCCCCATTTGGTCGATACTGAAAACCAACAACCCAATCCAACCTAACCTAATTAATTTAACCCATAGCAACTTGTCAATAAACGTCACGTCGAAAGAATGGCGTTAGCTTCTTCCATAGTCCGGTTTCAAGCATCTACAGGGTGGACATGGAAATCTTAATACTCACTCAAAGGAACTATTTCACTCCGTCGAAATTACATAAGGTTTAAGAAAGGGTGTCTATAATTCCTGTGCCAAGATGCCATAACCGATTGACCAACAGTGTATAATAAATAACCGGGTGCCAGCCATTACAGTCCACTGCTGGCCATCTAATATATTACATATTGCGTATATAAGTCCCTCTGAACCAACAAATAATTGCTTAGCGAAAAAATAGAAGCTATACGCATTTAACCTACATTTTGTTTGTTAGTTCGTTCGTTCGTTCTCGTCTGTCTTAATGATTCATTAAGAGAAAACTTTCCCAAGATCTTTCAATACAGATATTAACTAGAAATCTGATTAATATTGTCGATGAAAAATGGCTGAAGTTTTCGTTCCGATTAGGTGGAAAAACGTCAACGAACTTTTTGGGGAGAGGGAGGAAGACGCGGGATAAAAAAAAATCATGATCAAAGTAGAATAATCATAATGATTAGTGCAAGGAACAAAAAACTTTTTGAATTAAGAGCTTTCTTTTTAACAGGAGATCATTTTTGCTTACGCAAAAAAAATTTTATCAACACACACACACACACACACAAACTCTGTCTGTCTCTGTCTCTCTGTCAAAAAAATTGTTCTCTTGCTTTTTTAGGGTTATGATTTATATAATTGCTAAATAGAAAAGTTTACATATATATATATATATATATATATATATATATATATATATATATATATGGTTGCGCAGAAAAGGTAAATCATTATTTTTATTACCACAGTAGCTATTTTTTTCTGTGCAAAATTGGATTAATTAAATTTTTCTGTTATTTTTAACACTTGTACATGTTTTTATGTATTAGTTTGTAATACACTCCTACTCTCTTTGTTGCACGTGATTTTGAAATACAGTTAGTCGTAAAACTGCTATTAAACACGCCTTCATATAGTGACGAAGATTTAATATTAATTCAACAAACGTATTGAGAAACAATATGGAGCCACAAAATGATGGACTCATTCTCGCGTAAAGAAAAGATTATACGTAAAATCGATAAAATAGGAAGTATTGCAAGAATTGAAGGTAGTAGAAGACTACGTGAGGAGGCTCGCACTGATGAAAAATAGCGTAATGGTAAAGGAAATGTTCTAAGTCGGGAAAGTCGTTCAGGAATACATATGACCAAATCAAATTGCAGTAGAAATAGGACTATAAAGACGTTCCATTCAGCGAATTATTAAAGAAGATTTGCAGTTGAAAGTTTACAAACGCCACACTGTACCAGCTTGACTGATGTCAATAAGGTGAAAGGAATGGAAAGGTCTCAAACTCTTCTTAAAAGATTTCCTCATATTAACAGGATTTGGTTCAGTGATGAAAATCATTTACAGTTCGACTTCTAGTCAACACTCAAAATGATCGTGTGTACTTTGCAGCAAGAAACCAAGAAAGAAGTGACACCAGAAAGACTTTTACTGAATGGTCTAACTTCTCTATGAAAGTGATAATCTCGTGTCTTGCATCGAAAATGAATAAAAGTGATGTTGTCTTTTTTAACCAGGGACTAAATAAATGTTGTATACTACAGCGATAATGTGTTAGAAAACATCGGCCAAAAATTCGCAACAAGCCATACTACCCACTTAAACATTGAATATTTAGACAGAGAAGTTCCTGACTACTAAAACCTGACGAATGGCCCGCTAACAGTCCAGACTTGAGCCCCATTTGATTATGCAATGTGGAATAAGCTAAAAGAAAGCGTTATAAGAACCCCAGATTTGATAACGTTGCTCAATGTAAATAAGGTAAAGATTGTGGAAAAGTGGAATTCTCTGCCACAGAGTTTCAAACAGGGGCTCTTGATAGATGGTGCTATCATTTGGAGCTTTGCGTTCAAGAAATGGTGGAAACATTGAACATTTAATTTTATAATATTGTTAATACTCTTAAGTAACTAAATAAATAGTTTTGATGACTTCCTCTTCTGCAAACTGAAATACACACGTTAAAGACAATAGCTTACTTTTTCTGCACACCCTATATATTATATATATATATATATATATATATATATAATATATATATTATATATATAGTGTTTATAAGTTCAGCGGTAAATTTTATCTTATACCAGTGTGCGTATTTAATATTAGTTAATTCGCGAAATAAATTATTAAGTGAAAGCCGGTGGCATATAGTTTGCACAAGGGAAAAACATCAAATTGAAACATAAATTTAAAACACTCGAACGGAAAAACAGCTCTGAGATTGTACACTAGGCCTAAGAGGGAAAAAGGTCAGTGCCATAAAACGAAGGTCGAGTTATCGAGAGAAATTTGAGAAGCGAGAAGAGGAAAATAAAGGAGAAAATGGCAAAACATACGAAGAAATGTGTAAATTGCGGGAAAGTCAGAAAATTGAATAAAGCCGGATTATGTGTAATGGAATGTGCCGCATATCAACTTTGCGATTGCAAAAATGAAGCAGACCAGACCTCGGGCTTAAACTGCATTCAGTGCAATACCTTTAAGCACTACGAATGCATGAACTTAGATAGAAAAGACAGAAAATGGTAAATAGAATAAATTAGCGGAGCGACCCGGCGTTGCCGGGGTGGATGTTGAACGCTATATATATATATATATATATATATGCCCGGTTAGGTAAACTGAATGCCCGGTTAGGTTAATTGAATGCCCAGTTAGGTCAACTGAATGCCCGATTAGGTAATTAAATGGCCGGTTAGGTCAACTGAATGCCGATTAGATTAATTGAATGCCCGGGTACGTTAATTGAATGCCCGGTTAGGTTAATTGTACACCCTTGACGATTGGTTAGGTTGTCATGATATTTTCGTTAAAGCCAACGAAATATCACGACTTAACCTAACCAATCGTCAAGGCGTACAGATGACCTAACCTGGCATTCAATGAACCTAACCGGGTATTCAATAATTTTACCATAGGTTTTGTAATGATCTTGATGACGTCATTTAATGTTTAAAATTAATTATTTAATTTATTAACACCCACGTGCACAACCTCGGACCTAATCAATATGTGTGTGAAGTTTCATGTTTGTAACTGCTTCCATTTTGGAGTTATGGCTGATGGCTGGCACACACACACACACACACACACACACACACACACACACACACACACGTCTTTTTATTATTTATTATTATTATTATTATTATAGATAAACAATAGACTGGTGCAAATTTATAACCGAAAGACTTCCGAAAATCAACAATTTTTGATAAAGAAAAGGGGAAAATTGGTTTTGTAGGCCTAGGGGGTCCGAAATTTTCATAAAATGGAAAATAATTGCTATTTTCTTACTTACAGCGACAGGCATAATGATATTAGGATATCTAATAGAAATTTGTAATATTTTAAAGTGGGGAAAATAAATAATTTTCTAAAAATGATCTTCAACTATAAAAGCGCATCTAATCAGATAACTTAATTAACGTATTTCTATGACAACTAAAAAATAGAATGATAAATCAATATCCTATCAAATTGTTTGTGTATACGTAAAATTATTTGTACAAAAGCCACAGTAATAAAAAGCACAAAAGTCCGGTAAATAATTTCGAGGGTGGCTCGTTTAACTTTAAACTCGTGTTTATTTAAATTGCCCGTTTTAATTATGTAATTTTTGTATTGAATCGATAAGAAATCTTTTGTGAATCAAAAAAATTTTAAAATTATAACAAATATCAAAATATTTTGTATAAAAATCATTGAATTTTAAAAATGCATGTTTGTTTTTAGTTTTTTGCAAAAAGTTCGTTATGAATTTTAAAAATATATACTTTTTTAAATTGAATCGATAAATAAATCGTTTGTGAATTGAATGAAATGTTTAGTAAATATTGACTTATTTTGTGCCAAAATTATGATTAAAAATGAAAAATTTAAAAAATGCGTGTACAGGCATAGGAAGAACTGTACCCCTAAAAGGGGGAAGGCATTATGTTAGGGAATTTTTTTTAGCATGGGCACTGCACAATAAAAAGACGCATCGAATGGTGAAAACCGCATTGTTCTACACCAATTGTAGCGACCTGTAGGCTGTAGGTGTGCGCAAAAAAACTGTTACATATATATATATATATATATATAAGGCTTCATTTCTGAAATAGTATACAGGGTGTACATAAAGTCAGGATCTATTTTTGTGAAGTACTTGGAAATTATATGGAATTCAATCATAAAATGATAAAGTGGTAACATTTATTAAATAATTAAGAGTAGGATTCGACGTGACGCCCATCAGTATCCATGCATAGCTCAAATCGTTCCGCAGCATTTCTAAACACATTCTGGAGCATTTGCGGGGTTATGTTATCTGCAGCAGTTCGTATACGTGTACGTAAGTTTTCAAGACTCGTAATCTTCGTCTGATAGACGTGCGACTCGATAAAGCCCCATGCAAAGAAATCTAAAGGGGTTAAATCTGGTCATCTCGCGCACAAGGTCTGTTGCTTCCGCGTCCGATCCAGCGATTTGGAAAACGTCCATTTAGATAATCCTGAACAATTTTGGCAGAGTGACAAGGAGCACCATCATGTTGATAGACGACGGTACTAACAATCCTATCCCCAATCAGCTGAGGTTCAAGGAATTGCTGCAACATGTCCAGATAAATAAGCCCCGTAACTGTAGCTTCAGCAAAGAAAAAAGGACCATAAACCTTAGATTTTGTTAAACCCATCCAGACATTAACTTTAGGTGAGTCTCTTTCACAATTTTGGACGAAATCATTCGGTCTTTCATCTGCCCAAATTCGAGTTATGGCGATTTACTTTTCCACACGTATGGAAAGTAGCTTCATCACTAAAGAGAATGTTGTCCATTAAATTATCACTCCAGATTTGTTCTACGAGATCAGCACACACAGCACTTCGTCGAGGGAAATCTTCCTCATGTAAATCATGTAAAACCTGCAAATGATAGCTTTTCTTCTGCAAATTAACTTTCAGAATTTTGTGCACAGATGAAGTCGGGAGGCCGAGTCTGTGTGATGCAGCACGAACGGACGTACGTGGCTCCTCAGTGATAATTAATTCCGCGTACTGCATTCACGGTAAGATCTGACATACACGGTCGTCCTGATCTTGCTTCATCATTTACAGATCCCGTTCGTTTAAATTTGTTCACCAATTTTCGTATTGTCTTGTCTATTGGCCCCGGCTTATGAAATCTCCTTCTAAACTTCTCTCTGATGTCATTGTATTTCTTTCCCTCGATTCGCCAAATTACTATTGCCACACGCTCTTCTGTATTCATTCTAAGGGCTTCTGAAAAGAAAAATAGAAAAAAATAATTATTTCACAAAAATAGATCCTGACTTTATGTACACCCTGTATTAGATAACAAAATCATAAGCCTTTGTGGTTTCTTATGCGTCAAGTGCATGAAAAACAATAGAAAATTGGTACAGAGGGGAACACAAAATGTTGAAATAGAAGAATCAAGTACAGCAGTTTTACCGACAGAAAAACATGAAACAGAAAACGCCTGCACAACCGAGAAGGAAAAAGAAAACACACTACAGGGAGGGGCGAAAGCAGCCTCAGAAAAAGAGGTAACTGCGGCAGAAGAGGGAGATACGAAATACACGCCGAAGAAAACAACCCCACTGAGTAGGGAAGAAGTGGTGGCGAAGCAGAAGAAGGAAATCAAATCACATAAGACTCAGAGGGAATTTAAACGACGGGCCATATGCGAATATTATAAAATAGGTGCGTGCAAATATGGCTCAAACTGCATATACAATCACCCTACAAAATGCTTCTATGATGAGGAATGGGAAGTGCAAGTACGGACCAAACTGCAACTTTTTTCACCCTCGTATGTGCAGACAGTCAATTACTGAGAAAAAATGCCTGAACATAGAGTGCCCGCATTTTCACATAAAGGGTACGCAAAGAAGAGAACGGGAAAGAACAGATCATATTCGACATAGAAGAAATAGCAAGAGTAATGAAACATATTTTTTAGAAGAAATGAGAATAATAAAAGCTCAGCTTGCCCTTCTAACAAGGAGAGACAGAACGCCGCAAACATATGCACCACAACATTACGCACATCACCCCTATTCAACACCACCCACCAATAATACAACAACAACAGTGGTATCACGGGCCGCAACCCCAATACTCCCAAATGCAGCGGCCCAACCAATAACACCAAACAGGAACCGACATCGACCAGGAAACGACCATCATTTAAGAAAATCGAACACGAAGATTAGAAACCCGGTAAATGTATTATACACAAATATACAAGGCCTCTATACGGACCATGCAGACTGCAAATTACAATACTTGCAAAATTTAGCTACGGAAACCAGCATAGATATCATAGGCCTAACGGAAACACACTTACATAAGTGAAAAAGAAAACTGCATCGAGAATACTGAAATAGCATTGCTGGAACTACAACATATACAGAGCAGATAGAGTGGCTAGACGAGGAGGAGGGTGTTGTATCTACGTGAAAAACACTTACACATGTGAAGTGAGGGTAAAGAAATCAAACAGCACAGTTGAAGTTATTATATTAGAAGTAAAAGAACTGAACCTAACCATTATGAACATCTACAGACCACCAAACACCACAAAAAGTGAATTCCAATTTGCTACAAATGAAATAGAAAACATATTAAAATTACTTGAAACTCCAGCAACAAATATTCTAATTTTCGGAGATTTTAATTTCCCATTCATATCATGGAAGAAAAATGACGAAGTTATATATGTTGAGAAGTTTCATGGCAACATTACTAAAGATGACAGAACCCAAGCAACAATGCTATTAGATATTATGGAACATTACGCCCTTACCCAGGAAATCTGTGAAGCCACGAGAAAGGAGAACGTTTTGGATTTAATGTGGACAAATAACAACGAGATAATAATAAATAAAAAAGTAACGCACACAAAGTTCTCCGACCATAACCTCATCGATATACAATTGAAGTTAGCACCCAGAGGTCCGAAAACGCATCCCAGAGAGGCAGATGGAATATTTGAAGGCTTAAACATAAATTCAAAGAAAGTAAATTGGGAAAACGTAAATAAAGATTTAAAGGAGGTAAATTGGGAATTGCTACTACACGAGAAGACTCCACAAGAAATACTATGTATAATAGAGACGGAAACCAAACCTATAATACTGAAACATATTCCAGAGAGACAGGAAAGAAAACGTAGCAAGCTCGAGAGGAAAATCAGGACTCTATTCAGGCAACGAAGACAAACCGTAAAACATCTCCACAGATGCAGAACTGATGCAAAGAGACTCAAACTAGAGAGGAAACTTGGCGAAATAGAAATGGACCTAAAGCAAACATTCATACATAAGACAAACGAGGAGGAAAACAAGGTAGCAGAAAACATAAAAAATAACCCAAAATACTTCTACACTTTTGCGAAAAGGAAAATGCAGTGTAAAGAGAGTATTGGACCGTTGATAGACGGGGAGGCCGAATACACAAATGACCCGAAAGAAATAAGTGAACTGCTTAGGGAACAATTTAAATCTGTGTTTAGCACCCCTAAGTCCGAGATGGAAGTGGAAAACCCAGACGAGTTTTTCGACATTGAAACAGATCAACCAAGAACAAATCCCGGCACAAACCTATTAATGGACTTCGAGTTCACGGAAGGAGATGTAATTACGGCCTTATCACAGATGCGAGACAATTCAGCGCCAGGGCCAGACACATGGAGTGCCACATTTCTGAAGAAATGCAAAGAGAGTATTGCAAAACCGCTATACTTACTATGGAGGAAATCACTCGACACAGGACAAATTCCACTCCCCTTAAAGAACGCGAATATTGCCCCCCTATTTAAAGGTGGTAACAGAGCAATGCCCAAAAATTATCGGCCAGTGGCTCTCACCTCACACCTTATAAAGTGTTTTGAACGCATAATTAGAGCCAAAATTACCTACTACCTACAAGAAAAAGACTTATACAACCCAAATCAACATGGCTTCAGGGCGGGTAGATCATGCCTGTCACAGCTACTAGACCACCAGGAGAAAATATTAGGAACATTGTGTCGAGGACAAAACATTGATGTAATATATACTGATTTTGCTAAAGCCTTCGATAAATGTGACCATGGAATCATAGCACACAAACTTAAGGATACAGGAATTACTGGAAAGCTAGGAAGGTGGATATTTAATTTCTTGACGCAAAGAACGCAAAGAGTGGTGGTAAACGGAGTTAAATCGGAAGTCTCGGAAGTCGTGAGCTCTGTCCCACAAGGGACAGTATTAGCTCCCTTGCTGTTCATAATAATGATTGCAGATATTGATGCAGATATTAAGGACAGTATTGTATCATGCTTCGCAGATGACACAAAGATATGTAAGGAAATATTGAACGAAGATGACATAAGAAAACTACAAAACGACATTGAAACATTATTCCAGTGGGCAAGACAACAATATGAAGTTCAACGAAGAAAAATTCCAACTTCTAAGATATGGTAATAACAAAGAGCTACAGAAAAAAGGGTACAAAACTCCGCAAGCCAAACAGATAACACCAAATCCACAAGTCAGGGATCTTGGAGTAATAATGTCGTCGGATGCAGAATTCAGAGAGCACTATAAAATCAAAATCACAACGGCTAGAAAAATAATGGGAATCATCTGGAGGAGCTTCCGCAGCAGAAAAGCAAACATCATGCTCAAATTATGGAAGAGTCTAGTCCTACCAATAATTGAGTATTGCTCAGTACTCACAAGCCCACACAGAAAAAGAGACATTGCGAGCATTGAAGCTATACAAAGGACTTTTACGTCTAAGATAGAGGAAACGGAAGGTGAAGACTACTGGTCTCGACTACAATCCCTGGAACTCTACTCTCTTGAAAGAAGGCGCGAGCGGTACACAATAATATACATATGGAACATACTTGAGGGCTCTGTCCCTAACCTCAGAAATGAAATAGAAACAAACTGGAATGAGAGAAGAGGCAGATTTTGTACGGTCCCAGCTGCGGTGGGACAAGGAGCCATGAAAACGAGGATGGAAAATACCCTCAGAATACGGGGCCCAAAGCTTTTCAATGTCCTTCCAAAAGAAGTGAGGAATCTCCAGCACACCAACCTGAATAACTTCAAGAACCAGCTGGACAGATTCTTGTGCAAAGTCCCTGACCAGCCATGCGTGGCTGGCTACGAGGGCAGGAGGCGATCAGAGAGCAATTCCCTCCTTCACCAAGTCCCGCAAATGAGCTGAACCGTTTCAACAACAAAAGTAAAAAGTAAATAATATATATATATATATATATATATATATATATATATATATATATATATATATATATATATATATATTAAAATCTAAGATCAATTGCCATTGATGATCAACTGACAGTCATTTGTTCACTAAAAATCTTTTTTTTTCTTTCATGAGGTATTGCATTCCATTGAACCCTAAAAACAAAATTTTTAGCTGTCTAAATGTCCATTATATAATTTCGTCGTAAATAATATGTAGAATAAAAGAAGTAAATCAAAGTACGTCCTCATTTTACCGAGCAGTCGTTTGTGAAGTGAAGTAAAATTGATGAATGACTCTGGCAGACATTTTGCAAGATAAACCTTTTTACCGACGGACGAAATTCTTCGGAGACGTCAGGAATTTTTGCTTGAATGCAAAAATTTTCTACCACACTGTCTTGATCTTCACACACACACACACACGTTTTTTTACCCTACAAAAGAGCGACACTTTCACACATTTATCGAATCTAGACTGACCTCAATTACACTATATCCTCTTTTTTCATGATAAAAAATAGCATTTATAAAGCTAAACCTCAAAACACTGCTAAAATCGTAATACGAACGCTGGTGTCGCGATGGGCTCTGTGTATCCTAAAGAGTGTCGTGATTCGGTATGTATGATACACCCCCCCACACACACACACACACACACACGCAGGATATATCTGCAGGAAAAATGATGCTACGAAAATGACTACACATAAAATGGCCAATTTCCTTCTTTTTTTTTTAGAAGCAAAAAGTTTAATTAGATGAAAAAATGTCTAAAACAAATTGCAGAAAAGTTTCTGACTCTAAAAATCACGTGACATTACGTTACATCAACTTCCAAGCTTTTTTCCTTTTTTTCTTTTTTTAAAGAATAGAAAAGTTAGAGGAATAAAAACGAACTTTGAAAATGAGTCTAGTCATTTTTTTTTAGGGGATATTTCATTCACACAAATAATTTAATTTAATTTAATTTAATCTAATTTAACCTAACCTAAAACCTAACAAAATGCTTAACCAAACCTAATCAAACCAAATCAAAAACTACTTAAACATAAACCTAACAGAAATCTAATCTAACCAAACCTAATCAAACCAAATTAAAACCTTAAACATAAACCTCACGGAAATCTAATCTAATCTAATCTAACTAACCTAACCTAACCTTACCCAACCTACGCGCGACACAGCGATAAAGTACCCCATTGATGTTATCCTATACAGTACATTGGCTTTAAACGTGGTCTTTATATTATATATATATATATATATATATATATATATAATTCTTAACTATAAAAATAATGAAAAATCTATGTATCCGCGTTTAACGAACGTAAAACAATTCTCTCCTTCATCATGATAATTCAATACAGAAAAAAAAAAAAATAATTGATAGTGTTAATTCGTACAAGATATCAAAAGAGGATAAAATTTTAATAAATTTTGAAGTTAAAATCTTTTTAACTTAATTAAAACAACAACTTAAAATAGAGTTTTTTAACTTTTTAACTTGAATCGCAGAAATCATACATTTATTTACAGACACTTCAAAGTTAATTAATTTTAATTAATTAACAACTACTGTTAATTATTAAATTGCGCTAATTGATTAATGTAATTCCCTTTCTGGGTGGGAGGGGGGACACGCAGTGTCTGTATTTATAAGCATTTATAGTATGAGAACGAATAATAATTTTATACAATTCTTTTACCAATCTTATGTGAAGAGTATCGTAAATGTGCTATTATGAAACAGTAAAAATTACTGTACAAGACTTGAAAAGGAATGCAATGTAATTTCGAAACGTATCGTTCTGACTACTATACTACTACTACTACTACTACTACTACTACTAATAATAATAATAATAATAATAATAATGGATTTCAAATATATTTAAAGCAGGACAGAAACATTTAAAAAAATATATATCAAACAAACCAACACTAGATAGACTTGGATAGGCTGGGATATGTCGTAGCTATTGTTGAAACACCGCTTCCCGTAGATCAGCAAAGTTAAGCGACATTGGGTCTGCGTAGTAGTTGGACGGAGGACCGTCCTCCGCGTTCAGATTATGTAGCGCAACCCGTGGTCAGGATCCCACGTAAAGTTGTAGGTCCCCTTCGTCAAATGAAATCAGATGTTGCAAAGGGGTTTAACCAACCCCATCAAACAAACAATCGGACAGACCAAAATGCAACTCGATAGACAGACAAATGAGCTACTTCGGGGCCACGTCGCAGTACTCCTCGTTCGATCAGCGAAGTCAACTGACATTGGGTCTGATCAGCATAGTTGGATGAGTGACGTCCTCGCTTTCAGGTGATGTATCGACTTTTAAATCATTTGGATCCCACGTAAAGCAATAGGTCCCCTCCATCACGTTACATTTGTCTTTATGAAGATGGTTAAACAATACTAAACATTATTTATTAAATAGACAGACAT
Organism: Bathynomus jamesi; assembly: GCA_023014485.1. NCBI lineage: Eukaryota > Metazoa > Arthropoda > Malacostraca > Isopoda > Cirolanidae > Bathynomus > Bathynomus jamesi. Next base: position 205,182 of record JAJOZX010002036.1, on the reverse strand, counting down.
ACAAAACCGACAGATAAACTCTTTCCGTGGTTATTTTTGCTGTGATCACACTGTATGCTGCCTTTCCTTATCTTTCCCCAATTTGGACTTCATCGTGTGGAAATGAATTTTTTCCCCTCGAAGAAACACTAATTTTGTGAGGGTTTCAACGCGAATAAATACAATTTGGTGGTCAATAATGAAGAAATGGAACAGACAACAAGGAAAATTTACACAGAAAAAAAACAGACAGATGCAGACGCGGATAAAAACATATATATATATATATATATATATATATATATATATATATATATATATATATATAAAATAAAGGAAAACCATGTGTGTGTGTGTATATACAGAGAGAGAGAGAGAGAGAGATAAATGAAGGTTATTCACTATCGCAATTAAAAACTTTTTGTATCAAATTTAATTATAACTGTCTTTGAGTTTTACAATTTTTCAAGCTTATAGAGGACATTAGATTGTAGCTTAGACGTAGGAAAGACACGCATAGATATATATATATATATATATATGGAAATCAACACATAACCACATGCATTTTTATATATGAACAATACCCTCACCAGGATGATTCGAACCCGGGACCACTGGCTCGGAGTCGCAGGCGCTGACCACTATGCTACGATGGGATAAAAGTTAATACAATCTGTTCTTATTTAATCACCCGAGAGAAACCCTGACACTTTCACGCCCAGAAGTGTTTTGAAGTATTAACCCCCAAGTACTCGAGCTAATGGACATCATTTAAATCATATCTATCTGGATAACGCGAAAGTAACAGTTAGAGGGAAAGAAACACAGGATTTTTGGTTAAATTTACTTGGGAATTCTACTTCAAATGTATTTTGCTGCTTAAATAGTATATCAGTTTCTTGAAGCGTATAAAATTCGATAAAAGAGAAGCCTAAAATTTATTGGTTGGTTGGTTAGTTAGTTGGTTGGTTTGCTCATTGTATCAGTTGCTCGGAGACACTAGCACCGGACCTCAAATAAATAAATAAATAAGATAAATAAAATATAAAATAATTAAATTAAATAAGTAAATAAAAGATAAAATAAGTAAATAAATAAATAAAATAAATAAAAAATAAAATAAGGGAGTAATTAAATAAATTAAATAAATAAATAAAAATACACACAACGTCTCAAAACTTGAAATATTTTTATAGTGAAAAGAAACAGTTACTCAATTATTCAGGATGACTGGAAACTAGGAGAGCGCTCAGGCCAACAAATGCGACCCATTGCTCTAACTCCTGTGGTGTTATTATTACCACCATCATCGGGGTTCGAACCCGCGACCTCAGTGTCTTCTCTTCACTTACAGGGAAACGATGTTAACCAATGAGCGAAGTGAAGACACTGAGGTCGGGGGTTCGACTCCGATGGTACTGTTAATAATAATTCAAAAGAGAGATTGAGATCCATTAGCGTAATGGGCATCATTAGTTGGCCTGAGTGCTATGCCGTTTTCAGTGTATCAGCGAACAGTACTGTCTAGCCTATATATTGTAGTGTTCATATACAGAATTTAATATGATTATTTTCAATATAATTTTAAATGAATTAAATGTGATTAGTTTAATATAATTGTTAGTGGAATTAAATATGATTATTTTAATGATTTGTTAATTAATTTGATAACTTTGGATAACAATTACTTCAAAACAAAGACGAGAGATAAAGTTTATTGGCGTTTTAAAAGGTAACCAATTATGTAAAAGCTTACAGTTAAGCTATTTCTTTTAACCAATGATCGAACGCGTAACATTTTGTAACACAGTTTGTAAAAGCTCTTCCCGGAGCATTTTCATACCAAAGAACAGATTCCTTCCTTTTGTGATGGGCATAAAATGTGATAGATTTCAGTCCAAAATTATATAAACTAGTACAGTTCCCGTCACTTCGCTGACGGTTAGACAGGCTAAACTACAAAAAAAGAACCCAGCCGTGAAAATTTTGAGCTTCACATTGTGTCAACATTTCTGAATCTGGTATCTCCCAAAACCTCCTCACCCCATTCACACAACTTGGGGGCTAACCCCCTCCCCCATTACCCCACCCCTCCCCATTACCACACCCATCCCCATTACCCCCACCCCCACCCTTCCGCCCACCCAACCCTTCCCCACTCCCACCCTTCCCCCCACCCTCACCCTTCCCCCATTGCTAAACTACAAAAAAGAACACAGTCATGAAAATCTTGAGCTTCACATTGCCGCCCGTAATACAATTTCTGAATTTTTTTTACAATTTCTGAATTTTTTTCTCACAATTTCTGAAAGTGTGACGGACGGACAGACAGACAGACAGACGGACGGGACAGCTCTCTTATTATAGTATAGATTAAAGACCGGATAACGTAGTAACAGTCATGTAAGTACATTTCTGATTTGCTCTCTCTCTCTCTCTCTCTCTCTCTCTCTCTCTCTCTCTCTCTCTCTCTCTCTCTCTCTCTCTCTCTCTCTCTCTCTCTGGTAAGTTAAATTAATAATAACTGAAGAGCCTCACCCGTAAAAATTAATAAACGATTTAAGAAAAGCGACTGTCTTCATTCTTTTCTGGGCCACGTTGTGTTTGAATAGAAATGATGTTGTGTCGTGTGTATATATATATATATATATATATATATTAAGAATTGGATTTTCTCTCTAGCCAACAACTGTTTTTACCCTTAATAAGCATAATAAATGTTATCTAAAGTTTTTTTTATGGTTTTTCAACGGGTTTCTCAATAATTTTTATAAAAATTTTCATAGAGGATGTTTTTTTATAAGATTGAATGAGGTTAATATGGTTTCACTGAATGGTTTCTCCTAAAAGTTATAATGCTATAGTTCTGGGAGTTTTACATTCATTTAAAAATGGTTATTAAAATTTATACGTCTCCTAATATCATCATCCTTATCATTATCATCATCATTACTACTATAATTTAGCAAATGTGTGTGTGTCTGTCTGACTTTTATGTTTCTGAACCGATTTCGACCAAACTTCGTATGGTGGATGGGGGTGAGGAGTAATGAACGAAATATATGTGTGACCAGCCCCCCACCCCCTCCCTCCACACCAATTACTGGGCCAGAAGGCCCCAGCACCGCGATAAAACTATAGAAAAGAACGCAGCCATGAAAATCTTGAGCTTCACATTGTGTCAAACTTTGTGAAGCTTAAAATTTTCATGACTATAGTTTATTTGAAAATCAAGTTGATGAATAAATTTAGAAAGAATGCAGCCATCAAAATTTTTGGCTGGCTACGCATCGGAAGCCAAGATAGGTAAAAAAAAAAAAAAAAGTGGCAAGTCGTATTTGAAATTTAAGCGCTTCGTGAGCGTCAAGTAAAATTTGTGAAGCTGCATTTAAAATTTAAGTAATTCGTGAGCTAATTGCAAATGTTAAATTCTAACTCGCTTAAAGAATATCCCGCCCGTAAGACGGGTATTTTTGCTACTCTTATTAATACATTCTACATATAAAGAGAGAGAGAGAGAGAGAGAGAGAGAGAGAGAGAGAGAGAGAGAGAGAGAGAATCCGAAAAGTTCGTACCCTGTGGGGAAAACACATTTATTTATGGAACTATATTTCAGAAGTTCAAAATGTTCCCCATTCAACTCAAAGCATGTTAGTGTAATGAATGGATTAATTACCGTAATTTCTATTGAGTAGAGAGTTTTCAAACACACCTATATAATACACACACACACACACACACAGCAATTACACCTATTTCTATAGTTGCAGAAGTTTTTTCTTTACAACCAAATAAACTTAATAACTTTTAATGGTTGGAGAGGATTCCTCAATGATCGTAAAGGTTCCTTCAATTATCATTACGTTAAAGAAACTTAAGAAGTTTTTAGGTACCATTCTTTTTAATCACCACCATTTCTTAAGGAGGGTTCCAACACCATATAACTTTTTAAATAGGGACTTAAAATCTAATAGGGTGTACTATAAATCAGTGAAGGGTTTTATTTAATTGTTACATTTAATTTTATATTGACTTATAGGACACCCTGGTTTTCTGTTTTGTTTTTTTATATAGTAGACTGGCCGAAAAAAAATGTCCCCACAATTCTAATAATTTACATCTAAAAGTGGCTACATTTTTGGGTGCCACTATATATATATATATATATATAATATATATATATATATATATATATATATATATGAGGGATCGCGCGTTCTTAAGGTACCTAAGCGCCACCACAGGCGAAAACGTGTTTTTGATGGATATCACTATTTTCACCCTTCCTCTATCGCGTGGTTTGGGTTATAATAATGACCTTACGACACTAGAAGTATGGTTGAAAACCTTATGAAGCGAACTACTTTTTTCACCTCTATCGCCAGCCAAAAGTTCACCCAAAGTTCGGCATAATGAGAAAATCCAAAAATTAAAAAATATATATATATAAAATATAAAATATAAAAATCTATTCCAAAAACTCATCAACATCTTCATTAGCATACTTAGAACTCTAATTTAGCCAAAAATGAACGTTCTAGCTCAATTAATAACAGAGATACTATTACCAGAATATTGCTGAACTTTGGAGGCGATTTCTGACGAATTTTAATTTTGGCGCTTCGGTACCTTAAGACGCGGGACCCCTCAATTTTATATATATATATGGAGAAAGTCTGCAATTCGATGAATTTAATTGTGAATGGAACAGGTATACAGTTGTTAGGCTTTGGGAAAGAAACACGAACTTGGCTGAGCATCGTCCTTCTAATGTATCATTTACCCGGTCTATCAAGCAGGAGTATCTGTAGTACAAACTAACGCCATACAAACAAGAAATTAGAAATTGGATAATATATATATATATATATATATATATATATATATATATATATATATATATATATTATTACCGATGTACAGGGTGGCCGAAAGTCTTGTTACCCCCACATTTTTCTTTGAAGTAATATGTTTAGATATCGTTAGTGGGAAATGTGGAGCGTAATAGATTTTTCAGATGGCCGACACAAGCTCCTATAGTGTGGAAGAACGGCTCGTTGTGAGTGTATGGGCTCACGAACGTCCACAGACTGGAAAAACCATAAAAGATGTGCAACTGGATTTTTCCGCAAGATTTAACAAAGAAACCCCTCCTAAAATGACAATATTGCGATGGGAACGTAAGCTGTTCACGACTGGATCAATTCTGGCTAAGAAAAAGGACTGGACGACCGTCGACAAGGCAGGAACAATGTGCAGCAGTGGCGGCTTCAGTGCTCAGATCCGCCAAAAGTCACTATGGAAACGATCGTCCGAACTCGGTATTCCAAACCAACAATGCTAACACACATGACACGTGATCTTCAATTGAAATCCTTCAGGCCTGCGTTCGTCAACGAGCTAAGTGATGATGACATACGGAAAAGAAATGCGGCATGTGCAAAATTACTTGAGGTGTTTGTTCGTGACGCTTCCACAATGTTGCAAGGTTTTCTTCTCAGATGAATGTGCAATTTATCGAAGCGCCCGTAACAGGAATGTTTATTTCTGGAGTAAAGATAACCCATATTATTATGAAGAGTTAGAGCACAATCCACCGCATGTCATGATCTGGACCGCGATGTCCAGTAAGCATTTGATAGGTCCCTATTTCTTCGATGGTCCTGTCAATCAACATTCATACCGAGCCATGTTGAGGGATTGGTTTGTTCCAAAGCTCCAAAGACTGAATCTTCTAGCGGATTGCTGGTTTCAACAGGATGGAGCCCCTGCCCAGTATGCCATCAGTGGTGACAGGACAATTGCGTCCTGGTCAAGTGCGTCCCGGACAAATGAGTCCCGGTCATTGGCGTCCCTGGACAATTGCGTCCGGTTTTATTTCGTCCCGGACAATTGCGCACTTCCCCAACTACAATGAAGTTTATTTATTAGAGAAGTGAATAGAAAGTTCATTGTGACTTCACCTACGCAATTGTCCAGGGACGCAATGACGAGCGACGAGTATGTTTGTTATTGTAATTTTGTATGGGATATAATGCCCGGTTAGATTAACTGAATGCCCAGTTAGGTCAACTGTATGCCCTTGACGATTGGTTAGGTTAAGTTGTGATATTTTCGTTAAAACTAACGAAAATAACTTTATCTTAAGTGGACGTAACCCATAAAATTTGACAATGATGTTGCTGATGATGGATAAAGTTTTAGAGAACAGTTTCGAACAGAACTTATGAACATATAACAAGTTTAATAGGTTAAAATGAAAAGTATATTTGAAATTCAGATACTAACTTTCTATTCACTTCTCTAATAAATAAACTTCATATAGTAGTTTGAGAAGTGCGCAATTGTCCGGGACGCAATTGTCCGGGACGCAATTGTCCAGGGACGCCAATGACCGGGACGCATTTGTCCGGGACGCACTTGACTAGGAGGCAATTACCCTAGTACCGCCATCAGTGTCAGGCAATTCTTACTGACATGTTTGGGGATAGGTGGATAGGGAGAGGATCAGCACATTTGGCAGCGCCAATTGATTGGCCTCCAAGAAGTCCAGATCTCTCCTGCGATAACGCGCTGTGGGGCATTATTAAGGACTGTGTATCCAAGGAAAGATACCGGACAATAGAATAGTTGAAGGAGGCTGTGAGGGTTGCATTTACACAAATTGACAAGGCTATGCTGCGCAAAATATCCCATAGGACATGACGCCGGATCATTTTGTGTCACAAAAATAATGGTTGTCATATTGACCTTCTGGATTCTTAAAGAGGCCCCCCTCCCTGACTAGTATATAATGTAATGTAATGTATGTAATAAAGCACTTGTACAGTATATACTTCTTGTCCCTTTTTACATGTGGAGGTCCTTTTGAGGGGAGTAATAAGACTTTTGGACCACCCTGTACATTAAACCTCAGTAGAGTTGACAATGATGCAGTGAGCTGTTCGTACCCTGAATTTAGGAGTATGGGGGAGGAGGGGGGAAATAACGCTTAGTGGAACATTTTTTCTATCTGAAACTTACTCTGTATGTAGTTTGTGTCTCGAGTAAGAGTAAGTCTCTCTCTCTCTCTCTATATATATATATATATATATATATAATAATTATATATATATATATATATATATATACGCTTCATTTTATGGTTCAAATCTGTTTTGATATGTCCAAACTCAGTTTTTTGAGACAACAAAATTTATGACATCGACTTTAATTTCCTACCGAAAGTCGGCACATTATTATTTTTAAAAAATTTTATGGCTGTTTTTATTACATTAATAAATTTTTACTGTCTTTCTATATATATATATATATATATATATATATATATATATATATATATATATAATATATATATATATATATATATGATGCAAACCACAAGGAAAAATAAAAATGATTCCAAGGCCTTTCGTGTATTCAGAAGTACACACCGTCAGGGAATGAAGGATGGAGGCAAGATGACCAAAAATATATACAACGGGACAGAAAAACAAAAAGATTAACCCAAAATTAACAAGAGTTGATTAGAGGCCAAAGGTATTTTAACAGGATATTGTCAATTTTATACATTCCCGCACTGTCGTTGAAATTATTTTTAAAATGGATAAATGCACATTCTAGAATCTAGAATATTTCTTTCGATTATATCTGTGATTTTAACGAGAGCTTTAGAACTATCCCACTTAATACTATGATTACATCTATACATATGGTTAAACAATGCATTAGAATTATTTGCTGTTCTACACGCATATTTATGCTGTTTTACCCTAATACTGTATATAACGTTTTACCCGTTTGACTAACTATATATAGGCCAAACGGGTAAAACGTTAGATATTAGGGTAAAACAGCATAACTATGCATGTATAGGGTGGGGCACGGGAATCAAGTGTTTTTTGAATAGCTAGTAATCGGCCATTAGGAATGGGAGGGGCGTGCGGTAGGTAGCATTCCATTCCTGGGTTCATAGCATTTAACTTTAACTAACACTCACCTTTATCTTTCAGGTGCCATCATGGAGCAGTGGACGTTAGAACACCGCATGTTCGCGTATGATCATTTTGTTAGGAGTGGCGAGTCAGTGACAGCAGTTCAGCGTGCGTTTCGCCGCAGATTCAACATTCATCGAAATGACTCGTTCCCGCTCGTGACACAATCTTACGTTGGGTTAACAATCTTCGAACAGGAGGCTCAATAATGAAAACAAAACCGAAGGGGCCGCAACGCACTGTGCGTACTCCAGAGAACGTTGAAAGGGTCAGACAAGCGATGTTGCAAAGCCCAGGCCGCTCTGCTCGGAGACATTCAGCTGCACTCGGAATCAGCAATCGTACTGTTAGACGGATTTTGCATGAAGAATTACATTTTCACCCATACAAGTTAGCGATGGTGCAGGAATTGAATGTAAACGATTGCCCCCAACGACTGAATTTTGCACAGGAAATGCTTGCACTTTATGAGCAGAATGAAAACATGATGGTGGTAATGAGTGATGAAGCCCATTTCCACCTTAATGGGGCCGTCAACAATCAAAACTGTCGGTATTGGGCTGCTGAAAATCCGCGACAACTCCATGAAAAACCGCTGCATAGCCCTAAGGTTACAGTTTGGTGCGCGGTGGGAAAGTTTGGCGTCATCGGTCCCTATTTCTTCGAACAAAATGGGGTTACCGTTACCATAACATCTGGGCGTTACATTGAGATGGTGAACACCTTTTTCATCCCTGAGTTACGAAGAAGGCGTATTGCTCGTCGACATTTGTGGTTTCAGCAAGATGGGGCCACGCCACACACCGCCAGAGCGTCAATGGCTGTTCTTCGCCCCCTGTTTCCCAACCATCTCATTTCGAGATTTGGTGACATTGCATGGCCCCCTCGGTCCCCTGACTTGTCCACATGTGACTTCTTCTATGGGGGTACCTCAAGTCACGTGTCTACGAGGACAAGCCCCGTACATTAGATGCATTGAAGGAAGCGATCCGTCAACAAATCATCCAAATCAACAGAGACCTGCTGGGAAGAGTGGAGGCCAATTTTCGTAAACGCCTTCAACAATGCGTCGACGGCCAAGGACATCATATGCCAGATATAATTTTCGGTACATGATTATTATGACATGAAATGCTATGTTCTTACGAATGTTGTTCTACCAATATATTTTCTTTACAAAAATAAATATCATTTTCCTGATTATTCCAAAAACACTTGGTTCCCGTGCCCCACCCTGTAGAACAGCAAATAATTCTAATGCATTGTTTAACCATATGTATAGATGTAATCATAGTCAGTGGTGTAGTCGTAATTTCTTCAATGGGGTAACGCAGTAGGGTAACGCTAAAAGTAAAATGAAACCAGTGGGGTAACGCCCCGGACTACACCACTGATCATAGTATTAAGTGGGATAGTTCTAAAGCCCTCGTTAAAAACAGATATAATCGAAAGGAGTATTCTAGAATGTGCATTTATCCATTTTAAAAATAATTTAAATGACAGTGCGGGAATGTATAAAATTGACAATATCCTGTTAAAATACCTTTTGCCTCTAATCAACTCTTGTTAATTTTGGGTTAATCTTTTGTTTTTCTGTCCGTGTATATATTTTGGTCATCTTGCCTCCATCCTTCATTCCCTGACGAGGTGTACTTCTGAATACACGAAAGGCCTTGCAATCATTTTTCGTTTTCCTTGTGGGTTTGCATCATTCATTCATGTCACGTGTCTAATTGTGCAATTCATATATATATATATATATATATATATATATATATATATAGAGAGAGAGAGAGAGAGAGAGAGAGAGAGAGAGACGAGAGAGAGAGAGAGAGAGAGAGAGAGAGTTGTATAGATTTCTTTGCTGTAGTTTTAGTTTCGTAAATACAAATAAATATTAATGTTATTTTTGTTGTCATGAAATCTCTATTCCTTGAAGTGTCGTCACTGATTCATTTTAGTCACTTCTAATTTTGTTTTAGCTTTAGTTAGACTTATAATATTTAATAATTAATTAATAATATTAATAATAATTAATAATAAAAATAACCCCGGTATTACAGTTCGTCAACAGACCGTTAATACATATCAATATACAGTGTTGCCCAGAAGTCGGGTATTGTAGCAATAAAATTGAAAATAAATACGCTATGGCTATTGTGCATGCCTGAATTTTGAACAACCCTGTATATCAACCATTTATTGACAGTCCAGCGAAAGATTACCTACATCTAGTTGGTCTATGATGGCATTATAACATGTAAATAATTTCATATACAAACAGTTTTTAACCGAAATTTGTAAACCACTGAGACCTTAACATTTGCTTTAAGCTCACGAGCCACTAAGTTTTCGGTGCAGCTCCACAAATTTTAACTCAATGGCTTTAGATGTGAAACTAAAATATTGATGGCTGTGGTATTTTTGTAAATTTATGGTCTTACTGGAATTTCTTCGATTTCACAAAAGAGTATAAAATTTTGTACAAACGTGGCTTGAATAAATACGTCGACTTTGAGTCCATCTACCAACTGTTCTACCTGCAAAGGAGGAGTCCATTAAAATGTCTGTTGATGATATTTAGACGTAGATAAGGTGGGAAGTTTTTTTCATAAAACAGACTTTTAGAATTAAGATGAAAACTGTAAATATTAGGAGGAGATTATAAACACCATTAGGACGAGATTGTAGACACCAATCGACCAAGGAAGTACTCCGTAGGGGGACGTTAGGAAGGAGACAGGGAGTGCTGGGACTCCCGTTTCTCCTGTCACTGTCCTCTTTAGCTGATTTTTTTGTCTCATCTACCCTGCTCTCAAACACACACTGCTCCCTCTATTATTCACTACACATACTGTACATACGTGTACTGGCTCTCTCTTTTTTATAAAGAAGGCACTTTTGCAGGCACCCGCCCTTGGCCCATCTTTTCTACAAAAAAAAAAGTGTTAGGAATAACTAAGTTAGTTTTATATAAAATATGAGTTACGTCGTGGCCACGTCGCAATACCGCTTCCTGTTCGATCAGCAAGGTTAAGCGACACTGGGTTCGTTCATTAGTTGGATGGGTAATCGTTCTCTGCAACCAGATGATGTTGCGACCAGTGGCTCGGATTCCAAGCGAAGCTTGTTTGCAGTTATCCGAAAAATTGTATAAATTATTTGTACAAAAAAGAGAATGTTTGGGTCATATTTTCCGCTAAGAGTTTATATAAAGTTTCTAAAAATATTATTTGGGGGTTATTTAACGTCCTTCGTAACGGAAAAGGTTATGCGACGGAGGGGATCTACGGTTTTATCCATCCACCTACGAAACAGACCAAACGTTGCTTAATCTCGGTAAACTAACGAGAAACAGAGCTGCGGCGTGGTCGCGACCTAACCTGAACTGTAATAACGTTCTTATTAAATCTTGATTTGCTTTCCGTGATTTTATGATACATAAAAAAACCATGGTAAAAGTTACCATTAAATTTTGATACGCGTTATTTGTTATGATATGAAATGAGTTTTTATAATCACATTGTATGATTTCGACATTTTTAAAAAAAACCGTAGAGCCACGATATATCGGGTGACCCCAAAAAAAAACGCTTTGAGATTTGAACATCAATAACTTAAAAAATATGCAGTTCATACTTCCAAAATTTACATAACTGAGGTATTTACATACATGAGGTAAAAGTTATGTAAATTTTGGAAGTGTGAACTGCATATTTTTGAAGTTATTGATGTTCAAATCTCAAGGCGGTTTTTGTGGGCCGCCCGATATAATAATCATTCATGAGGGCCAGAAATTGGCACAACGTTCAGGCCAATTAACGGAGCCTATTGCACTAACTCCTGTATTATCATTACCAGCATCATCGGGACTCGAACCCCCGACCTCAGTGTCTTTACTTCGCATACAGGGAAACGGTTTACCCAGTGAGTTGTGGATGCTGGCAGTCAGGATATATATTACAGGTCTACAAAAATAATAATAATAATAATAATAATGATAATTCATATATTCAATTCGTGTATATAAGATAAAATAACACTTTACTTTAACTTCTAAATATATATATATATTATATATATATATATATATATATATATATATATATATATATATATATATATATATATATATATATATATGGCGTGTGTGTGTGTGTATATATATATATATATATATATATATATATATATATATATATATATATATATATACACGTGTTACTTTCGTGAAATAATTTTCATATATATATATATATATATATATAACTTATGTTAAGCGACATTGGGTCTGGGTAGTAGTTGGATGCGAGACCGTCCTCTGCGCCAAGATTATGTAGCGACCCGTGGTTCGGATCCCACGTAAAGCTGTAGGTCCCCTCCGTCATATGACCTTAGATGTTGCGAAGGAGGTTAAACAATCCCAATTAAAAAGAATAATATATATATATATATATATATATATACATTTAACTGCAATGACCACGCAGTATATTAATGTATAGAAACGACGTAAGTATAGAGGAGCGTTCTGCACACGAGGAAGAGAAATAACGAACAAATGAAAAATGAGGTGAACCGCCCGGAATCGAACCCAGGATCTTCCGATTGCCGGTCAGATGCGCTATCCATTACACCACGGGCCTCGATCAGTCATAAGTCGAAATTCTCCTACATAGGGCAGAAACCAATGCCCTGAGAGGGCACCCTCGCAAATCGTGAATATGTGCATTTAACTGCAATGACCACGCAGTATATTAATGTATAGAAACGACGTAAATATAGAGGAGCGTTCTGCACACGAGGAAGAGAAATAACGAACAAATGAAAGATGAGGCAATCGGAAGATCCTGGGTTCGATTCCCGGGCGGTTCACCTCATTTTTCATTTGTTCGTTATTTCTCTTCCTCGTGTGCAGAACGCTCCTCTATACTTACGTCGTTTCTATACATATATATATATATATATATATATATATATATATATATATAATATATTATATATATATAATATATATATAACTTATCATTATCATTATATATCAGGGATAGGGAATCAATATAAACTGGAATCGATGATCTGATAAAACTGAATTTTTTTAAAAAACTGAAATCGGAACAAACTGAAATCGAAAAGTTTTGCCAAAATTGAAATCGAAACTAAAACTGAAATAAAATAAAATGAAAAACTGAAAAATTAAATCGAAATCAATATTTTTGGTTAAATTTTAATATTAAAGAAATTTTTCTAAGTTAAGATATTTTTAATTCAAATTTGCTAACACGAGACACGACTTGTCAAACCTCCCCCCCCCCAAAAAAAAACATTCGGGTATTGAGACGTGATACAATTGTTTTTGATTTATAGATACGCTTCGTCTCATCCCGTAAAACTATCTCTGAAGATATATAGATATAGAAAGGCAACTTATCAGCTTTTTATTTATGGCTCTATCTTTTAATATATTCGTCTTCCTCTTCGTATAGATGGAGAGATCTCACGGATAAAGAGAAAAAGTCACACCAAGATGAGACGTGGATTAAAGCAAAAGTAAAAAAAAAATATCAGACAACTGCGTGACTTTAATCACGCAACTTAATTTTTAAGTATTCTTCATTTGAAGCTTTCAAAGACAAAAGATCAATCTTACTGACAAAGAATAACGACTGCATCTTACAGTATGATACGAAATCAAATGAATAATAAAAAGCTTCATAAGGAATATAACTCAAAGATATGAACATTAAATATTTGAGTTTACTCCAACTAAGAAAATGTCGCTAAAAATCATAAATTGAAAGCAAAAAAGCTGAAATCGAAATCGAAACTGATATTTTTTTTTACAAAAACTGAAATCGAAAATCTAACATATATATATATATATATATATATATTTTTTTTTCCACAACTATATTTATACCTCGGTGGTGTAGTGGTTAGCGTCGCTGACTACGAATCCATCGGTCCAGGGATCGAGACCTGGTTACGGCAGGCGGCGCACAGCAAAACCCAGCTGTTCATCGTTCCACACAATAAAAAAATTGGTTGGTAGATAAATGGGTACCACTGGGTAGCCTAGTGGTTAAGACGCTGGGCTGCTGGTGGGGCGTGGTTCGGATTCCACGTTAAACTGTAGGTCTAAGGTGGAGTGACGAGCTTGACCTTCGTCAGAATGAACAATTCGGGCGGAAGCAAAAATGAGGTAAACCAAGGTGTATTCTTGCATAATTTTAAAGCACAAACATTGCCATTTGGAGCTGATACAATTTTCCCTTTGTTTTGCGGATGAACAATGGCACAAAAATTGACAGTACGGGAACGCGCTCAAATAACTGCCAGGCACGAAGTGTGGCAGTCTGTGATTCAAGTGTAGAGATGGTGGAGGTCAATTCATGGAAGACATACTACCCTCAGTGCAAAGGCCATCAGAAACTGTCACACAAAGCTCATGACAACGGGTTCTGTGAAGGATGAAGCGTAGTCCGGGAGACCATCGACATCCCGATCAGAGGAAAATGTGAATGTTGTCAGAGAAATGTTTCAGAGGAGCCCACAGAAATCCATACGGCAGGCAGCTCGGCTAAAGAGGAAGTGTACCGAGCAAAACCCCGGACACTTGATGAATTGGAACAGCGAATCCGAGATGTTTTTGCCGCTCTGCCTGAAGACTTCTTGCGGAAAAGTGTTGCGTTTATGTCTTCGCGGCTACAGAAATGTGTTCAGAATGCTGGGGCTTATGTTGAGATAGCAGAATAAATGGCAATGTTTCTGTTTTAAAATGTTGAAAGAATTTTTGTAATACCACTTTCGTTTAGTAAATACAGCCATTTGAAATTGGGTCCTTACTTTTCAATCACTCGGTGTAATATATATATATATATATATATATATATTATATATAACACAGGGTGGGCCAAAAGTCTGGATCCATAGGAAAATACTTATTTTAATACATAAATTACAACAAATGGTAAATACTTAAAATGAATATCAACTTTAACTCGTAAATGCGTATCCGTGATACTGTACAGTAGTAGTTCATACTCCAGTATAAATACTCAAATACTTTTTTTATGTCAGCCCAGAAATGGCTTCGAATCTAACAACAGAAGACCGGATAGAACTTGTGTTCATGTACGCAAGACAGGGCGCTACACACAGAGAAGTTGCTACCGAATTCAATAGAAATCATCCTGATAAGCATCCAGTAACACATGCGACTGTTGGCAAGTTGTTTAAACGTTTCAAAGAAACAGGAAGTGTACATGATCGACGGCGTCCTGGTCGTCCAAAAACTGCAACTGATGAAAATACCTCTGCAATGGTATGTGAAACTTTAACGAATAGTCCAGTAAAGTCAACAAGAAGATTATCAAATGAAACACGCATCTCGAGAACGTCAATTCGAAGAATTATTAAAAATCATAAATTCCATCCCTAAGTGTCTCGATGTCAGAGGCCGCCAATTTGAGCATTTGTTATAATTTGTTGTTTATACTGGAGTACGAACCACTGTACACTGTAGGGTGGATCACTTTTCACTTTTTTTTAAAAATTATAGCTGGTCAAAGTTTTTCCCATGATTTGGTTCAGTGGAAGTACACTGACACCATTTTTACCAAAATCGATCAATATTTAGGGGTCGCGCATCGACCTTGAAAATTTCAATTTTGGAAATTTGGCCAAATTGACAATTTTTTACTGAATAAAGATAAATCATCAAATGACCATATTTTCTGAATCCTCTCAGTGAAAGAAATCCTCTCAGATACTTACCAAGTTGATCGGACAAGTGGTTTAGAAGTTACACTCACCTAGAAATAACATTAAAATTTAAAATACCGTATTTGTCCCCCGTTATGGACGTAATCATAGCATCAGTAGCTGGCGCATCCTAAAATCCCAATTACACACACACGCTATGTCTATGACCAATATTTTTACTAATCACAGTTTGCTTTTTACAGATCAACTGTGTCAATTGATTCTTGTTTGATAAGTCTAGACTTTAGTACAATGGATAAACTGTTAACAACCAGGAGTGGGAAGACTCTGAAAGTTACTTATTCTGGAAAAGAGAAAGCAGCAACAACAGCACCACCTTCTCTAAGGTCAGCCACGGACGTCTTCTTAATTGGTCAGCCATCTTCCTCGATCGGTGGTGCCAAATTGCCAACCACCCATCAAGTTCTCCAGTACTTCTTCTATGCCAAGCAGGAAACTACTGACAGGAAGGCCGCCGTAAAAGACACGGTGGCCAATGTTCTGGCATTTTGGAACATGGCACGTATAAAGACGATCACGAGGCGTAACTGCGAAAGAAAACTGGAGTTACTGTGGGAAGAGTGGCGCTCGCTGCAGAAGAGCAAGATGAGAGACAGTGACGCGGGAAAAGGCAGGGAGAAGTTTTCAGAAAATCTGAACAAGCTCTGGGACATCGGAGCTCCCGATGCTATTGAAGAGATACAGAAAAGTCGACTGCTCTCAGACAACAACAAACAAGAAGATATTAAATTTTATGAGGATCAACGGGGCCTGCGCCAGGCAACAATGAGTGGGAATGATAAAGTTTGTTAATAAAGGTTCGTTGTCAAGAGAAAACGGCAACTCTCAAGACAACAATCTCGTGATGAGCCAGGCACCTCAAAAACGAAATTAGGAACCGAAGCTGAGAGCGACGATGAATCTATAGAAAGCAGATCATCGAGCAACTCCGAATCACAGCTAGAACCACCATACCGACAGCCGAGAGAATCAACTGTATCAATCAGCCTTCCTCACCGCATCCTCAATGCACCGGCTGTTATTGAAGTGGCTGATCGCTTCCGGATGTCCAATAATCAGGTGTGTATATATCAGTAATGATCTTTCCTTGACAAAGATATAATAGACGTAACGACGGAAAATTTAGTGATTATTTTGTCACATAAAAACCATACGCATCCTTGTCAATTTCCTTTCAATTTCGCACATAGGTGGCAAGTGTCGTGGCGGCAGTCCTACGTTCGGCAGATCCGCCCGCAGACCTGGACAAATTCAGTATCTCGAAGGACACGTCTCGCCGTGGAAGAGTGGCACATCGTTGTGAAGTGTCGACAGCTGTGCAGAAATCCTTCGTATCTCCGAGGCATGCTGTCGTCCACTGGGACGGTAAAGTAATCAAGGTCAGTTTTGCCCTCACCGTGGACGACAGTGAATTAACATGTTCCAGTGACGACAGTGGATTGACATATTCCAGTGGACGATAATGGATTGGCATGTATGACATACGTTTCAGGACTCTCTTGGATCATTGGAGCACCGCCAGGCGATTCTCATCTCCGGAGCTCCCCAATGCACAGAAGGAAAGTTGCTGGCCGTTCCGACTGTTGCTGACGGCACCGGTCTGTCCCAGGCCCAGGCGACCTTTCGTGCTCTCAAAGACTGGGGATGCGAGAACAACGTGATTGGACTGTGCTTCGACACAACTTCCTCCAATACGGGGAGGGTGCAGGGTGCGGTGGTCCGGCTGGAGAACATGCTTGGTAAACCGCTCTTCCAGCTGGGCTGTCGCCATCACGTTATGGAGCTCATCGTGGGGGCAGTGGTCATCACCGCGTTTGGAAGAACCACAGCACCAACTGAACCTTTGTTCCAGTATCTGAGGAGAAGGTGAATTTCAAGTCTAAGGCGCATTTGTTTTCTCCAATGATTTTTTGCCTTCAGAGCAATTGAGATATCAGCGTCCTTCTACTAATGATGTTAATAGCAGTCGAAAAGGGAAACTTCAGTCGTTTTCATGCAATATTTTCATAACTCCCCTTTCAGGTGGGACAAGCTCGACCTCTCGACTTATCGCGAGCTGGAGATCGAGCATTTGGCGGAGGTGACGTGGCTGATGGAGCTCCGAGATGAGGCAGTCAAGTTCCTCGGCACCGCTTCTGGTCTTGTCAGAGAAGACTACCGAGAAGTGGCGGAGATTACACTCCTGGTACTCGGGGCCCAGCCACGTCGTGGCACACACTTCATGCGCCCAGGAGCCTACCATCATGCGAGGTGGATGGCCAAGGTTGGTATTTTGAATTAGAAGTTAAATATTGTATTGCCTTCTGCAAACAGCCATTTGAAGTCCCTACCAGAAAAAATAAGATAAATAATTTACCATTAAACAAACTTATATGGAGTGGTATCGGTATTTATACATCACAGTGCGTATTCGTTTCAGATCATCTACTACACGAAGCTCCTGATGTTCAGCGGTCAGCTGGAGTTCGACGACGAGCTGGTACAGAAACTTCAGAGAGTGGTACTATTTACTGCACTCCTCTACGCACCTGCCTGGCTGGCGGCTCCTGTCGCAGCTGATGCCCCGCTGAATGACCTTGTGTTGTACCAGCGTCTTCTGCAGTACAGGGCTGTGGATCGCGAGATTGCAGAGGCTTCACTGGCAGTGATCAGGCGGCACTTGTGGTATCTGAGGCCTCAGACCGTCGTTTTCGCCCTCTGCAGTGACAAAGTGGAAGACACTGTGAAGCACGAGATGGCAAAGAAGCTGTGCCGCCTCGCTGTGCCCGAGGACTTCACGTATGACAACGTCTCGGTTGATGACACGACGCGCCTTCCGGACCTGATCGATGAGTCATCGTGGTTCGTGTTCACAGGCCTGCAGGTGTGCGCGTCTACGTGGCTCACTCTGCCGGTGAATAAGTGGGATCAAGATAAGAACTACTGTGATCTGAAGAATGTCATCTCGCATCTGAAAGTTACCAACGACGTGGCAGAGAGAGGGATAAAACTGATAGAAGATTACGCGAACACTGTCACAAAAGACGAGTCACAGCTGCAGGGTCTTCTTCAGCTCGTGGAAAAGAGCCGGAAAGAACTCGGTGACTTCAAGAAGTCGTCACTTGCCAAGATGACGTAGCGCAGAGGGAAAGGGAGTTAGCAGAGAGAGTACATGGCGCACGCCTTAAGATGACGTGTGTTCTAACCACGATTCATACAGTTTTTGAACCTAGTTAGGGGCACCGGAGTAAGTGCCTTTAGTGATATCGGTAAACCGTTTTAATACAAAATACATTTGATCTTTCCTTATTCGTTTTATCTTATCCTAAAAAGCAGACAATGGCAGACAGCATATGGAGGTACGGGGACAAATACGGTATTTTAAATTTTAATGCTATCTCAAGGTGAGTATAACTTCTAAACCACTTGTCCTATCAACTTGGTAAGTATCTGAGAGGATTTCTTTCACTGAGAGGATTCAGAAAATATGGTCATTTGATGATTTATCTTTATTCAGTAAAAAATTGTCAATTTGGCCAAATTTCCAAAATTGAAATTTTCAAGGTCGATGCGCGACCCCTAAATATTGATCGATTTTGGTAAAAATGGTGTCAGTGTACTTCCACTGAACCAAATCATGGGAAAAACTTTGACCAGCTATAATTTTTAAAAAAAAGTGAAAAGTGATCCACCCTACTGTACAGTATCACGGATACGCATTTACGAGTTAAAGTTGATATTCATTTAAGTATTTACCATTTGTTGTAATTTATGTATTAAAATAAATATTTTCCTATGGATCCAGACTTTTGGCCCACCCTGTGTATATATATATATATATATTATTTCACGCATCCATAGTCATTCTATGAAAGTTTTAGTATCTTCCTATCCAGGTGTAATTATTCCTAAATGTACTCCATCAACGTAAAAAATAAAATAATAAAAAAAAAATAAAAAAGTTGCATAAAATCACACAAGAACAATAAGACATTCAAACTCTTTCCCCGTATAATTCGTGAAGAAAGGGTCTCCATCGAAATCCGATAGTACTTTGTTTTCTTGTAATCAAAATATACACGTGATGGAAAGAAACTTCAACATTCGAATTCAGGTAAACAATTTAAAATAGTTATTCATTGATCTTCCCATTTTCTATTTTTATTTTCCTTCATTTCCCTTTCTTTGATGCCCTTCACGAATAGAAATCAAGATACGTTGAATAAACTTAAATTAATTTTATTAAAAAGCGTCCGCAGTGCTGGCTGCGCTTCAGGGGAAAGGGGGTAGTCAACCCCCGCCTTATCCCACCCCTTAATAAAACAGCTTAAGGGCGAGGGCGAGGAAGGAAGAATGAAGAACACGATCGAAGAAGGAAACCCTCACTGCACTCTTCCCCCCCACCAACATTATTCTTCGTCATGCAGTTTTATAAGAGTTTCATTTGGTTCTTTTATTTGGATATTCCTAATAACAACAATACTAATAATAATACTTATAATACTAATACTAATAATAATACTTATAATACTAATACTAATAATAATACTTATAATAATAATAATTAATTATTATTTATTATTATTAACCCTTATTTCATAAGCTGGGTAAAATATATCCTTGGTGTAATTTATCAATGTTATGAAATAGAGAGTTACCCTTATAACCTAGGTATAATATACCCTTGCTATAATTTACCATGGTGATGAAATAAGGGTTAAATTATTATATTATTATTATTATTATATAAATTCAAATATATTCTAAAACACACATATTAAATAAACTATAAAAGGTCAATTATATTTACATAAATTAAAACACCACATTCAAAAATACATACTGGTTACTCTATAATACACCCTTGCACACCCTCACACTCACATTCTATACACCAGACCAGTTTGTGGAAATACAAGCCGTTATATTATTCACCCATTAAATATTTTCCGTAAAAAAATTGTTAGATTCATATTCAAATGCTAAAACCAACCGAGAACACCCAAACCCTATGTTCAAATTCCTAAACTTTCTAAAATTTAATGAATTGCGCAAGCTCATATATTCATAAAATATCTTATGAGGACGCTCCTGTGATATAATTACGGAAATCATATTCATACAACCAAGTAAACCATTCAGTGAACCTAAGACATAATAACTTTTACTTTCAAAAACCTAACATCACATATGAAACATCATTCGAAGTAATTGATATTTGGAATAATCTAGAAACAGATTTAAAAATGAGCGCTTCTCGTAGAAATTTTTGTATTTAATTAAAAAGGAAAATCTTGAATTTGATCCAATCCTATCGCACGATATCTCTTTTGCGATAAAAATCTGGAAAAAAAAGATCCTCACATCAATATGATCCCAATAAAACAAAACGCGAATTAGAATCAGATGAACTAGCAATCCCTCCTCAGTAAACTAATGACTAAATCAGTAACCCAAGGTATATTTCCTAACAGTCTAAAGGAAGCCAAAGTAGGCCTTGTATTTAAGCCAAGAAACCAAACACTCCATCCAATTATCGCCCTATTTCCGTATTGCCAATTTTAAGTAAAGTATTTTTAAAAAATCGTATACAGTAAACTTACTAAATTCTTAATCAAATAGATATTTTAACTAAAACACAATAAGGCGATTATAACTAGTGGAGTCCCACAAGGATCTATTCTTGGGCCATTACTACACTACAGTGCGTTCGAAAAGTCTCTCCGCAGTGATATGTTAAACGCATAGGAAATTGAAAAACTACAATGTTTTCATTCAACCATAATTTAGTGATTTTATTACATAACCTTTTGATTTTACAACATGTGTTCAAAGTGTTTTCCACCATTTTGCAGGCACAGAGCAACTCGTCTACACTTGTTGTCAAACACTTTTTTTTAAAGTGTTGGACTGCGGAGAGACTTTTCGAACGCACTGTATTTCTAATTCACGCCAACAATTTTCATCTCTCAACCACAATCGCGTACAGTTGGCAAATGACACCACACGTAGTTCTTTCCATCATAATTTTTATCATCTGATAAATAAAACCAACAGGCAATTAGAGCATGTGAGTAAATGGATGTGTGCTAATAAACTTTTACTGAATTTGACGAAATCATCCTATATGATAACCACAAAACATAAAAATACAACCTATCAAATAAAAATTGGAAATGTTACTCTTGCAGGGATGAATGAAGCCAAGTGCTTGGAATTAATTTAGACGAAAAACTAAATTTTAAAAGTTATGTACAACATATCAAATCCAAAATATTTATATTATTTAAACTAAAAACGAACCTTCCTCAAAACACACTCGTTACCTTGAATTACTCCTTCATCCACCTACATTTATTATATTGCCTTACAACATGGGGTAGCTCAAAGAAATAGTTAAAACATCCTTTGGAGGTAATTCATAAAAAATGTTTGGGAACTCTCTCAAATAATGATAATTGGTAAACTCACACTTCCCCAATGTTCAAAGAGCTAAATTTTTTAAAACTAAATAACTTACACAAGTTCACTGTTGCTGTCAGTATGTTCAAAGTTATTAATAAAAATAAAAAATACATCACCCATTCAAAGAGCAAACTATACAATGAAACTATACAATGAAAACTGCAGGAAATGCACTTTCTTTCAAAGGAGCAGATATATGGAATGCAATTCCTATAAATATCAGAAAGGTTTCATCACTAAATGCAATTCGCAAATCACTGAAAAAGTACTTCATTAGCTCCTACTGATGTATAAATTAACTACTGCCATTATTACCATAGTAATTAAATTCCCATTTTCCAATAAACTATTCAAAATATGCTAATTTCATTAAGCACTTTTAATTTCATAATTTCTTTAAAATTATTTTTTTATTGAGCATCATTTATTTTCTACTAAAAATATACAATTGATCATTTGATTTAAAATTGTGTAAAATAATCAAACATTACTTTTGTAAATTTTTACAAATTATTATTATTATTATTATTATTACTTGCCATTTTCACTTCTCTTATATAATAAATAAACTGAATCCCATTAATTATGCCTGAAACGCTTCCATGCTTTCAACGGCATATTCAGATTAGAATATTGCGAATATATGGTATTAATGTCATTTCAGATGCCTAAATTGCTGAGAAAAAATATTTAAAAATATTTTAAACTCGTGTAACTTTTACTCTTTCTCTGAATAAAGGTTTTTGTTTATTGTTCTCTCTTTCTTCACCCTTCTCCCAATATCCTAATCTTTCAGTTGTCCTAAAAAAAAAAAATGCTGAATTATATTTCAATAATGAATCCAAATTACTTTATATAAATGTAATGATCAAACTATATAAATTTCGTATAATGTAGCTATGTAAGTAATTATGCCATGAACGTTTATTCTCATTACCTCATATTTGGTAGTTCCCAAGATGTAACATTTAACAATAATTTGGAAGGGCCATAATCACCAACTTGGGGCACTCAATGCCGTGTTAAATTTCAGTTTATTTCGTGTGGCACGTTGTCATAAACCATTTTGTAGCATACATTAAAGTTATTTTCTCTTTTAATGATACTTCTTTGAAGGAAATAATAATAATTGAAGGAATTATTAATAATAATAATCTTGGGGTTCATCAGTGAGGGACAGAAATCAGTACAGTGCTCAGGTCAATTACTGCGCAAACTCCTGTGTTATTATTACTGTCATCATCGGGGTTCGAACTCCCGACCTCACTTCGCTTATAGAGAAACGGTGTTATCCACTGAGATACGGACGCTGGTGAGGGTTGGGGTCGTTGAGCCTTATTCGTAACGTCTTTGAAAGACGCATGACGAAAGGAATCTACAACTTTTCGTGGGGTCCGAACTAGTAACTCGCCGAGGGAGATCCAGAGAAGCACCTTCATCGCTGAAATTTGAAATCCGAACCGAGAATCGAATCCGGGAGCTTCGGATTAACAACCTGGCACTCTAACTCCAAACTACCTTGGCTGGTTTCTCTGAAGGAATCCGCAGAATTACGGTGTCCTTTAAAATCGTAACTCTATTAAATTCCAAAGTCAGAAGACGAACCAGAATAAAATTTACTTTATTTACTGAACGGAACAGAGGCAAATTATTCATATGTTTCCCCTCCTTTCCCCCAATTCCCTTTCGCCTCCCCTGCCGCCTCAAACAAGGGTTTTTTTTGGTCGAACCAGTTCTGAAAATCTTCCAGTACTCATTTTGTGGAAAAAGCATTTCAACTTTTATTATGATTGTGTCCGCGTTATATGCAGTAACTACGAAGATGTTCTCAATTCTTTCAGTGTTTGGTCAGTATAGGAAAAAAGTTCGGCTAAAATTGATTTAAAACAAAAATTACGAATTGGTAATATTTTGTGTTTTTTAATATTTTATTAGTTTTTTAGTGCATAATAATAATAATAATAATAATAATAATCATTAGTATTTTTTGTGGATTAGAAATTTGGTGTTTGTAGGCGATCATTTTTCAAAAACTAATTTCATTAGCATTTACAAGATAAAAATGAAATCTAAGTCCCCATACATAATATATATATATATATATATATATTCAGTTTTATTATGTCACAAACTCAATACGACCTCGTTTAGTATTCCAATAAAATTGAACAAAATATTAGCGTTTGCATCTCTAAATGAAATCAAAGAAACGATCCGAAAATGGTGCAATTTAGCGAAACGCAGTTTCGTTTCAATTGGTTTCAATAAATGACACATTTCCGTCTTTAGGAAGAAAATAAAGTTAATTTTTCTCTCTTTTTTTTTAATTTACTCACGTAACCGGACGTCACATACATGAGTGTCATTTTATCTTCGCGTTACGAGTTTGTTTAAATGCTATGTATGAAGACGGAGCAAAGGGCATCATACTTTCCCGAAATGAAAAAAAAAATCATTGAACGTAAATTCGCCGGAAAAAATTTGAGACGCAACTGGAGGCGAAAGTTAAAGGTAATTTTTAAATAAATAATTAATGGAAAATTTCTTTCTTAAAATTTTTAATTTATTTACCCCCCACCCCCCCAAAAAAAATGTGTTTCATCATCTGATATATGTAAGATTTCAACTTCAAAAACCTCTTTACACTTTCATTCCATTTCTGACAAAAATGCAACGCTATTTTTGAAGAATCTCTCTCTCCTCTCTCTCTCTCTCTCTCTCTCTCTCTCTCTCTCTCTCTCCCTCTCTCTCTCTCTCTCTCTCTCTCTCTCTATATATATATATATTATATTATATATATATATATATATATATACAGTCAGCTTCGAAAAGCATCTTCACACTTTCATTCCAATACTGAAGTGAAAATGCAAAGCTATTTTTGAAGGTGACTGTACCAAAGTGTGTCACCGAACAATCTATTTTGCGTAATATTACATTCTACACATCCTAACAGCTATATTGCTTTTATATATCC
>JAJOZX010002036.1:50000-175000 GCA_023014485.1 Bathynomus jamesi | reverse complement strand
ATTCATTCAAAAAACTATTTATCCGATTAAACACTTCAATTCCGTCAAGTGCAGCAGTGGAAAGGATTTTTTTCGACAGGAAAAGATATATTAAGCCGAAAAGGTCCTCGTTGTCCGATTCAAATTTTGAAAAACGTGTTGTTACTAAAATTAAATAAATAATTGTCCTAGGTCGTTGTAATAAAGTACTACTGAAACAAGTTGATACCTAAATTAGCTTGATTATATTGTATTGTTTTTTCTACTCGATTTGAATAATTACAAATATATTACTTGAAATACTTCTGTTTATATATAATATATCAAATAATTAAATAAAAGAAATGTATTGTTTTCTAGGTATTAGGTATTTTTTATTTGTTATAGCTAGATTTAAATAAATATACTGGATTTAAATAAATAAAAAGCTTTGGTTCTATAGTATAATTGTGTCATTTAAACATTCTTTTTGACAATATTACTGCATAGAAGTGTAACTAACATAATAGGTGTTTTTTATTTGTTATAGTAATATTGAAAACTAGCGCTAGCGCTAGCGTCGCTAAATTTTGAAATGACTAGCGTTAGCGCTAGCGCCGCTATTATTTTGCCTCACTAGCGCTAGCGCTAGCGGCGCTAGTTTTCATGAGTAGCGCGCACAGCTCTGCAAGTTGTTAAACGTTTCAAAGAAACAGGAAGTGTACATGATCGACGGCGTTCTGGTCGTCCAAAAACTGCAACTGATGAAAATACCTCTGCAATGGTATGTGAAACTTTAACGAATAGTCCAGTAAAGTCAACAAGAAGATTATCAAATGAAACACGCATCTCGAGAACGTCAATTCGAAGAATTATTAAAAATCATAAATTCCATCCCTAAGGTGTCTCGATGTCAGAGGCCGCCAATTTGAGCATTTGTTATAATTTGTTTTATACTGGAGTGCGAACCACTGTACAGTATCACGGATACGCATTTACGAGTTATTGATATTCATTTTAAGTATTTACCATTTGTTGTAATTTATGTATTAAAATAAATATTTTCCTATGGATCCAGACTTTCGGCCCACCCTGTGTATATATATACTGTACAGTTTTAATTTTTAAAATGTAATATATATATATATATATATATATATATAACGTAAAGAACGACGCTTGTATAGGAGAATATTCCGCGCAAGATGAGGAGAGAGAACGAAACAAATGAAAAAATGAGGTAACCACCCGGGAATCGAACCCGGGATCTTCCGATTGCCGGTCAGATATGATAACCATTACACATGGGCCTCATTCGATCAAATGCCGTAATTCTACTACATACGCGCAGAAACCAATGCCCCAAGGGGCATCTCCCGCATGCCGTACATTATATACATTTTAACTGCAAACACGCAGTATAATTAACGTAAAGAACGACGCTTGTATAGGAGAATATTCCACGCAAGAATATTCTCCTATACAAGCATCGTTCTTTACGTAATTATACTGCGTGTTTGCAGTTAAAATAATATATATATATATATATATATATATATATTATATATATATATAATATATATATATATATAGCTGCAAACCCACAAGAAAAAGAAAAAACGATTCCAAGGCCTTTCGTGTATTCAAAGCTACACCTCGTCAGGTTTTTCCTGTACGTTGTATATATTATGGGCATCTCGCCTTTTATCTTCATTCCCTGACGAGGTGTAGCTTTGAATACACGAAAGGCCTTGGAAATCGTTTTTCTTTTTCCTTGTGGGTTTGCAGCATTCATTCGTTTCACGTGTTTTATTGTGAAATTCATCCCATATATATATATATATAATATATATATATAATATATATATATATATATATATATATATATTACATTTTAAAAATTAATTTAGTCTCTCATAAAGGTGTGTATTTTCCAATATAAAAATTAGCTTATATAAAACAAAACTAATTGTATATATTTCTCTGATCTATAATAACCGTTCTGAATGTTAAAAATATTTGATAAGGGGCAGATTTTCATTCCATTGTTATTTGAATTAGACTGGAATTCACTTGGAAAATAAATCTGTTTGTTTGTTTACATCACTTTGCTTCACCGTAACAAAATTGTTTTGTTACTACAGAGTGGTCACAAATTCCCTTTGCAGTGAAATTAGAGCATATCTGTATGTTGCCCTTGTTTTTCACATAAAGGGACTTTGCGGCCACCCTGTATACGGTTAAGAAAATATTTTGTTACTTGGAATTATTATTATTATTGAGTTTATTTAAACAAAAAAAGATGGCTGAATAAGTGACTTAGAAATTTTTCTTCACATTCAACATATGCGGTAATGAAAAAAAAATGAAAAAAATTGAAAAAATGAAAAAATTGAAAATGAAAATGAAAAAATTAAAAAATTAAAATGAAAAATGAAATTTTTAAAAAAAATTATTTGTGAATATAAAAAGCGGTTATTGTGAATTTTACAACAGAGTTTAACAACTTTAAAAACCTTCTGAAATTCATTACAAAAATGTGTTTATTTTAAATTACATTTGTTTAAATGCAAAAACAAAAAAGAAAGAAAAAAAGTTACAAGCAATGAAAATTACGATAACAAAAATGGAACAAAAAATTTTTTAGTAAAAACAAAAAAAAAATTTATTTTAACAAAAATTATTTCCAAAATAAAATATTTTTGTCAAAACGCAAAACATTTGTTCGTATTCTGTTAAAAAGGAAATGACTGAATAATAATTACTGACGCTGACAAATGTTATGTTCACAAAACTGATTTTGTTACTTAAAATATCCAGTTTTTTACCGAGTGTATATTATAATACTGTACAATTTAAGGGAGATACGATCGAATATTGGTTTAAAACTCAGTCTGGTTTACAGTTTCAGTCTGGTTTACAGTTTGAAGTCTGGTTTACAATTTTAAGACTATTTACAGGCTACTAAAATTTTCGGTTTAAACGAAATTCAAAAGTCTTTGTCAAAGATTTTTAGTTTTAATAATTGTCAGCTCGAAAATTTAAGAATTTCCACTCATGTTAAACGCGAGACGATAGAAAAAGAACCCAAATTCTCCTAAATTCCATATAAATCTAAAATCCTTTAAAAGAGCTAATGAAAAATTAATTTTTAATACCAACAAACGAAATACATTTATAATTCAAACAACAGAATCAAAATCTGAATAAATTCTTTGGAAGGAAAAATTAATTCTCTCTCTCTCTCTCTCTCTCTCTCTCTCTCTCTCTCTCTCTCTCTCTCTCTCTCTCTCTCTCTCTCCCAAGCTACTTGGGGACTCCAACATGGGTTTAGATGGCATAGGTCGTATCTCACCATCATGCTCGAGTTTTTCTACGTCATGTTGAGTGAGTATGAGAGTAGGGCGATTGATTAGAAGGCCTTTGATAAGGTACCTCACCGCCGGCTAATGGCCGAAGTGCGCGCGCTGGGTATTGTGTGGGGAAGTAGGTAGGTGGATTGGAAACTGGCGAAAATGCCACAAAGTTAATCCCTTTCGTTAGGCATATGGGCTACAACGACGCTTACGTGACGCGGGTTCAAAGATGTCGATTTTAGAAGCATGTTTAGTTCAAATGATAACCCAACTCGCAACAATGGTTAGAAGTTGGATTTGAAACGATTTAGGACTAGTATATGTGGGAATTACTTTAACACGTTGATAGTTTAAGATTAAAACATAAGAAAACTCTGCAGGAGTTCGCTTGCACGGTGTCTCTGTGAGCAAGGTAAATATAGAGCTGTTTATATACTTTTCTATCCAGTTTTCTACTACTGCTAGCATAGTTGAAAGACAAAATTTTCCCTGGCACCCGTTGCCATTGGTACCTCCTCGGTATGGGCCGCAAGGCCTTTTGAGGTACTTCTTTTCCTTGTAACTCCTTGTAACTCTCTCTCTCTCTCTCTCTCGTATGAAAGAGAAAAATCAATCATTATCAAGTACATTTGAAAGCATTTGGGAATGTTTTGTCTCCATTGGAGAATAATGCACGACAAAGGAATCAGATATTCAAGGGAAGAATCGTAGAAAGCTGAAACCGGACATAGAGGAGGAGATATGGAAACAGGGTAACAATGAAGAAAAAAATAATAAATAAATAAATAAATATACTGTAAATACATACATATATATACACAATATATTTAAATTGTATATTTAATCAAGTAGAATTAAAGTAGAATGAATATGAATAACATACATCAAGGAAGGGAGATCGCATTGTAAAGAAATTATGAACAAGAATTCTAAAACAGGGGAAATGTAAAGTGTATATATATATGTATATATATTTTAACTGCAAACAACATAGTATAATTAATGTAAAGAACGACGCTTGTGTAAAAAAGCGTTCCGCACAAGATGAGGAGGGAGAACGAGCAAATGAAAAATGACGTACCTCCCAGGAATCGAACCCGGGATCACCCAATTGCCGGTCGGACATGCTATCCACTACACCAAGGTCCTCGATCAATCAGAAGTCGTAATTCTCCTACGTACGAGCGGAATCAAATGCCCTGAGGGGGCACTTTCGCATGCCGTACATATATACATTTTAACTGCAAACAACACACAGTATAATTAATGCAAAGAACGACGCTTGTGTAGAAGAGCGTTCCGCACAAGATTAGGAGGGAGAACGAGCAAATGAAAATGAGGTACCTCCCAGGAATCGAACCCGGGATCATCCAATTGCCGGTCGGACATGCTATCCACTACACCAAGGTCCTCGATAGCATGTCCGACCGGCAATTGGATGATCCCGGGTTCGATTCCTGGGAGGTACCTCATTTTTCATTTGCTCGTTCTCTCTCCTCATCTTGTGTGGAACGCTCTTCTACACAAGCGTCGTTCTTTACATTATATATATATATATCGTTTGAAAAATTATGAAAAGAGAGAGAGAGAGAGAGAGAGAGAGAGAGAGAGAGAGAGAGAGGAGAGAGATCAATTCCTTCTAAACTAACTTTAAACTATTGTGAGTTTCACATGGTTTCACCATTACAGTCTCTCTAAATTCTCCGACTGTTTTTGTCCCAAAACAAATTTATTTTTTCTCTAAAGCACTAAAATATTTTTAAAACACAAAATTATAAACCCAAAAATTTTAGTAAATTTTGTCACCATAACGAAGTACTTTTTTTTTAAGTTCGGTATGATAATGCGGTAGAAAACGTTTTCTGGTTGAAATGAAACCAGATGCCATTATAGGATATATATATATATATCCTATAATGCCATCTAAAACGCCTTCTTCCTTCATTCCCTGACGAGGTGTACTTCTGAATACACGAAAGAACTTGGAATCATTTTTATTTTTTCCTTGAGTTTGCATCATATATATATATATATAACCTGTTTTTAATAAAAGCAAACTTGTAAGCAAAAATTTATTTATTTGAGTATTAGGGGCAACAAGCCAGACCTTCGTGAAATGAGGAATCATTGCACGGAACATTTGAAAAATTGAAAGGTTTACCCTCACCCATCCGCCTCTCCAGTCTCTAAGTATGTCGGGAGTTGGGGAATTGTGTGGGAGGGGGGGGGGGCAACTAATTATTAACATCATTTTAATTTTTGCATAATTGAACTTTTTGAGAAGGGGTGTGTTTCGAAAGGGTAAAGGGTTTTGGTGCCCAAATATAACAGTAAATACTCGACTATTTTTTTTCTCGACTTGGTATAAAGCTGTTTCTCTACTTATAATAATTTTTTTCATTATTTTTCCTGGAGGTTTTTTCTTCGGTAAACTTTTTTCCGCAACTGTTGGGCGTGTTAGGCAACCGGAGTCGTTTTGGAAGTGGTGGAATTAAAAACAATGGAATGAGAAACCATTCTTTGAAATTTAGTTCAAAACGCTTCAACAACATAATTGGATTTTTATCTATTTTAATTCTAAAAGAAAATTTCAAATATAAAACCAAACCAAACCTATAACCAGACCTCACTAAACTAAATTAAAATTATAGTTGATTCTTAATACACTTTTTTTCCATTCTTTTTAATATAGAAACTCTTCCAACTAAATTTTTTCATGATTCAGATAAACATGGGCCTCGGTGGGTGTAGTGGTTAGCGTCGCTGACTACGAATCCATCGGCCCTGGGATCGAGACCCGGTGACGGCAGGCGGCACGCGGCAAAACCCAGCTGTTCATCTTTCCACACAAATAAAAAAATTGGTTGGTAGATAAATGGGTACCCTGGGTAGCCTAGTAGTTAAGACGCTGGGCTGCTGCTGCTGCTGCTGCTGCTGGTAGGGCGTGGTTCGGATTCCACGTTAAACTATAGGTCTAAGATGGAGTGACAAACTTAACCTTCGTCAGAATGAACAATTTTTGCGGAAGCAAAACCAAGGTTACCAAGGTTACACAGCGTTATACCACTGTCTACAAAACGTCCATTTTTTCTAATAAATATGTTTGGGTTACGTCGTGACCAGTGTCATAACACCGTTTCCCGTCGACCAGCGAAGTTAAGCGACATTTTGGAGAGTAGTTGGAGGGGAGACCGTCCTCTGCGTCCAGATTATGTATCGACCCATGGTTTGTATCCCGCATAAAGTTGTATGTCCCCCTCCCTGCATGGTATACCTTCTCGCGAAAGTAGTTAAACAAACCCATCATTACGTTATGAATATATTTCGGTAAATTCTATTTTTTCTACTGAAACATTTAATGTATTACAATTACCGTTTCACTATATTTAAATATATTCAGTTTTAATATATTATATTTTCTCTATTTCCATATATTTTTATATATACTGTATTCAATTTTAATATTTTATATTTTCTCTATTTCCGTATATTTTTATGTATATTCAGTTTTAATATATTATATTTTCTCTATTTCCGTATATTTTTATATATACTGTATTCAATTTTAATATTTTATATTTTCTCTATTTCTGTATATTTTTATATATACTTTATTCAATTTTAATGTTATACTTTCTCTATTTCCGTATATTTTTTATATATTCTCTTTTAATATATTATATTTTCTCTATTTCCATATATTTTTATATATACTGTATTCAATTTTAATATTTTATATTTTCTTTATTTCCGTATATTTTTATGTATATTCAGTTTTAATATATTATATTTTCTCTATTTCCATATATTTTATATACAGGGTGGGCGGAAAGAGCTCCCTATTTTGGATTGGTAAAAAAATATGTATATTATCCATTTATTTCAGAAGAAATAATATGAAAAGGTAGGCATACATGGTAGGTTTTCTCTAAAATTCAATGTGGGCTCCAACTCTTTCCACCAGCTTCTGGAGCCGCCCAGGAATGGCGTCCACTGACTTTAGCAGGAACTCCGGCGGGATGGAGGACATGACTTCCCGAATTCGGTCCTCCAGTTCTTCCAATGTCCTCGGTTTGGTGCGGTAGACTTCTTCCTTTACCCACCCCCAAGGATATTTATGCAAGATGGCGCCCCTCCGCACTTCGCTCTTGTCCGTGAGTGGCTGGATGCCCACTTCCCTGGGCGTTGGATGGGTCGTCGTGGTCCACATCAATGGCCAGCCAGGAGCCCCGACTTGACACCGTGCGACTTCTTTCTTTGGGGGTGGGTAAAGGAAGAAGTCTACCGCACCAAACCGAGGACATTGGAAGAACTGGAGGACCGAATTCGGGAAGTCATGTCCTCCATCCCGCCGCAGTTCCTGCTAAAGTTAGTGGACGCCATTCCTGGGCGGCTCCAGAAGCTGGTGGAAAGAGTTGGAGCCCACATTGAATTTTAGAGAAAACCTACCATGTATGCCTACCTTTTCATATTATTTCTTCTGAAATAAATGGATAATATACGTATTTTTTTACCAATCCAAAATAGGGAGCTACTTTCCGCCCACCCTGTATACTGTATTCAATTTTAATATTTTATATTTTCTCTATTTCCGTATATTTTTATGTATATTCAGTTTTAATATATTATATTTTCTCTATTTCCGTATATTTTTATAGATACTGTATTCAATTTTAATATTTTATATTTTCTCTATTTCTGTATATTTTTATATATACTTTATTCAATTTTAATATGTTATACTTTCTCTATTTCCGTATATTTTTTATATATTCTCTTTTAATATATTATATTTTCTCTATTTCCATATATTTTTATATATACTGTATTCAATTTTAACATAATATATTTTCTCTATTTCTGTATATTTTTATATATATATTCAGTTTTATATATAATGAAATAGAGAAAATATAATATATTAAAACATGTTAATTTTTAATATATTACATTTTCATTTCAATACTTATTTAAATATATATTTAGATATATTTAATTATATTGAAAAAAATATGGTTTAAATATATTCCATTTTTCTCTATTTCAATATATTTAAATATATTAAATCTATCTATCTACATTTTCTCTTTTAATATATTAAAATATATTTGTTTTCGGTATATATATTCTATATTTTCCATTTAAATGTATTTAAATACATTTCATTTCTCTCTTTAAATACAATAAATAAATATAGAATATAAATATATAAAAAAATAAATGCATTTTATATAAAAACACAAATTTCATCTTTATTAAAATAGGTAAAATATGATATAAAATATAAAATACGTGAAATATATTTCGCGTATACAATCCCAAACGTCATTTTATATAAAGGGATCTGATAAGCGTTAACTGATTGTTTAACAATTTTTACAACGCAATTAACATTTTTAGGAGCTCTTCATTAACATTAAATGCAAACTATTTTAACGCCTATAAGCATTCTTGTGCAATTTATCACTGTAAATCTCGACATGAAAGTAGTGTTAAAAAATTTTATAGTCTCAACTCACGCCCCCTAAAAAAAGAAAAAAGTTATTTTTTTCTTTTCTTTCAGTTATTTTGACTTTTTTAATGATTTCTCTACTTGAAAAGAAGTCTATATATATATATATATAGTGTTATATACAGGGTGTCCCAGAATTAACTATCTATTTCAATGAAATCGGACACATTTTTTAAAAACACACTTTTATTTATGTTTATCATGTTTAATGTGTTAAAAATGTATAAATTTCTAAATTTTTTTTATAATTTTATTTTCATAATTTTTTCATAGTTTTTTATAGTTTTATTTTCATTCTCTTTCAGAACCCTATTAATAATGAATACACAAGAACACATCTTTGTTGTAACATCCCGTATCAAAGGAATGCAATGTAATGAAATCAGAGAAAAATTTACAAGAAGATTCCACACAACCGGTCCTACAGACAAAGCGATTCGTGAACTTGTGAACAAATTTAAAAGAACTGGATCCGTACACGACGAGGTGGGAAGAGGACGCCCAAGGACAGCACGTAACAGTACCGAACAGGTACGACAATTGTTTGAGGATGAACCAACAACTTCGGTTAGGGAGGCCGGTCGAGGACTCAACATATCCAAGACAACAGTTCATAGAATCTTGCGTTCGACACTGATGAAAAAGGCTTATCACATTCAAGTACTGCATGCCCTAAATGAAGAGGATTATCCAAATCGAGCAGCAAGGTGTGCAGAAATTGTGGATCAAATCGAAAATGAAAGTTTATTGGATAACATCTTATTCAGTGATGAGGCGACTTTCCACACGTGTGGTAAAGTCAATCGACACAACTGTCGTATCTGGTCCAATGAAAGACCGTCTGAAGTCATAGAATGGCAAAGAGACTCTCCAAAAGTTAACGTGTGGCTTGGAATGACCAAATCCAAAATTTATGGCCCATTCTTCTTTGCGGTAGCAACTGTAACAGGTACCGTCTACCTTGATATGCTTCAGCAGTTTCTCGAACCACAGCTTCTTGATGATGGCATTCTTGATAATGTTGTGTTTCAACAAGATGGAGCACCATGTCATTATGCTCTAATTGTTCGAGAATACCTCAACAGACGCCTTCCGAATCGGTGGATTGGACGTGGAGGACCTCGACCTTGGCCTCCGCGTTCTCCGGATTTGACACCCCTGATTTCTTTGCATGGGGTTTCATAAAAACAAAGGTTTATCGCCAAAAGATCAATAGTTTAGCTGAACTTAAAGAACGCATCCAGTTGGCAGTGCGGGAGATAACACCTGAAATGCTTCAAAATGTGTTTCGCAGCGCTGAGGATAGATTTGAAATTTGCAGAGATACAGACGGTGCACATGTGAAACTTCTTAATAAAGTTTTGACTTATGATTTATAAATCTATTTGTTTTTGTATCATAATTTAGTAATAAACACAAAATTATGTCAGTTTTTATTAAATTTGTCCGATTTCATTGAAATAGATAGTTAATTCTGGGACACCCTGTATATATATGGACGGAATCGTTTGCAAAACAGATTTTATAAAGATACCGTAATAAAAGCAGCAGTAAATAAATTTCAAACACCCAAACAAGAGCTTAACTTTCAAAAGAAAACAAGAAATGAAAAGTAAACAATATATATATATATATATATATATATATATATATATATATAAGAAACGCTGTGCAACTTTTTGGTTGATGGTGTTCAGTGTAAAGTTAAATAAAGGAACGAAAGAATAATTTTACATTTTTTGAGATAAAACGAAGTTGGTCGGTAAATTTGAAAAACATTTTAAAAGGCTCATTTTTTCGCAGATCATTATCACGATTGCTAAAAAATTACTCTGGTCTCGGTCTAGTTTAAGCTAAATAAAACATAATGGGTTCACCACACACACAGAGAGAGAGAGAGAGAGAGAGAGAGAGAGAGAGAGAAGAGAGAGAGAGAGAGAGGAGAGAGAGAGAGAGAGAGATGTCTACTGTGTAAAACTGCGACATTTAGCCTAATCTAAATAACCTAATTGACTTAATCTACTATTTATTGTAACTTTTTTTTCATAACATTTTGTGATTTCCAATACAAAAAAGTCAAACTCTGGAGACACCGCTAATGTTGCTACACGCACGTTCATGTCGCGATAAGATTGGTGTTCATCCCATAGATTGTCACGAAGATGTTAAGTAGTCAAGAACACACACACACACACACACACACACACACACACACACACACACACGCGCGCGCGCATGTCCGCATGGGGGAGATACCGAATTTTTAAATCTATATATATCTGAAAATCTAATTAACCAAACCTAATTTAACCTAACCTAACCAAATTTTAACTAACTTAACCTACTCAGAATTAACATATCTTTTTCCCCACACTAATAATGTTACTAGATTTTTTTATATACATTTTCTAATGTTCCGAGTTACGAAAAGTGTTTGCTCACAGAAAAAATTACCCCACTACATCTGTGAATGTTAAGTTTTAATATTAAATACATTTTCATACACTCGACTTCACTTATGGCCAGTTGCCTACACACACACACACACACACACACACACACACACACACACACACACACAGTAAATAAACAATACAAAAGCAAAAATTGGATTAGGAAAGGAATTTAAATTCAGTCTCCACATCACCTGTTTTGTTGCTGAGGAAATCAAATGAGGTAAGAATACTGCATGCGGCGGTATGACGACCCTAATTCAAACCATTGGTTTAACTTTGCTTGTTCTAATTCTATCCACAAAAGGGAGAAAGCTTTCAGAAAGTACTGTCGCCATCCAACTCATAAGTTTCACTTAGCTTATATTTCTGGCCGGAATCGTGCAAAATCTGTTTTTCGACTTGCCAATAATTCCATCATCAGACAAAAATGTTAAAACCTATCTAATTCTAATTCTTCTTGCTCTTTCTGGCATCTAGCCGAGAACCTCTCCAACAACTTTACCTCTTCTTTCCCTCCTCTTTTCCATTCCGACGGCTCAGTTGCCGTCTCTTCTCCTGATAAAGCTGAATTTTTCTCTCAGACTTTTGCCATCAATTCAACCCTGCACGATTCGGATGCTGTTTCTCCATCTTCTCCTCTGACTTAATTATGTCTGAAATTAGAATATCTACCAAGATGTTTTTCCTGCCCTATCTGGGCTCAACTCTAGGAAAGCGTACGGTCCCAGTGGTGTTTCTCCTGTCGTTCTCAAGAACTGCGCTTCTGTGCTGACACCCTGCCTAAGCAAACTCGTTCGTCTTTGTCTTTCATCTGGTACTTTTCCTTTCTGCTGGAAGTTCGTTTTCATTCAGTTTGTCCCTAAGAAGGGTGACCGCTCTCAACCCTCCAACTATCGTCCAACTGTTTTAATGTCTTGCCTTTCTGAAGTTTTTGAATCTATCCTTAATAGAAAGATTTGCTGAGACCATTAAGGAAAATTGTAAAGTAAAATTAATATAAAGGTGCAATAAAATGCATATAAAATGTACAATGTATAAATAAAATTAAAATTGAAATGTACAAATAAATTCTAAAAGTTGTCTATTTTCTCATATTTTCTTAAATTATATTAGTTACCTCACTTTATCTTGCCATTTTAAATACAATTATATGCTCTGTAAAATTTTTTAAAGTTTAAAGGTGTAAAACTGTAATAATAACTAACTGTAATAATTTTGGATCTCATGGTGTGGTCACGTGGCCTCGCTGGAGGTAGAGATCTTTTCTATTCTCCAAGAAGGTGTCGGTGGCTCCGCCACCGGCATCTGTTGTCACTTTTTTAGGGGCCTGCTATCCCCTTGTGGGGTTAGTAGGCCTCGGGGTTCGGATCCCAAAATCTACAAAAGAGCTTGCTCTTAACGCCTGCGCGTGCTTGGTTGAACGCGGGCCACGATGCAGTGAGAAGGAGAACTAAGGTATTCCTGAAAACGT
Source organism: Bathynomus jamesi (assembly GCA_023014485.1). Lineage (NCBI taxonomy): Eukaryota > Metazoa > Arthropoda > Malacostraca > Isopoda > Cirolanidae > Bathynomus > Bathynomus jamesi. The sequence continues at coordinate 162,247 of JAJOZX010002036.1, read as the reverse complement.
AATAAAACTAATTCGTCTCGAACTTCTTTCACTTTTCTTTCCAAGACTGTATTTTGTAGAGTCATCGCCTCATCCCATAATTTTTATTTTTAGGTATCCTTGTCAGGATAGAGGATAGGTTAAAGGTGTCGATAGTGATTGCATTGCGTGCATTGGCAATTCTAGGGAGCAGTGTGCCATCATATTGTCCGCGCCACGGATGTATTGTACATCAGCAACGTACTTCATAATGACAGTCCAGTAACGCTGTTGCCGATCTGTTTTGGCTCTCCCTTGACTGGAGTATGCAAGCGGCGTTTTTACGGGCATTCGCCCTTAGCCCCTGCTTCCTGCATAAAAAAGATTCTTTACCTTCCTGCATAAAAAAGATTCTTTACCTTGGACGAAATTATCTTAACAGACATCTGGAGTGCGGTTCAAATTGGCAGCTAATATGAAATTCCGCCAACATAACTGCGCTATATTGTGGTCAACTCAAGAAATTAACTCTCCTCCCCGTGTGTTTGTGTGTGTGTGTGTGTGTGTGTGTGTGTGTGTGTGTGTGTGATATATATATATATATATATATATATATATATATATATATATATGGTTCTTGATATTAAATGTGCATTAGTGTGTAGTTCCTATTCTGCAAAGGAGAAAATGTATGTGAAGAAAGGAAGCAACTCATAAATTTTAATTCAAACAATTCAATTATCATAGAATGAATATAATCTCTGGAACGGAATAAACTAAAAAGGAAAAAAATCATTTATTATCATGTCCGCTAAATGTATAAAGTTGTGGGTTTTTTTGGTAGAGGGAGCGCTTATGGGCTTTTAAAGTTCATGGGTTTTGGCGTAGAAATTTTAAAGATAACATAATTAACTTACGTACTGCCAAGTTTAAAAGTTAATTTGGCAGTTTGGCAATATCTCTTTTTTTTTATGGATCTCGAATCTCAAAATACTCTGCCAGCTATATATATATATATATATATTATATAATATTATACATATACAGGGTGTCCGAGAATTATCTGTACAATTTTTGGCTGTTATTAAAAGTCAACCATGAAGTGTAGAAATTCCAGTGTTGTCCCATTTTACAGAGAATCTCATTCTTGGACACCCGGTGTATATATATATATATATATATATATATATATATATATATATAGAAGAGAGAGAGAGAGAGAGAGAGAGAGAGAGAGAGCGAGAGAGAGAGAGAGAGAGAGAGAGAGAGAGAGAGAGAGAGAGGAGAGAATGTTGTTCGAAAAGTAGTTCTCGAGAACAAACTTTAAAAACTCATTGATTTTCCAGTAAATTACGGTAAGTTTGAGACATAAGAATGAGGCATTTTTTATTTTATAACAGGATACAATAAAACTGTCATTCGACGTGACTTCTCTCATTTGTAATGCATACTTGCAAACGCTTCTTAAAGGGTAAGAGGCTATTAGCGCACATTTCGACAGGAACGTTGCTCATCTCATCGGTAATTTTGGTTTCCACTTGCTGCAGACTGTTGAAAAGAGTTGCGAAGAAGAGTGAAGTGTCAAATCCGGGCTACGAGCTGGCCAAGGGATATCATAGTCGTGCTCAATTGGGGAAATGTTGTCGCGGCCATTGACGTGTGCGCCGATCGTAATGAGGTAGTACATCGTCTTGCATCGGCATGGTCATCGGAGACAAATTCGTCGATTTGATGCAACTTTGAATGTAGGAATTTCTGCAACATGTTCAAGTAGCGATCTCCTGCTCTTGATCTTCTTGGAAAAAGTAGGAGGGACCCTCTACCCTCTCTATTCAGATAACGGGTCGCACGCTGATCTGCGTGGACCAGCGTTTTCCTCCGACGAAATTTGGATTTTGGCCGCATAGTAGTAACAGTTTTGTCGAGTGACGTAGCCGTCCAAATGAAAGTGACTTTCACTGGTAAAGATGACCTGATTCACCAGTTCATCATCCACACCCATCTTTCCGACTATGTCTTCCTCAGTCTAATGACACTCAAGGCGATTCTCCTCAGATAACTTATGAAGAACATGCGAAAGATATGGCCAAAAGTGGAATTCTTTCAGAATTTTGATTAGTCGATATTAAACTGATATTCAGTTTGACTGACGCGGAAGCCGCTGCATTGTTGTTGGGATTTTACTGAACTCACCAATAGCAGCAGTAATATTATCATTTGAATGACCTGTTGGAGGTCGACCACTGCATCATGATTCAGCTACTAGACCATAAATCGCACAGCATTAGTATAGCCTTTGGTGCTTGAAAGGAACCAAATGAAGAAAGTTGAAATTCTTTATGCCACTCCTTCTACACCAAAACGGAATAGTTCAAACAATCCAGCTAAGCTGCCATCTTAAAATGATCGATGGACGAATAACGACACCAAATTAACTGAAAATATGATTTTATTACGATATTACTAACATTAGGTCTAGGGCCTAACTAGGCCCTAGACTAAGTTGCTAGCCTAAACCACCCTGTATGTTAAATTATTTAAGTTATTTAAAGTGAAGTTAAGTTAAGTTAAGTAAATAAAAATTATATGTTTGAATTTCTCAGTGTTTGAATTTTACGTTATTATATTAACGAATCACTAAATTATTAGTCTATTATCGGGAATTGCTTATGAAACACCAATTTATATACCCTTGTTTTATATATAATATATATATATATATATATATAAGTGTAACAACCACACTTAACATTTTATCAATTAAAACTCACATAGAAAATAAAATCAATTAAAATCAATTTCAACCAATAAAAGTTCTCTTCAAAGTCCATAAATTAAAAATATTAAAAGTAGACGGAGTGAAAAAAAAAAAAGATATTTGTTAAAGACGGAAAATCGTAGCAAAATAGATACACAAGACACAAGATACAAATTAAGAAACGAGGTTATCCTTCTTCTTCGCCTAAAATTTTTTAAATTCTCTTGAAATTTGGAGAAAATTGGAAGACATAGAAAGAGAATTGATCTAAGTCACAGCAACCCTTGTTGGAGTTGGAGTTATTTTAAATTATGTATAGCAAAAGACTTACTGTGCATCTTAACACTATTGATTTTAACTTACGTTAGATTATTTGGGAAGTCTATATTATGGTTAAGCTACTCTTTCTAACTGATTTTATTTTTTATGCTTGTTTTAATCTATCTATCTATCTATCTATCTATCACTAAAAGTTACGTTCGCTCCTGTTCAGTGCTATCTTTTCTATCACTTTCTTCCTGCACGAAAAATAGCTACTACTTTGTTGTAGGAGATATCGTTTGGGGTTCAGTTTGGAGTTCTGTTTAGGTTAGGTTAGGTTAATTTAACCTAACCTAAAACAAAAAACTGGGTGTGTAAAATCCTGAGGTAGCTTGAAGTAGTAGTAATATGAATTCGAGTTTTTTTAATTAAAGCGAGTGAAATTTGAAAAAATAATCATTATAAACGGTAAAAAAGCGCATACTCTAAACTTTTAATGGAATCTTTCCCTACCTTAACGCGAGTGTAAGTGACTAAAAATTTGAAAAAAATAAAGTACATCACATGTAGGAGCTAATATAACTTCAATGACCACCTACGAAAACGTAGGAGAAATTTGGGAGCTATTGGAGAATAGGGACCCAGCCTTCTTTAGTTAGGCTTATAAGGCTAACTAAACGAAAATATCACGACCTAACCTAACCAATCGTTAGGTCAACTGTACGCCCTTGACGATTGGTTAGGTTAGGTCATGATATTTTCGTTAGTTAGCCTTATAAAGCTAAACTTATATATTGAGAGAGAGAGAGAGAGAGAGAGAGAGAGAGAGAGAGAGAGAGAGAGAAAGTGTTAAATAGTTTTACATATTTTATTGTCTAATTTGAATTCCATTTTGCAAAACTAAAAAATTAAATTAAAATAAAAATCGTATCTCAGCTTCAAATAAATACATTTACTAATTTTTAATAATAATAAAAAATATATATATTCTTTTATCAAATTTAAATTCCATCGAATTAAGTTAATTAAAATTCAGATTTTATTTTTATTTTTAACTTATGGATAATATTAAAATAGTTTCCCCTAAAAATTTTCTCCGTTTTCTTTATTTAAAAAACATTAACGTTCTTTCAATTATTTATTCAAATTAATTCTGAGGATATATTTTTCCCTTTTAAAAAGATATAGAATTATTATGTTAATTACAGTGAGTATTATTAGCTTTCCAGGCTTATATATATATATATACCTGTATATATATATACACCTCGTTAGGGTTGTCGGTCTTTCTTCACGCGAAGGTGAAGCTCTAGTCCTGGCTTGGTGGAGGAGTGAGGTGCTCTCTTGCGCTCTCCACCATACATAGCCAGGTACACCCGGCTCATCTGGTACTGTCCTGAGCCAGGCATCTAGTCTTCTCTTCAAGACTTCAACTTTGACCCCTGTAACGTTTCTGAGGTTCTTTGGAAGCTGGTTGAAAATTCTTGGGCACCTGACAACCAAGCCATTTTCCTTCAGATTTGAGGAAGTCCCTTGTCGTGCCTTTAATTTGGGAACACTACACATTCTGCCTTTCCTATTTTCCAGCGTTGTTTGGATGGTAATTGGGTTTAGTTTGAGGTTTGGTATCAGTTTTTCGATAATTTTCTATATGTAGATTATGGTATGCCTCTCTCTTCTTCTTTCCAGAGAGTACAGATTTAGTTTTACGTAGTCTTTCCCAGTAGTTGAGTTCTTTGCAGTCATCAATCTTTGCTGTGAAATGTCTCTGCGTTTCTTCTATCATAGTTTATTAATTTCTTCCTTTTTATATGGGGACGTCAACACTGAGCAGTATTCAAGTTTTGGTATGATCAGTGTTCTCAGCAGGGGAATCATTACTGTCTTGTCCCTCCTTTTGAACGTTCTTATTACCTATCCCGCGATTCTTTTTGCTTTGTTTATTGCTATCTGATTTTGTGTCTCGAATTTGGCATCATCGGTTATTATTACCCCTAAGTCGACCGCTTTCGTGCTTCTCTGAATTTCTTGTCTATCTGGAGCATAATATGCAGTCTCTTTAAGTTCCTCATTTCTACTATATCTCAAGAGCTGAAATTTCTCGGTGTTAAATGTCATATTGTTTCTTCTGACCATGTGTATATTTTGTTCGTGTCCCTTTGCAAGGCCTTTCAATATATATATATATATATATATATAATAATATATATATAATTTAGGGTGTCCCAAACTTATAGGGGGCCAAATCTTTTTTCGGGATACAAATCCGCTCGTGTTGCGCTCTTTTGATGTTTCCCATTAGAAGTCTTCCTGTAAAATTTCAGAGAGATCGAAGGAAATTTAAAGGTCCCGAACTTTGAACACTTTATTTCTCCTCTTAACTGAAAGGCAAATTAACTGAAATATTTCTCTCAAAAGTTCCATCACAAAGATGATTATACAAAATAAACATGTATTTAATCTTAACACACAAACAACAATTTCAAAGCATCACATTTATGCATTTTAACTAAACACGTGTTTCATGAGATCCGTTTTTGTTCCCTTCCGGCTCACATTCCGTCGGTGTGAGTGGACAGTTCGAAGGAGGAACTGGAGGTCTTCTTCATCATGGCACAGAGGTTGCTTGTGTATTTCTCAATGAGGGCGATGCCTCGCTCTGCTGCATCATTGACCACCATCAGTTCTGTAGCTCGGCTCTTTGCCAGATGGTAGTTTTCGTCCGTAGGCCATGTTTCAGGGTCTTTGGTGAGGAACATGGGCTCAACTTGGAGAAACGGGAAGAGTAAGAGTGGTAGATCGACTCATCACCCACGGACTTAAACGGCCATCCACTTGCAGTCCCTTGCCTTGGACCCGTTTGAGTCCTTTCCCAGGGTGCTTTTTCAGGTTAGCTGTCATGTTACGCTTTTCATTGTTGTCAACTCTGTCATCAAACAGTGCAAGACAGATTAAGTCCTCCGAGATATACCACAGATGATGGAGCACAGCCCGGTAAGCTGTGTTTCCAACGTCCTTGTCAGGGTAACCTACAAGAAGATTGCACAGCCTAACGTCATTTTTGGGAGATTTGATGGCGATGGGAGCCTCGTGCCAGTGACGCACGTATACAAGGCTCATGAAGAGAGCCATACGGCGAACCCCTTGCAGTTCTTGGAGACGAAGTTGGAGAACTGGGACTGCAGTAATGCTATTTTCAGGCAGTAAATACCTTTGGCCATCCATCTGGCCTGATGGTAAGCCCCTGGAGGCCGAAGCTTGTAATGTCCTACGTCGTCTCCGAGGTACAAGAGGCTCAGTCGAAGAAGTTCTTCATAATCCTCTCGAGGATGATTACCACTTCGTAGAGCATCGCGGAGATAGTCTATTACCTCAAGTCGCATTTGTGAAAGGCAAGCATTGTCGTTTATGAAGGCTTTAGCCACCTCGTCCTTGTCAAATGCATCCAACTGACAGTGGTTCATTGATGGCCAGGCCGCCTTGAATCTCCTGAAAAGTGGGATTTGAGGACTTGGTGGTGTTCTAGGCACACGACGAAGACATCCTTGAGAATCACTTCGTGAACGTGATGACGGCAAGCAAACCATAAAAGAGATCTTACCAATGCCGCTTCCAAACGCGCACACGCACTTTGCACTATCCCTGTGTTTGATGCCGTCGTGTCAAACACCATGCCTATGATCTTGTCCTCAATTCCGACTAGGGTGAGCGCTTGATGGACTGCGCTTGCCATTTGCTGTCCTGTGCCGTCTATTATTTTCGGTGCTCCTAATAGCTCTTCCACACCATCCCCAGTCACCACAACAGCAATCCGATCGACTGACTTACCCTCCTGTTCGATGTCAGTGAGTATCTTTGTGTCCCAGTGGATCTGTAGTCGAGGTGGAAGTTGCTCGAGGTGGCCAATAACATTGGTCCCTATCATTGTACGGGCCTTTTGTCGGAAGCAGTGAACCGTGCTCTTTGATGGAACACTGTCAGGACCGAGAGCTAGGGATTTTGCAGTCGCAGCAAACGCTGATGTTGCCTGTCGAACAGAAAGGCCCTCGCGACCCCAAGTTGCTGCCAGGTCAAGATCACTCAGACTTTCTTTTAGTCTGTCATGTTTGGGAGCTTTCGAAGGTTTAAGTCCACAAGTGACAGCTTCGTTTCCACTGTCAGCTGACGATGTGCTAGAACTACTGTCGGTAGCCTCTTCTGTGACTCCTACAACTAGAACCTCCTCTGTTTGACGCCGGTGTGCCTGCTCAAGAGCTCTTTCCCTTTCCTGTCTTTTCATTGTGGCTGCATTATATTTTCTATCTTCACCTCCCATGTAACTCGTATGTCGATCTTCCCTTTGGGAAATGAGGAATTCCTTGTCTTCAAGAGGGATATCTCCCCGATCCAGAATGTCTGAGTGGGCGACATAAAAAATATCCTCCATATCAGCTAAGAATACATCCCGCTGCATATTGTAAGTCATTCCAGTCTTGTTCTTGTTTTTATGCAAATTTCAATACCTCTGAACCAAAGCTTTCAGTTTAGTCGAGGCATGAACGGAGGTTGTTGCCAGATTCGAGTTGGCTCTAGCCCAGATTTCTAATACAGCCGATATTACAGCCTTGACACTGTTGGAATCTGTCTTTTGGTCGCGGTGATGGTAGAAGAAAAGGAGCAACACGTCCATATTAATTGGTAATCGAGATTTAGCCAGCTCTGCTATCGGAGACCTCTCAAGAAGCCACAACTTGATGTTTGATCTTGTCAATGCCATAATGATCAATTCTGAAAACCAAAAAAAAGTCATCAAACGTCGGGACCTCTAAATATCATCTGATCGAGTTGAAAATCACAGAGACAATGCTTTAGCCCAAACCACATCCGGGCATGACACGAGTGGTCAGGTCGTCTTAAGAAAAAAAATTGGGACACCCTAATATATATATATATATATATATATATATTAGGGTGCCACTTATTTGGGGTGTTTTTCATTTTTTGGGAATTTCTATCAGGACGGGCGCATTTCTGGTGTCATTCCGTCTAAAAACATTGTGTGTAAAATATGTTTGAAATAAAATAATAATTAAACTGCCTCAACGAGGTCAAAGTTTATACTTTTTGTCGAAAAGTACTCATGGCGTTCTGTTATCATGTCAGTTTTCGTTTCGATAGCTGCTGTAGTTTCTGAGTTGAAAAATGATAACAGACAGACAGACGGACGGTCAGAGTCGTTGGTTTAGTCTTCCGCACTGGTGTACAGAAGACTAAAATGAGGTATTATACAGGGTGTAACACGAGTTTATCCAAATATTGATACAGGCGAAAGAACATGTTATTCTAAGTAGAAAATGGTTGGGACGAGTTTTGCCAACACTAACAGTGTTTCATTCTCTTTTTCAGTGAGTTCTGAAACGACGTGATGGCTTCGGCAACAAGATCTAAAACAGCAGTCTATCTCCTGGGGACCGTGGACCACAGCATCACAGGAAGCATGCTGCCTACGGGAAAGCAGGCGCTTCAGTACTTTTTCCACCTTCACCTTGACGTCAAGAAGCCGATCAAGGAAGCAGCCGCTGAGACAGTGACCGCAGTCAAGGAATTCTGGGAGCGGTCCCGTATTCCTACGCAGAAAGACCAACGCGCAAGGGACAAGGTTCTCCGAATGTACGAGAAGTGGCGGGCTCTGAACAAGAACTCGAAACGGCGCACTGTGACCCAAATCAGGAACGAGGCCGAGTTCCTCTCATCCCTTGACCGCCTCTTCGACATCGCACACGAACAGGCGATGTCGATGATCACAATCGAAGAGGACAGGGAGTTCCTGACGGGACAAAGGGCCGAGGTGCGGCGCGGCCGCATCTCCTCCACACGTGACATGACGCTGCACACTGAGGAGGAGCGTGCGAGGAGACAGGAAGCGGAAAGGAGCCGCCGGCAAGATGATGAAAGGGCGAACAGAGAGAGCCGAGAAGAACTCGTCGAACTGGCATCGAGCTCCAGCTCAGGTGCAAGCAGCCCGACTCGGTCACCGACACGGCGTCGTCGCCGAGAAGAAGAGGAAGAGCTCTCTCTCCCGGGCCCGTCCACGTCGAATGCAGAAGCATCTACGACCCCTTTACCACCCAAGCGATTCCGCGCGTCGAAAAAGATGATCACCCCTGATCTCTCCGCAGCGATGGATCGGACGAAACTTACCGACCGAGAAGGTGTTTTTTTGCTGTCGGCGGCTGCGAGGAGCTTGGGCCACGACCCTGAGGAGCTGGTCTTGAACCGCGAATCCTCCCGCCGCGACCGAGCAAAGTTCCGTGCTATGGCAGCAGCGGAAATGAAGGCAGCCTTCCATCCTACTGTGCCGCTGACCGTTCACTGGGACGGGAAAATCGTACCAGCGGCTGACGGAGGCCCTGCTGAAGATCGCCTTCCAGTTCTGGTGTCTGGGGAGAACGTCGACAAGCTTCTGGCTGTGCCCAGCCTCCCCGACGGCACCGGCCGCGCCATGGCGGAAGCCGTCCTCTCTGCCCTCGAGGATTGGGACATCAAGGGACGGATCTGTGCCCTCTCTTTTGACACCACCGCCTCAAACACAGGACTCTCAGGAGGAGCTTGCTATATCATTGAGCAGAAACTCGAGAAGACAGTGCTTCATTTGGCTTGCCGCCACCACATCCACGAACTGGTGTGCGAGAAGGCATTCACGGCGTGCCTCGGTCCCTCTACTGGTCCTGACATCCTCCTGTTCAAACGATTCGCCGCCCAGTGGGACTTCATCGATCAAACCAAAGCGAAGCCCTTCGAGGATGGAACCATGCCGCAGCACCTGAAGGACGCCCGCGACGACCTGCTGATCGAATTCAGCCGCCTCCTCGACGGTCAACATCCACGTGATGACTACAGGGAACTTCTGGAGCTCTCTGTAATTGTGCTGGGCGGTCCGAACAAGCGGGGTGCCCGGTTCGCTCGTCCCGGCGCCTTCTATCGCGCGCGCTGGATGGCAAAAGTCATCTATGCCATCAAACTGTTCCTGTTCCGGGAACAGTTTCAGATGTCGTCAGGCGAAGCGGCTGGAATCCGGCGATTCACCATCTTCGCCGTGTCCATCTACGTGACGGCCTGGTACAAAGCGCCGCTCCCGGCAACGGCCCCAGCCGCGGACCTCGCGCTGCTCAAGGCCCTCGTCTATTATCCGGACTCAGCGGTGGCCAAGGCGACGGCGACAGTCTTCGCCAGGCACCTATGGTACTTGAGCGAGCGCCTCGTCACCCTGGCCATCTTCGACGAGGGTATCGACTTGGCGACAAAGCGGGAGATGATTAAAGCGATGGAAGAAGAGGAAGGATCGGAGGATCCCCCGCGGCGTATCAATGTGGACCTGTCCACCGCCTCAATCGCCAACAATACATTGGCCAAGTTCACAACGACTACATCAAAGGAGTTCTTCAAGGTTCTGGACATCAGCACCGCCTTCCTGCTCAAGGATCCGGAGGAGTGGCGGACGGACCCAGCCTTCATCGCCGCATCCCGCCGAGTCCAGGCCCTTCAAGTTGTCAATGACTTCGCGGAGCGCGGGGTGGCGTTGATGCAGTCTTTCAACCTGGCCCTTACCAAGAGTGAAGACCAAAGGCAGTTCCTCTTACAAGTGGTCGAGAAGCACCGCTGTGACTTCCCAACCGCCCGCAAGTCCACCGTGACCTCTGCAAAGTAGGCAACAATGAGAGGGAGATGGGCGCCCATGATACCCCCCCCTTGAGGGGCTAATACTCGAGTTGAGGGGGACCTAGAGTTGAAAGTATGAAGTCCAGTTATATGTTTTAGGTCAAGATTAGTAGCTTGAACAAACTAGAAGTGATATTTTATTTGCTAGAGGCATAGAACATCATGATCTAAAATTTCTACTTTTCGAGAAAATATACAAACTTTGACCGTATTGAGGCAGTTCTAAATATTGTTTTATTTCAAAAATATTTTACACACGATATTTTTTGACAAAATGGAACCAGAAACGCGCCCGTCCCGATAAAAATTCAAACTTTCGAAAATAAGTGTCACCCTAATATATATATATATATATATATATATATATATATATATATATATATATATATATATATATACTTAAAGAAACAATATCTAAATACAGTGACACTAATTCAACTATTTATAGATTTTTCCTAGATATAAATAAGGCATATGATATTTTATTTAAAAAAACTAGAAGACAGGAAGGTTCCCATGTACATATTAAATTTATTGAAATTTTGGTATTCCACCAATCTTTTACCGTTAGGTGGGGCAATGTACTATCCGAATGTTTTGGTTCCTCTTGCCGAGTGAGACAAGTCTCCTTGCTCTCCCCTATGCTGTTTAATGTGTACAATATATTGACGGATTAATTGCTTCACTTAATGAGGCAACAGTGGGATGTTGTATATATAACACAAGGATAAATAACTTAGTTTATGCCGATGATATGGTGTTAATAAGTACCTCTGTTAAAGGTCTGGATCGGCTACTAAAAGTCTACGATGTGAAGTGTATTCGCAGAAACATGATATTCTTTTTAATGTTACAAAAACTAAGGTTATGCAATTTCATCCTAAAAGCTGTAATCGGCCAGCTGATATAAGGTTTAAAATGAACGGTGAAGTAATTGAGGAAGTACAAGAGTTTAAGTATTTGGGTCAAACTATTACCACCTCCTTCAGTGATGACTCGGATATAAGAACACAATCTCGAAGCCTTTGTGCTAAAGCGAATATGGCTATAAGGAACTTTCGGTTCTGTACAAGTGAAGCTAAAGACACTCTCTTTCGTACGGACAGCAACTCTGGGTGAATTATAAAAAAAGGTTCTGGCGGAACCCTAAATTTTGCTGTACAAGAGGTCTTTTAGACTCTTACATAAATTACCCCCGAGATGCTCAGCTTCGCAAATGTTTGCTACCCACAATGTCCCGAGCTTCCCGGAGGTAACAAGACGTGCTCAATACAGTCTGATGCAAAGAATTAAAAAATCAACCAACCCGATCATCCAAGCTATCCATGAGTCCTGCCGTTTATCCTCTAAGCTATGGAATTCTTGGTAGGAAAACGTCTGTCTGTAGCTCCACTTAACTTTGACATTGCTGTATTATTTCTAATCAACTGTATATATTTCTATCCTTAGTTTGTGAACTGTCATTGTATTAATAATATTTGTCATATGGACTATAGTTTGCCAATAAACCTTTTCCTTTTATAATATATATATAGCCTATATACACAGGGTGTCCCAGAAGTATGGACTCATAGGGAAAGTAGACATTATACAGTATTTTTGAAGTGAAACAAACACATTTCTAATGTTAGTTTTACATATTTCAGAAAAGAAAATACCCTGATGGCTCAGAATACCAAAGAAGAGAAGGTGGAACTGGTATTGCTACGTGTTTCCGGAAAAAGCCAGAGGGAGGTATGTCAGTTATTTCACGAGCATGCCTCCCTCTGGCTTTCTCCGGAAACATGTAGCAATACCAGCTGCACCTTTTCTTGATTGGTATAGCCATCAAGGTATTTTCTTTTCTGAAATACGTAGGTCTGTAGGAAGTCTCGGTCGGATATATAAGCACAGAAAATTACTGTCCACTCAGTGACATTCCCATTCCCACTTTCATTCCCATTCCCATTCCTGGTCCGCATATGAAAATGCACAAAGTGAAAAATCCACATTTGAGAAAAAGAGTTTTTGCATTTGAGAAACAATGTCACTCCATTCCAACTCGCGGTAAAGGCTAACATTAACCTAATCAAACCTAACCCAATTTGTCGTAACCTAACCTGGACCAAAGTGGGAAATCAGTGGATGAGAATGAGAATGGCACGAAATGGGGATAGACCGATTTGAAAATGTCTCCATTAAAATTCCCACTCTCGGCTTTCCCATTCTCTGGCGCGGAATGAAATAGGAATGACATTGAGTGGGATGACAACTAATAGAACACTACACCACGAATGGGTTTTGTTCTGTACTGACGTTTTGAATTACATTGTTTTTTCTTGGTTTTGTGGAGACAATTTGAAAATGCGATGTCGAATGGACTCCTAATATATATATATATATATTATATATATATATATATACACAGGGTGATTCAAAAGTCAGGTTACATAGGGAAATACTGTATTATGTAATGATACAGGGAAATAGTCACATCACATGTTCGATATGGCCATCGTTAACGGCAATGCACTTGTGCAGCCAGCTAGGAACATCACATCAATGCGCTCCTCCTTCGATAACATCTCATAACTCATTTACCTGCAAAGAAACAGAAAAGCCCTATGTAACCTGACTTCTGAATCACCCTGTATATATATATATATATATATATAGAGAGAGAGAGAGAGAGAGAGAGAGAGAGAGAGAGAACAAAATATTAATTAGAACTCGCTCAACGTTTCGACCCAAAACTCGAGTGCCTTCATTTTCCCTGAAGTTTGTACGAATATTCAATACAGTTATATAAATTGGGGGGATGGGGGCATGTTGTTATTCTCTGTCATTTCTATTTGAGCGTGTAAACACCGAAAATGCCTGCATACATGTCTGTAACTTCTCCCTTAAACTTTATTTCAAAGGAGACTGCTTTCAAAGCTTATTCCTCTCGTAATCTGATACGCTATCCTAAGTCTAAGAGGATTAAAGAAGGGCGTTTGATTTCACTTACATGCTGCAAAAGGTGTCAGACATTTCACTGGTTGCAAGGAGGGTATTGGAGCATTTTATTTATAATTGCTAAGTTAAAAGTTTTTCATTATTAAACATATTAACATCTTTAATCTAAGATTTTTGTAGGCGTATTCAATGTCTGTCATTTCGGTTTCGTGTTCATTCTTTGAGACTCTCTCTCTCTCTCATAAACGAGGTACCGACTATTTAAATTCATATATCTAAACAATTAATTAACCAAACCTAATTTAACCTAACCTAACCTAACATTAGTGCCATGACACGGAGAAGGGCGTGAAAACTGAGGAATCGAAGTGTTTTGTGTTAAGTTATTAAATAGTGAAGTACTCGCTAATCAATCCTAACCAAACCTTAACTAACTTAACCTAATGAAATAACACATCTTTTTCCAAAAGTAAAAATGTTAGTCAACACAGAAAATTCCTATGATGCGGAACTTTTGCGCCACCCTGTATATATATATATATATATATATATATATATATATATATATATATATATATATATATATATATCTGTTGTATATGGCGTATAATTTTATTATAGGGGCAATTTGAAATTTTAAAAAAATATGAAAATAAAAATTCAAATGGGAATTTCCCTCTGACTAAGAACCAAAGCCAAAATGTAAAAATACCAAACTTTTTACGCAGAAAGTAAATGAATTGTAGAAACTTTCAAATTCTCGTCTGTTTCTGAACAAGAATTATTAGAATTATTGCGACTGGCAATAATTTCCTTCTATTTCAATTTTATGAACTACCAACAAATTTTTAAGCAGTAAGATATTAAGAGAATACAATATACTGTATATATATATATATATATATATATATATATATATATATATATCGTTAGTTAGTTAGTTAGTTAGTTAGATATAATATGCATACAAGAGGAGCCCACCACAACCTACACTGTAGGATTGCCCCATCGTATACTATCATATCAAACTGTGCAGAAAATCAAAGCAAGGTACGAAACCTTATCCAAGAAGTTTTCTCAACTTGGAACATGTTTCTTCCACCATATGTGACGAACTTGGATCACTGGCTATTTATGAGCGACTTATGGCATCCTCTTTCAACGTGTTGGTAGCAATTAAATGACTGATGAAGATCGTTTGTGTCCATGAAAAGGCGGTCTTTCAGATGGACTTATTCCATCTTCGGAACAACATTGCAATAACCTAACAAGAAAGACAAATATCTAATGCAAGGAATGCTTTGAACTTAGAATTTTGAATTTTGAACTAAGAATTTTAGGATATTCTCAATTCAACGTTTGAATTTATAACATCCATTTTGACCGTGACTTTTCCTTGACCAGATATTTTATAAAAATAACAACAATAATAATAATGTTTATGGAGATGTTTAATCTCCTTCATATCATCTGAGATAACATGAAGGGTTCGGGAGACGGAGGGGGACCTACTAGTAAAACCCAGAAAAACACCTTAATCACTGATATCTAAAGTCCAGGCCGAGACTCGAACCCATGTAGTCTTCAGATTAAAATCTCGACCCTATACCCTTGCGAGTTTCTGTGGGCAATGTTACGTTAAATGAGTATATTTTAGGTTAGGCCCACGTATGCAAATGGTTAGGTTAAGTTAGATTAGGTTGAGCCCTGGTACGTGAAGGATTAAATTACTAAGAATGGTGAAAATATCTCTCTTCAACGAAATGTGTGCGCGCGCGCATAGACTCAAAATTCGCAAAAAAAAAAAATTTTGTATTTCACTTCGAAGAGCGAACAGCTGAGCAAACGGTAGCCTAATTGACCATCTGAATGAACAATTTTATGTCCATTTTGTAAACAGAAGAGAACGCAGAGTTGAATGAAAAGGAAAATATGCTTTATTGCTAATGCTACAAGGAATGCAAAATAGCTGTATTACATAGTTTACTGCACTATTAATTTTGAGTCCAGATCTTTATATGAAAACTTTGGACTTTGAAACTATATTTCTTAGTTTATTTAGCGTATTCAAGAACAACTACTTCTCCATAGAAAGTAAA
This sequence comes from Bathynomus jamesi, assembly GCA_023014485.1. Lineage (NCBI taxonomy): Eukaryota > Metazoa > Arthropoda > Malacostraca > Isopoda > Cirolanidae > Bathynomus > Bathynomus jamesi. The sequence continues at coordinate 146,536 of JAJOZX010002036.1, read as the reverse complement.
TTATGAGCTACGCAATAGCTATATGTTCGTGAAAGCGGTTGAACTTTTGCCATCAGTGGAAAATGTTGTAAAATTGAGATGCGTAAATAGTAGAATCATTCTCGTATTGCGATCATACCAATATATATATATATATATATATATATATAACTGCAAACACGCAGTATAATTAACGTAAAGAACGACGCTTGTATAGGAGATATTCCGCGCAAGACGAGAGAGAGAGAACGAAACAAATGAAAAAAATGAGGTAACCACCCGGGAATCGAACCCGGGATCTTCCGATTGCCGGTCAGATGCGATAACCATTACACCATGGGCCTCACTCTTCCAAATGCCGTAATTCTTCTACATACTCGCAGAAACCAATGCCCCAAGGGGGCACCTCCCGCATGCCGTAACATTATATACATTTAACTGCAAACACGCAGTATAATTAACGTAAAGAACGACGCTTGTATAGGAGATATTCCGCGCAAGACGAGAGAGAGAGAACGAAACAAATGAAAAAATGAGGTAACCACCCGGGAATCGAACCCGGGATCTTCCGATTGCCGGTCAGATGCGATAACCATTACACCATGGGCCTCACTCTTCCAAATGCCGTAATTCTTCTACATACTCGCAGAAACCAATGCCCCCTTGGGGCATTGGTTTCCGGCATTGGTTTCCGGCATCATAGGAAAAATAATAAAAAACGGCAAAACAAAAGCTTTTATTTACAGAACGTGCTCAATATGTCCACCATTGTCTTCAATACACAAATTCAGACGTGATACCCAGTCAGCAAGCACACGGTGAATGATGTCAGGAGTAACGGTGTTACATGCCCCAATAATGCGCTGCCGCAAATGTTCAACACTCCTAATTTTCTCTGCGTATACCAGCGCTTTCAAGTGGCCCTAGCTATAAAAATCTAGTGGCGTGAGATCCGGGCTTCTAGCTGGCCATTCCACAGGCCCTCGACGTCCTATCCAATAACCAGGGAATTGTTGGTACAGGTATTCCCTTACTTGGGTGCTGTAATGTGCAGGAGCGCCGTCTTGCTGGAACCATGTTGGGAAATTTCCTTCTTCGTTCAAGACACTGGGAAATGCTTCTTCCTTGAGAATACGTAGGTAGGTGCCTCCAGTGACATGTTCATCGAAAAAGAGGGGGCCTATGATGCGATCCTTCCAAATGCCACACCATACCATCACCCGAGATGCACCTTGTTCCTTTAAAGAGGTATACCAGTGAGGGTTGTTTTGAGACCAGTAGCGGGTGTTCTGTCGATTTACCTCACCATTTTCATAAAAAACAGCCTCGTCACTGAACAGAATGGTGGACCGGAAATTGGCATCCCGAGCATATTATGGTTTGTAGAAATAGAAAATATGAATTTCTCCTATGATGCCGGACTTATGGGACACCCTATATATATATCTATATGATACACACACACACACACACACACACATATATATATATATATATATATATATATATATATATTAGTGATGTAGCGGATGTCATTTTTTTCACATCCGCGGATGCGGATGAGGATGTTTGATTTCAACATACGCGGATGCTGATGCGGATGTCTACATTTTCGTTATTTTTTAGGATATATTCGAGATTTGTTGTGTTTAACGTATATAATAAGTTATTATATAGAGAGAGCTGTAGCTATAATGTAGTATAATTGATTAATTATACAATAATTGCTGTACTTTTCCCTGAACATATAAAATAATAGCAAGCATCTAACTAATATAGAAATCAATTAGTGAATTCGTCTGCAAATAAATTCGTTATATTTTGTTGAGTTTCAGCCACAATTAGAAACCATAATTGTGTTACCCGAGCTCTTTCCCCAACCTCCACCCTTATAGAAAGAGATCTTTAATTAGCTTGATAACTATTTATATTAAGTTTAAAGTTTTATTAGGCATATTTATAAATGAGTAATTAAAATAAAGTAAACTAAGATGTTCATCGTTTAATGTTCAAACTTAATTATAGGAAGGTTATGCTTAAGGAACATTAATTTTTCTGCCTTTTCTGCTGCCAGTCTGTTTCTCTTTTCATCATATATTAATCCAGCACTGCTAAATAATCTCTCGCTTGGTACGCTTGTTGGAGGACGTGCTAAATGTTTCCTTGCAAGTTTACTCAAGCATGGATAGATATTCTGCGTATTTTTCCACCAACTAATAGGATTGTCACATGCAGCCAGGCGTTTTTCTTGGTGATAGCTCTCGATCATTTTTACTACATCTTTTGACATCGCGTAGGTCTCGTCATCGCTGCTTGACTCAAGAAACTGAGAGAGAGATTCTGTGATAGATTTGCTTGTTGAAGGTGTTGGTTCTGTCACTGAAACTTTTATTCTTTTGGTGGGTGGCGAAGCGACAGATTCAAGAGATTGAAGCTCTTCAACTGCTTTGCCAAGTGATGATTTAACTCGTTCTAATGTACTAGGTGAAAATAACTTGGCTTTGTAACGTGGATCTAAGTAGGTTGCAAGAGAGTAACTTCATACAAGAACAGCCTCTCGTCTTGTCGCTTGCATCACTTTTGCGCACAATGAACTAGTTCTATTATTATAGTAGGATTTGATAATTTCCGCTTATTAATGACGTTTTATCTCAACGGTCCACATCCGCACGACATCCGCAGTCCAAAGTGCGGATGCGAGAAAATGTGCGGATGTTCCGCGGATGCGGATGCGGATGTGACCTACATCATTAATATATATATACACAAACGAGTATATACAGAGTTACATCTTTAATTTTAATTCTACGCAAAACGGAATCTTTCGCCAAAATAAAAAAATAAAATAAACCTTACTGAAGATGAAAAACCACACACACACAAATATTTTATGAATGGTTAACTTAGAAAAACCTTAAATAATTAAATAGCTTCCAGCATTTACCACAAAATGAAACTAAATAAAGTAAAATAAAGCATTCCTTCTTGGCTCCGACCATTCGAAGCATATCCCACCACTTTCCGTTTTCAGGCTGAAACTCCAGATATATATTTTCATGGTCGAATGACCATCGTTGCTTTATTGTCATTACTCTCTCTAAGAACCCTTCGCCTCCATTTAAAGACAAAGGGGCCTCTCCCCTGGGGCTTCCAGTATTATATCTTTATAAAAGTAGGAATTAGGAGTGAGACAGTACACACACACACACACACACACACACACACACACACACAATTTAACTCTCGCTCGTTCCTGGAACTCGTAAAAATATGATATCGATAATAAATAAATAAATAAATAAGTATATATATATATACACCACACATACAAAAATTCATTTATAATAAACAGTTGTAGGAGTTGTTGCAAACTTTATATCCCTGACAAGATCATGATTTCTCGAAAAGGAAATTAAGTTTCAGGTTTTTTCTCTCCTTTATTTTTTCTTTCCTATTTTTTTTCAATGCATATGACATTTAATTAATTTCTTGTTGTATCGAGGACCTTCTTTTCTGTGGGGAAAGATCTATACACACACACACACACACGCACATACATACACGCGCGCGCGCGCGCCCGCGCTTGGGCATCTCCACATAAGCGAGTTTTTAAAAAAAAATGTAAATAACTTTTTAAAATTACTTTTTTAAATCCATATACCTAAAAAAATTAGTTAATCAAACCTAATTTAACCTAACTTAACCTTAGCGCTATCGAACCGAGAAGGGCGTGATAAGTTTTTCGAACGCAACTGAGGTCTCGAAGGGTGGAACCTAACCTAACCTATCCTAATCTAACCTCTAATGGGTAACTGAGTACACGAGATAAATGTACGCATGGTATGAATGAACTTTGAAGTTATTTTCTTCATTATACTTTTTCCTACTTTCTTATAAATTTTTGTTCACACTATTTTCTGTCAGAAGTGGTTGGCGGAAGAGGGAGAAAGCCTTGTCTCTACTATACTATTACTACTGTTCCTCTCTGAAAGATTTACACAGTTTTTAGTGTTTTTAGTTCTTTTTACTGTACTTTATTTTCATTTGCTTTTTCTAATTTTTCTTTATTTCTCTATTCCTTTCTTGGGCTATCCGAGAGTGGATTTTAGGGTTTTTGTTAGCCTGTAACTCTAACTCTGTAACCTATAATTTAATAAAGACTAACATATCTTTCTTCAGACAAGAAAAAAAATGCTTCCAGATTTTTTATGTAAAATTTTTAATGTTCAGAGGTACGAAATGTGTTACCTCAGAAAATATTATCCCACTACATCTGTGAATTATGCCTTGGTCTCGGCCTTTCTCATGCCCAGTTGCGCGCACACACACACGTTGATTTTACGGGTATGTGAGGTTAACTACCTAACTAAACTAAGTTAAACTAACCACCAACATCCAGCCTGACTTAGGTGGGTACGACTAATAGTTTTTAGATACAGTATTTGAATTTATACAGTATTTTGAATTTCGCTCCACCTCTCTCATACAAGTAAAAATAAATAGTGTCGTAATGGGAAACATTCTCAGAACTAGTGTTGCTCCGAAGAAACAACGTCATAAATAAAGTAAAACCCAACGCACGTACGCCCGCGCCCGCGCGCATATACAGGGTGTTTCAGGAGGAAAGGTCAATACTTCGGGAGGTGATAGTATCGGTCATTGTGAGGAAAAAGTTTATATGAACATGTGTCTAATTCCGAATGGTTACGGAGATAGAGCTGTTTGAATCTGATGCGCGCGCAGCTCTTCCTCCCCCCGCAGTGGTCCCATTCAATGGCCACCAAGGTCTCCAGACCTCTCTCCGTTAGATTATTGTTTGTGGGGGTGGATGAAAAGTCAAGTTTACAAAAGAAAGGTGGATACACGAGACGAATTGCTCGCGCGCATTTTGGATGCTGCTGCCCGCATAAAAGAACGTCAAGATCAACTCAGACGAACAACACGCGATCTTCGCACACGAGTTGCAAAGTGCATTGAGGTTGACGGTGGGATTTTCGAAAACATATTGTAAACTGTAACAAATTTGTCATTTCTGTATCTGATACCATTCAAAATGCCAATGTTTAAACATTAAATGTTAGAAACAGTAATTGGTTTCTCTTTCTTGATTACCATTAACAATGCTTTTGTATTTGTAGATTCAAACATATGAACTTTTTTCTCACAATGACCGATACCATCACCTCCCGAAGTATTGACCTTTCCTCCTGAAACACCCGTATACTTATTTTGTGTGTGTTACTTTGTGTGAGTTCGAACGACAGTTCACGATCGACCTGCGGTCGACCCCTCTGCAGCATCCTTCCTTATTTGCGAGATTTGGTGAAGGAGGGAATTGCTGTCTGATCTCCTCCTGCACTCGTAGCCAGCCACGTATGGCTGGTCAGGGATATATATATATATATATATATATATATATATATATATATATATATATATATATATTAATAATGACCATAACAGACATAATCAAAATACAAATAAAGTTAGAAACCAAAAATCTTAAACCTTCTCCAAGAGAAATGATAAATATTTGAACTAAAAAGTAGATACAGCTGATATAACTTTTAAATTAAAGGAAATAAACTCAGGATTGTTACATCGAGAAAAATAAAGAAGAAATTCTAACAATTGTTGGAAGCTAAAGAGAACCAATACTACTGAAATATATTCTAAGCGATAAAGAAAACGTAGTAAACGCGAGAGGAAAATAGGAGCGCTATTTAGACAACAGAAACAAGAAGTGTAAAAAAAGTCCATAGACACAAATCGGACACAAGGAGAGCGAAGTTAGGAAAAAAAAAAGTGAAAAATTTGTATTTTAATTACAGGGTGTTTATAAAGTCCCTATTTCGTTGAATTAACGGTTTTTATTTATTTTTGTTGCAGAACCCTATGAAAATGAATGTACAAGAACGGGTGATGGTGGTGACACTTCGGATTAAAGGAAAGAAATGCAAAGAAATTAGAGAGAGGTTTGAAAGAACATTTTACAAGCCAGGTCCTACAGACAAGACAATTCATAATTTGCTTAATAAATTTAAAAGAACGGGATCTGTTCATGATGAGCCAAGATCTGGACGTCCAATCTCTGAGCATGCTGTAAATGCGGTACGTAATGTTATCGATGAACATCCAAGCATGTCAATTCGCACCACATCACGTAGACTCGGGATACCCAAATCAACTGTCCACAAAATTTTGAAATCGACGTTGAAGAAGAGAAGCTATCACATTCAGGTGGCTTCATAACTTACATGAAGAGGATTATCCAAAGCGAAGTGCAATGTGTGCCGATCTTGTTGAACACATTCAGAATTAAAATTTAATGGACCACATTCTTTTCGGTGATGAAGCAACGTTCCACACGTGTGGAAAGGTTAATCGCCAAAACTGCAGCATATGGGCTAATGAAAAGCCAGTTGATTTCTATCAATGGGAACGAGATTCTCCTAAAGTTACTGTCTGGTTGGGAATGACCAAATCTAAGATTTATGGGCCCTTTTTCTTTGCTGAAGCTACAGTTACAGGACTTATTTATCTGGACATGCTTCAGCAATTCCTGGGACCCCAGCTTCATTCAGAAGGCATTTTAAACACCGTCGTCTTTCAACAAGATGGGGCATCTTGTCATTACGCAAACATTGTTCGGGAGTACCTAAATGAACGATTTCCAAATCGGTGGATCGGACGTGGAGGCAACAGGACCTGGGCGGCTCGATCTCCTGACCTAACCCCCTTGGATTTCTTTGCATGGGGCTTTATCAAATCAAACGTCTATCAAACGAGGGTTATAGATCTGCAAGATTTACGTGCTCGTATCGTAACAGCAGTTACAAAAATAACCCTTGTCATGCTTCAAAATGTGTTCCGCAATGCTGCTGACAGATTCGAACTCTGTGGAGATACTGATGGTGCTCATGTAGAATCATATGCTTAAGTATTCATTATATGTATGCCTTCTATTATATTGTTAGTGAATTTTACCCTTTTTGCTACGTTTTCACTGAAATAGATAGGGACTTTATAAACACCCTGTATTATTTTCTCTTTCTCTGCATTATTTTCACTCCTAATACTTATCTTACACTGATTTCTGTATTTTATAAACGGGTAGCGCTGCTGGTTCTCAAATGAGACCTGAGCCTGCAGCCGACATCTTCCTTTGAACAAAGCGAAGGAGGGGGAAATTACAACGATTTTAACTATTTACTGATTTTATTTTAATTAAGACAATGAACATGACGGGGTAGAGCGAGCGCGAACTTATAATTTAACATTTAGAGCGTGAAGAGAACTTCTAGTTAACTTTAAATCACAATTAAATCTTAACCAAACAAAGCACTCTTTCTTATATCTCACCGCGCCCGAAACTGGCTTTTCATTAATATATGCCTCCGGCCCTCAACACATCTCCAATCTCTCTCCATATTGCCAACTAGTATTTTATATTTCAAGTAATTTCCTTTTACATATCTTGATTTCGTACAATTTAATCAGTTTATTAAATTTCTTATTAAAACTCAATACACGACAAATGTTAAACAGAAATGGACTTAACATAAACACAAATTCGCAAAACAAACACTAAAAAAGTAGCAGAAAAAGAGCTCACAATATACGTCGTACACCTTTGCGAAAAAGAAAATGAAATATGAACTAAATATGAGACTGTTAAAAAATGAAAATAACAAATATAAAAATGATCCAAAATACATGAGCGAACAGCTAAAGGAACCATTAAAATCTGTGTTTATCACGCCTAAGGCCAAGAAGAAAATAGAAAATCCGATTGAAGTTGCCAACATTGATACAAATAAACCAAAAGCGGATAAGGACATCGATCTATGGAGAAAATTTCAATTTCCAGAAAGAAAAAAAAAATATATATATATATATAAAGAACGACGCTTGTGTAGAAGAGCGTTCCGCACAAGATGAGGGGGAGAACGAGCAAATGAAAATGAGGTACTCCAAGGAATCGAACCCGGGATCACCCAATTGCCGGTCGGATATGTTAACCACTACACCAAGGACTCCGATTAGTCAGTACTCGTAATTCTCCTACACACGAGCGGAATCAAATGCCCTGAGGGGGCACCTTCGCATGCCATACATATATACATTTTAATTGCAGTGGCTAGTATATCCGACCGGCAATTGGATGATCCCGGGTTCGATTCCTGGGAGGTACCTCATTTTTCATTTGCTCGTTCTCCCTCCTCATCTTGTGCGAAACGCTCTTCTACACAAACGTCGTTCTTTACATTAATTATACTGTGTTGTTTGCAGTTAAAAAAAAAAAAAATATATATATCAGTGGCGACTCGTGACATTTTTGTTCAGGCATGCAATGTTATGGAATGGAAGAAAAACATCCGCCTAACCCTCTTGCCCAAACTTTGCATATTGTTTACATAGAACTTAGCAAATTAAAGGTGTTTACAAACTTTTGGGGACCTTTTGAAGGAAAGTTCATTTAATGTTAGGCTTAAATATGCGAACAAAAATTAGACATATTTATATAGTAGTTACCGAATTGATCTAAAGAAAAGATACAAATTTAAAATTTACCTTAAATAATTGTGAAGCATTATTTGAATTGAAATTCTGCTCTCCTAGTTTTCCTGTAAAATTCTTCGATGACCAAATTGTAAAAGTACTCTCGATTCTCCATAAGCTTCTTGAGGAAATTTTTTTCAATTGAAATTAAGGCAAGATTAGATAGCCTTTCTTCACTTTGGGAACTCCGTAAATAACTTTTAATTCTTTTAAGCGCAGAAAATGATCGCTCAACACTTGCTGTCGATATTGGTATAGTTAGAATCAAATTCGTCAATTTATATATTTCCTTAAGACCTTTGTGCATTTCGCTTTCCAGTAGATATTTTAGGAGCTCAGCAACATTCTTTTGGCAAAAGATTTGTGCGAATATAAAACACACAATTCAGAACGGAGACGAGGAAACTCAAAAATGAATTGTAGCTTCTTTTCAAAGATTCAAAAGCTCTCTCTGGGAAAGTAACATCATAGAACTCAAATTTTTGCAATCTAAAAGCTCAATGAATTCCAATTTTTCCATTGAACTGAAACGCTCTTTCATTTGAAGAAGTATATTATCGAATATTTCATGAAATAGTTGACTATACTTCTCTTGTGGAGAAAGACTCTGTTTCCTTTTACATACAGGTTCACCACATCTTTCTGTTATCAAGTCCCACATATCTGCAAATTTTGTATCCCTTATTTGTTTGATTTTTTCATAGTGCTTTCAACGGTGATTGAGCTATACACAATATCCATAGATTTTGTTTGCAGCACATTAATAGATATTCAGTAAAAGGAAAAATTGAAGAAAATACTTCTAATAAAAAATTAAAATCGAAAGTATCGATACCAGCAAGCAATCCGCGTGCACTATTTTTGTTTTTCATCAAATTTCTTTGGGTTTTCAAGAATGCTTTTTAAAAGATCTATTATATCTTCTTTATTTTCCTTAACTCTTTCAACTAGACGAGATGAATAGTTCCACCGCGTTGGAGCCAGTTTAGGGAAACGCTTTCCAACAACTTTGTCAAGCATTGAAGTTCGCTTAGTTGAACTGCTGAAAAATGATGACAAACTTCCTAATACTGAAAAAAAATTATTACATTCGGAAATTTCAGCGACAGCTTGGGATAAAACAAGGTTAAGTTTATGGGCGTAGCAGTGAAGAAAAATAGCCTCTGGTACAGTTTCTCTAATCTTTGTTTGTACTCCATTAAGATCGCTCCCCATAACAGCAGCACCGTCGTAGGTTTGAGCAACTAATTTTTTCAAACAGCCCAGTTCACCTAGTTGCCTTATAGATAATCAGAAATCGCTCCTGCACTTCTATCATTGCTGACGTCATTGAATTTTATAAATCGTTCACAAATCTCTCCATGTTTATTAACATAACGAACAACAGTAGAGAGTTGAGAAAAACAGCTGACATCAGATGTTTCATCTAATAAAATCGCCACATACATGCAGTCGATAAGCTCACGTTTTATTTGTTCTAACATAACTGCACTAATAGATTGAATTATGTCATTCTGAATAGCAGATGATGTTCCCTTAAAAACAGTCGCAGTTTTTAAATGGTTTTGAAGCTTTTCATCGAATTCTCCCATACAAAATACCAATTCAATATAGTTACCCCTATTGTCAGCGTTTTCTTCTTCATTGTGACCGCGAAATGCTAATTCTTGCATACCTAAAAAACATGTTATCCTAATCAAACGTTTCAAAATTTCTCGATTCTTATTAACTTCTTCGTTATGTCTGGAAATGGCAACTGATTTCTGCTTGTCGAGTATTAAATCAATTCTTTCTGACTTTCCAAATGTTTTAAGATCAACAAATGCATTTATGTGAGCAAGAGATTTTTCATGGCGAGAAATTGCAGTATGTAAATTGTTTTAAATCGTCGTATCCACGACTAACAGAATTTGAATGCACCTATAAAACTGAATGCATGCCGTATTATTTCATTAATTAAAAAAAAATCAGAACAAAGCTTTTAATTATTTTTAGTAAAAATATTAAGTAAATTTTCTAAGCATATTTTAAAACATATTGCCTTTTGAATTTAGCTATGAGGCTCAAAAATATATCTTATGGATAGTGAGAAGTCTCCTTAAAAAATTGCCCAAGGCAAGGCGGTGTAAACAAAATCATGTCTTATTTCACTAGACAATTAAGAACATTTTTCTGTACCCAGACTGAATTAGTGAATGCTTTAGCTACAAGTATTTCGATCTGTGTACAGAAAAATGTTCTTAATTGTCTAATGAAATAAGACATAATTTTGCTTACACCGCCCAATAGCCAGTACATGCGTGATTGAAGCCTTAGCCTATTTTTAGTTTCTGAAAATTATTTTTGTCAATTATAATCCTTACTTACATCTGAAAAGAGAACATATTTAACGCGCATGCATTAAGAAATCGCCACTATATATATATATATAATGCAAACCCACAAGGAAAAAGAAAAAGATTCCTTGTGGGTTTGCATCATTCATTCGAAATATTTTTCAATATTGTTCAAAATTATAAGTTTGAGATAATTCTCTTAAAGCAGTAACAAACTTTTTGAATCTTGGGATTAAAATTTAAAATTTTACGGACCCCAATTTCTTTTTTAACGGGTGGTTGGTTGAAGTTGTTATGGTGATGAAGGTAATAATAATAATAATAATAATAATAATAATAATAACAATAATAATAATAATAATAATAAGTTGAGTTGTCTGAATTCCTGCATAACGTCTTAGAATGTCGTATGACGAAAGGGATCTACAGAGCTTTACGTGGAACTCAAACTAGGGGTCGGTAGATCACCTAAAGGCGGAAGACGGTCACCCATCCAACAAGTGAACAAACAAAACTTCGAAGTTTAACGTCGCTGCTATAACGCGAAGCGGTGCGGCAACGAGGCTACTTTGCAGCCGCGAGATGAAGGATAAGAATGGAAAGGAGAATGGAAGACCAATAAATATGTCTCAAATTATTATAATCGTGAGCGCATCTTTATAGCTATCGTAGATCGCTGGAAACACACATTTTCCATATTTTGCCTTTCTTGCTCTGCTCAATTACATTGCGTATCTGAAGCTATTTATTATAAGCAGAAAAATAGGAATATTTATGAATCTCTCTCTCTCTCTCTCTCTCTCTCTCTCTCTCTCTCTCTCTCTCTCTCTCTCTCTCTCTCTCTCTCTCTCTCTCTCTCTCTCTCTTCAACGCAGCCTAAGTGGTTCAGTCGTGCGTGACATCGCTTCGGCTATCCGAAATAGGAAAGTAGCGTATAGGAGGGCGAAGGCCACTCGTTCCCATGAGAACACTGAAGCGTACGTCCGCCTGTGTAGGGAAGTGAAGGCGAAGGTTAGGCTAGCGAAACGTAACGAAGAACTACGGGTGGCAAACCTCTGCAAGGGGAACCCTAAGGAGTTCTTCAGTTATGTTAATAGTAGGAAGCCCATTAGAAGCATGGTAGGTCCGTTAAAGGACCGAAGCGGCGTTCTGCGGACCTCCGACGCGGACATCGCTAATGTGCTAAATGAGTACTTTGCGGGAGTGTTCACCAGGGAGGACACCCGCGTCATCCCCGAGCCAGGCGTGAGGCACGAAGGTGCTGGCCTGGATAGTGTTCGATGTACCGCGACAGTCTTTGCCAATAGAATAGACAAACTCAGAGCGTTTACGGCTCCTGGGCCAGACCAGTTTCTCCCCAGAGTGTTGCGGGAGGTGCGCGACCAGGTGGCTCCCCACCTGGCTACAGTCTTCAACAAATCGTTGGAGATGGGTCATGTGCCTGGTGACTGGAGGGAAGCCAATGTGCCCTATCTTTAAGAAAGGAGCTCACGAAAGTCCAGGGAACTACCGTCCCATTAGTCTCACTTCAGTTGTAGGTAAATTATTAGAGGGGATAATTGCGGATAGGATCGTTGACCATTTGGATTCCTACAAGCTGCTTGGGGACTCCAACATGGGTTTAGATGCATAGGTCGTGTCTCACCAACTTGCTCGAGTTTTTTCCACGTCATGTTGAGTGAGTACGATAAGAGTAGGGCGATTGATATACTGGGTGATCCAGATAAATGGACCCATAAAAAGAAGCCAAATATCTTAATATTTAATTCCTTTCATAAAACTATATATCATTCGAAAGAGTAGAGTTACAAGTTTTATTATGAAATATTTATTTTTTAAAAATGACTCCTTTCAAATGTGCTCCATTAGTTGCCAAGCATTCCAGTGTTCTCGCTTGTAAGTTCTGCATCACTTTGCAAGAGTGTGTTGTGGTATCTCATTTGTGATGGCGGCCTTCAATTCTTGCAAGGTCGTTGGGTTATTTCTGTAGACCCTACTCTTTAAATATCCCCAGAGATAATAATCTAAGGGAGAAAAATCCGGAGACCTTGCGGGCCATTCAACGTCTCCAAATCTTGAGATTAACTCGCCTGGAAACGTTTGACGCAAAACTGCCATGCAGTTCCTCGTGGTATGCAGGTAGTAGCTCCGTCTTGTTGGAACCAGTGGTTTTCTAGACAAAGATCTCTAATTTAGGAATAAGGAAATCGGTCAACATTTTTTCGTAGCGATCACCATTTACAGTGACCGTGTTTCCGGTGGAATCCTCGAAAAAGTACGGCCCTATGATCTGAGATGCAGTAAGACCACACCAAACAGTTACACGCTGACTATGCAACGGGACTTCAGTAATATTCAATGGATTTTCTGTTGCCCAGAAACGACAATTTTGTTTGTTTACAGTTCCATTCAAGTGAAAATGGGCTTCGTCTGACATAATCAAAGTTGCTAGAAAATTGGTGGTGTCATTTACCTTCTGTTGGATCCATTGACAGAATTGTCGTCTTCGTGCGAAATCTCCATCGTTTAGTTGTTGCACTGTTTGAATTTTATATGGAAAGAGCATTAAATTTTGCTTGAATATACGGTGTGTTGTTCCATATCCAACTCCTAACAGCTGAGAAGCACGTCTGGATGCTTATGTTAGGATTATCCTGTACAATTTCATGAGTTCTGTTAATGATCTCGTCTATCCTTGCTGTGCGCACTCTTCCAGTTGGTTTTCTTTTCCAATGCTGCCAGTTAGGGAAAAACTTCTGACACACCGACGGATTACTTTCTTAGAAGGTGATTTTGACATCTGAAAATTTGTCTTGAAAGATCTTTGAGCTGAAACTACACTTCTTCCATGCTCATAATATTGCTCAGTTATGAAACGCAGCTGTTCCACAGTCCATGCAGTCATCTTGAAGGGTTAGTTTTAACTAACACTTTTATTTTGTTTTGTATCTTATCTTGTCTTGTATTGTCAAAACCTATACAATCCTGTACAAACTTGTGACTATCCTCTTTCGAATGATGCGTATGATTTTATAAAAGGACTTATACTTTAAGAATTACAGGGGTTTCTTTTGTCCCATTTCTCTGGATCACCCTTTACTTTATCTCGACTTTCAGAAAGCCTTTGATAAGGTACCTCACCGCCGGCTAATGGCGAAAGTGCGCGCGCTGGGTATCGGTGGGGAAATAGGTAGGTGGATTGAAAACTGGCTGAAGAATAGGTGGCAGAGGGTTGTAATGAAAGGGGTTAGTTCGGGTTGGGCCTCGGTCACTAGTGGGGTTCCTCAGGGTTCCGTTTTGGGGCCACTGTTGTTTATCATTTACATAAATGATATAGACGGTGGCATCGTCAGTCGGATCGCCAAATTCGCTGATGACACCAAGCTTGGGGCCAATGTTGGGACGCCCGAAGCGATCGAGCAACTGCGTGCGGACCTAGGTAGGATAGGAGAGTGGTCCGAAAAATGGCAAATGCCGTTTAACTTGGGTAAACGCAAAGTGATGCACATTGGCTACGCCAATCCCAAGTCGGACTACTCGATGTTGGGGAACAATATCGAGGCAACTGATTTGGAAAAGAACTTGGGTGTGCTAATCAGCAGCGCCCTTAAGTTTACCAAACAGTGCGTAGAAGTGAAAAAGAAAGCCCAGAAGCTGTTGGGTTATATCAGGAGGCAATTTCAGTTTCGGAACAAGGAGATTGTGCTCTCTCTGTACAATTCCCTGGTCGGCCGCACCTGGAGTATGCAGTGCAGTTCTGGTCGCCCACCCTCAGGAAAGATATTGAGAGGCTGGAGCGAGTGCAGGCGAGGGCCACAAAGTTAATCCCTTCCGTTAGGCAAATGGGCTACAATCGACGGTTACGCGCCCTGAACTTGTTTTCGCTGGAAACTCGGAGGCTGCGCGGTCAACTGATCGAGGTTTTCAAGCTCTTACGCGGGTTGAACGATGTCGATTTTAGAAGCATGTTTAGTTTAAATGATAACCCAACTCGCAACAATGGTTGGAAGTTGGATTTGAAACGGTTTAGGAATAGTGTGTGTGGGAATTACTTTACGTATAAGATCTGTGACACGTGGAACAGTTTACCTTCAGAAGTTGTGAACAGTTCCTCTGTGGATCATTTCAAGAAAAGGTTAGACCAAATCTTGCACACTATTTGAGTGTGTAGAAAATTTTCCCTGGCACCCGTTGCCACTGGTACCTCCTCGGTATGGGCCGCAAGGCCTTTTGAGGTACTTCTTTTCCTTGTAACTCCTTGTAACTCTCTCTTCTCTCTCACACACACACACACACACACACACCACACACACACACACACACACACACACACATATATATATAATTCATTCCATACATGTAGTTTATACTAATCTCAAAGTTGAGACTAAAAAATTAATTAACGCGAAAGAAATGTCTAAAATATATATGCAGAGATATTAAAATGCAGCGGTATTTAGAATTCTACAATTTATTATCTCCAAATCAATATGGTTTCCGTAATAATAAAACGACGGAAATGGCTATTTTTAAATCTTATGGAAAATGCAAATATAGCTAAAGAGAACAAAGAAATAATGATATACAAATTTATGGATTTGAGGCGGCGTTTCACGTAATAGACCATACTATTCTACTTAACAAATTATATTGTTACGGCTTTAGAGGAACAATCAGTGATTGGTTTAAAAGTTATTTGTCCAATAGATATCATTCGTATTAATAAATAAGGTTTCCTCAACTGAAGCGCTTGTCAAACATGGTGTAGCACAGGGCTCAGCTCTGGGTCCACTGTTATTTTTATTATATATAAATGACCTTCCACGCTCATCTAATATACTTAACTTCATAATGTTTGCGGTTGACACAACCGTCTTTTTCTCGCAAAGATGTTAATTCAGCTAAGAATATATTCAAATCAGAATTTATCAATGTAATGAAATGGTTGACCACCAATAAACTCTTCCTAAATAACAGTAAAACAAATTTCATGATTTATACTAATAAACGAAATGCATATCTTGATGAACTAAATGTTGATGAAATCATTATAAAGGAGTGTACTGTAACAATTTCTTGATGTAATGCTAGACAAGAATTTGCAATGAAGTGATCATGTAAATTATATCTCAAAAAAGACTTCAAAGAACGTTGCTATAATGTTTAAACTTACAAATGTAGTCCCTAAACAGGTTTTATTAACTCTGTATCATACTATCCTCTTTAAGCATTATCTTTGTCATCCAAAAACGAGCAATTAGCAATATCTGATATTGATTTCCGATCATTCTAGTGCATTATTTAAAGAGTTAGAACTACTAAGGCTCAAAAATGTAATCAAACTGGTACATTTTATTTTTATTTACGAGTGTAAGAACAAAATCACTAACTTACAATGGGTAAATAAATATTTTGTAGCTGATCAAAAAATCCACTCATATCAGACCAAAAATAGATCAAAGCATGTTATATCTCAATTTAGATTGTCTTCATCTCAAAAATTATCCATTTTCATTGGACTGAATCTATGCAATGATTTAAATGCTGATAAAAAAAATATTGTGAATGTAAATTCGTTTAAAACCAAGTTGAAATCTCAGGTTAATAATGACATACTAATAAAATCTAGGATTAAATGTACATTACTTTATTGTTCATCTCTCGTATCTAATATTGATTTCTTTCTATAGTATTGGTATCATACTTTCATTAATGACTGTATTTGTTTTATATCTATAATACCTAATAACAACCTAAAATTAATATATACACTGTAATAAATAATTCTTATTCGTGGTTTATATATTATTAATAATTATCTGTTTTATTTTAATTAAGAGCCCAGTAAAGCCTAAAATAGCTTAAGGGGCTCAATTAAATAAAACAAATAGTCGAATTTCACATTTATTTATGTTAAACCAAAAACAAAAATTGTAAATTGCATTTATTTTATGAATAAAAGTTTAGCAATCAATCAATCAAAAACTAGGATCACCTGAAGATCAGGGCCCCCAGCCTTCGTTAGTTCGCCTTATAAGGCTAACTAACGAAAATATCACGACTTAACCTAACCAGTCGTTAGGTCAACTGTACGCCCTTGACGATTGGTTAGGTTAAGTCGTGATATTTTCGTTGGATCACCTGAAGATCAGGGCCCCCAGCCTTCTTTAGTTAGCTTTATAAGGTTAACTAACGAAAATATCACGACCTAACCTAACCAATCGTCAAGGGCGTACAGTTGACCTAACGATTGGTTAGGTGAGGTCGTGATATTTTCGTTAGTTAGCCTTATAACGCTAACTAAAGAAACGACGTAAGTATAGAGGAGTGTTCTGCACACGAGGAAGAGAAATAACGAACAAATGAAAAATGAGGTGACCGCCCGGGAATCGAACCCAGGACCTTCCGATATTTTTAATATATATATATATATATATATATATATATATATATATATATATATACACAAACTCAGAATGGTCCCCTAAGAAACTTATATGTTAAACACAGACCGTGCATGGAACAAGGAACTCTTCTGGGAAAATTAAATCCACTATAGTCCGAATAAGTAATGGTAAATGACAAATACCATAGTTTTTCTTTTTCATGATGCAAGCCTGACGTGGGCAACGGGTCTCTCGCAAAGAGGTCCCATAAATATAGCTTCCCTCACCAGCTATATGCAAAGCAGACAGGATCCAACTTTGGGACTTGCATCATGAAAAAGAAAAACTATGGTATTTGTCATTTACCATTACTTATTCGGACTATAGTGGATTTAATTTTCCCAGAAGAGTTCCTTGTTCCATGCACGGTCTGTGTTTAACATAAGTTTCTCAGGGGACCATTCTGAGTTTGTGTATATTAAACGGACGTTATGTGCCTTGAAAAGTGGACGCTCAATGTCGCGGTTGAGGTTTAAGTTTTGTTTTTTGGCTAAAAATACAATAGTTACCCTTTTTTCTTTGATGTATTCAATCCGACGTGAATGCAACGAGTCTTTTGCTTATATTGAGGTTCTAAATGTAGCAGTGCTAGGCTTGCTTTAAACCCTAGATCCATGTCCCAAAGCTGGATCCTGTCTGCTTTGCAGATAGCTGGTGAGGGAAGCTATATTTATGGGACCTCTTTGCGAGAGACCCGTTGCCCACGTCGGGCTAGCATCATGAAAAAGAAAAACTATGGTATTTGTCATTTCCCATTACTTATTCGGACTATAGTGGATTTAATTTTCCCAGAAGAGTTCCTTGTTCCATGCACGGTCTGTGTTTAATATATATATATATATATATATAATATATATATATATTTATATATATATTTATATTATATATATATCTATATATATATATCCCCGCAAGGGGGTTCTAAGCTCGTGCTCTTGAGTGCTCGTTTGTACGTGCTTGTTCCTGGAGGTTTCACGTGCGCCCTCCCGGCCCTAGCACCCAAGGATGATGGGGCTCGACCCTGCAGTCCTTGTCATCCTTGGTCTTTTTCCACTTCGACTGTCCCCTCCACCCTTTCTTTTTCCTATGTCTTTCCTCTCACTTTTTCTTTGTTTTTCCGCCGAGATATGCCCTTTTAAATAGAGGCGAATCGGTTCTTCCCGAACTTAAAAAAAAAAAAAAATATATATATATATATATATATATAATATAAATCTTATCATTTGCAGTTACACGTTACGTTTACTCCAATTCTCAGTTCAAACAAAACCAGCTCCAGTATAAACGGGAGAACAATACATCGCCATTCCCCATTATTTGATGTTAGCAAGGCAGTAACTCAAAGTTATGGTTTCATCCAATATTATAACATCAGAGTTATGGACAGAGGTAGAGGAGCAATAAAATAATACTGAACACATATATTTCTATGATGAAAATAAGACCTATTTCTAGTAACAGATGGCTTCAGATTAAAGAATATATATATATATATATATATATATATATATATATATATATATATATATATATAAGCAAATTCTCTTTGTAATAAGTGACATTAAATTAATTATTCTCTCCTAAATTTTTATATATTATTTGTTTTTAATCAGTATTTTTTATGTAAGAAGGAGGGGCCAAGGGCGAGTGCCACAAAAGAAGAAGGACAGTGCCGAAATCAAGGTCTCCGATGCGCTTAATACAATGCCTTTTTTTTTTTTTAATTTTGAAAAGATTGTGTAGTGCATTAAAATGCATGTATATGTAATGAGGAATAAAAGAAAAGTATGCGTTTGAGAGCATACTGGACTGCTCACACGGTAGATGAGAAACGGTAAAAAAAGGATCAGCTAAGGAGAACAGTGACAGTAGAAACGAGAGTTTCAACACTCCCGTCTCCTGCCTAACATTCTCCCTCACCCCCCTCCTCCTCTATCCTAATATCTTATGAACGGAACGAGAGGAACGTTCTTTAAAATACCGAATTAATACTAATACTTAAAATAATACATCTATTCCCAGAAAACTTTTAACATTCTTTATTTTAAAGCGACATCATTTTTCTTGGTATTACAATGCTTGGATCAAGTAAAGATAAGCACCCCCAGCCTTCTTTAATTAGCCTTATAAGGCTAACTAACGAAAATATCACGACCTAACCTAACCAATCGTTAAGTCAACTGTACGCCCTTGACGATTGGTTAGGTTAGGTCGTGATATTTTCGTTAGTTAGCCTTATAAGGCTAATTAAAGAAGGCTGGGGGTGCTTATCTTTACTTGATCCCAATGCTTAAATCTGTTTGAAGAAATGGAATTCACATTTCCTAAAGTATTTACAGCGAGTTTTTTCTATTTTCAGTTATTCTCATTTGAGGCTTCGGCCAAGGGAATCTCAAACGAGGCACAATTTTCAAATCGATCCATTCTCATTGTAAGATTTATTACTTCAAGTTAGATTTAAGTTAGTATATTAATATTACTGCGAGTTCTAGCCTAAATATTTTAATGCAGTTATTGCAATATTTCCCAATTTATGAGTTACGAGGCACAATTTTCAAATCGATCCATTCTCATTGTAAGATTTCTTACTTCAAGTTAGATTTAAGTTAGTATATTAATATTACTGCGAGTTCTAGCCTAAATATTTTAATACGGTTATTGCAATATTTCCAAATTTATGAGTTTTCTTAATAAAGAGTATAAATTCTTATATAATATTTTATAACTTATAATGAATAAAGGTCCTGAATGAAATTTAGGTAAACGCTGGGAAAATGGCATTTTTGTTTATAGTTTAAAGAAGGTTTATAATATTCCAAGGTAAAGTTTAATATTTTAACTTATTCTTATTTTGGCCAAAGTTTTGCATCACTCGAGAAGCTTTTAAATTCGAATGAAAATGTGAAATGAAACTTGATGCTTTTGAGTGATGTTCCATCGATGTGTTGAACTCCATATACTGGTACAGTATATGGAGTTTAACACATCGATGGAACATCACTTTGTATGAAAAAAATATGACGTATTAAATCTAATATAACAACTATAATTTATAAAAATTCAACCAAGTTTATCAAAATTCAACCAAATCTTTGTGACGCAAGTTCACAAATTTTTTACTTTAAGTTAGATTTTTCATAAAAAATACCCATCAGGCCTGAATTGCGTCACGGTTTTCCTCGCCCTTTCCCAAATTGGGAAACTTTTCCCATATCTGGAATTCCCACTTTGAGAGCTGAAACGAGAATGAGAATGGAAGTCGTACCAAGTGGGTAGTAATTCGTTTACCATACTTGCAAAAAGGTGAAGAGTATTGAATATATGAGCATCATACCATTTGTTAGAACCACTGAATCATGGAATGAAAAGTCTTTTACTTTGGTGGAGTTACAGTCCATTCCCCCCTGATGGGGTTAAATGAAGATTGAAAAGGGTAAGAGCTCCCTCTTTCAGTAACCGGAAGTATTTAACATCATATCAGTTAAAATATGCATCTTATTCACTTAAGTCAGGCGGGGTTAAATTAAAAGCACATTCAACGATTTGTGGTGACTCGCAAGTCGCAACTATACTTAAATTCCCGACCCGACACAACTCGACCCACTAAAGCCCAAACCGTCTGGATCGGATCCACAGGGAATATGCCTGTAACATGTATAAGGTGTGTAACAGAATTCTTTACAGAACTTGGGGGATTAAGAGAAAAATATTTTGATCACTTTTAAAAAATCTTGACAAACCTCAATAAAGACTCGTGTTCTTTTCTCGTGTTTCCAACACCAATTCTAACACGATTTTGAAAAGAACGCAAGAGTCGACAAAACAACTCTTTGCAAAGCCTCTTTGAATATTTTGAGTTTCTGATCAACGTTTCTCTTGAGTTTCGGTCTTGGCCTCTTTGAATATTGCAGAGGTCAACTTCAGCTCGTTCTTTCACAATTTCACACGGATTTTCGCATAGATTTAAATCGAGAAATTTCAAGCCGTCGTCCGAGTTTAACTTATGAAAGATTGCTACAATGATGGCATCTGTCAAAACCAAAGAAAAATCCCTCAAAACCGGTAAAGAATTTTGTCACACACTTATAAAAAAATCGGTGATCAAACACATGAAACTTGTAAATAGGTGCCAATTCTTAACCCATTAGTGCCCAGTGGTAGAATGTCCTACCGCTATAATTGTTTGTCATTATTGCATCACTTTTTCTCGTATTCACGTGATCTTCGGTATGAGTCATTGATATTAGTAGGAATGTCATTGGTAAGAAATTCTACCAGTGGGCACTAATGTGTTAATATAAATAAACATTATTTTCATTCTGTATAATAATTAAATATTTAATTATTAATTGCAGTTTTTACTTTCCTCAAAATTAATACAAAAAACATGAAAAGCAATTTCATAATGTAAGAACGCAATTTTCTACATAAAACATGCTTGCAGCAGTTAATTAACATTGTAACATGTAAAAATGTAACTTTAAATTTCCTTTGGCTTAGACAGAATAATTATAGCAACTAAATTTGAAATTTTGTTACATTTAATTTTAATTTTCAACATACTGTAAATATCTTATATATATAAAAGAGGAAGTTTGTTTGTTTGTCTGTTTGTTTGTTCTCTATTGAAATGAATATGGCTGCACCAAGTAGTGTTTAAGGTAGTGAATCAGATATAACTTTTCACGGGGAATCTAATGGTGTGCACAGTAGGTAGGTACAGTAGGTAGGTAGGTAGGTAAGTACAGTAGGTAGGTACAGTAGGTAGGTAGGTAGGTAGGTAGGTACAGTAGGTAGGTAGGTAGGTAGGTACAGTAGGTAGGTAGGTACAGTAGGTAGGTAGACTAGACAGTAGGTAGGTAGGTAGGTACAGTAGGTAGGTAGACTAGACAGTTTTATTTAGTAAATGGGTAGGTACAGTAGGTAGGTAGGTACAGTAGGTAGGTAGACTATAGACAGTTTTATTTAGTAATGGGTAGGTACAGTAGGTAGGTAGGTACAGTAGGTAGGTAGACTAGACAGTTTTATTTAGTAAATGGGTAGGTACAGTAGGTAGGTAGGTACAGTAGGTAGGTAGACTAGACAGTAGGTAGGTAGGTAGGTAGGTACAGTAGGTAGGTAGGTAGGTACAGTAGGTAGGTAGACTAGACAGTTTTATTTAGTAAAAGGTAGGTAGGTACAGTAGGTAGGTACAGTAGGTAGGTAGACTAGACAGTTTTATTTAGTAAATGATACATTAAAATCTTGTTTAGTTTTGAATGACGGCATAAAGTCACGGGATTTAAGTGGAATCTAATGGTGTGCATAAAAGTTTCAAAATTTTCGAGAACTTTTTAAAATATAAGGTTAAGGAATAAGTTTTTTCATTTTAACACAAAAAAGCTTAAAATCATTATTTTCGAAAACTTTTTAAAATATAAGGTTAAGGAATAAGTTTTTGCATTTTGACATTTGAGTGTGACTTTTGCTATGGGTGACAATGGCCCAAAAAAGTTGGAACACCTCGCAATCTTTATGTTTTGACACCCAATGGAAAAACACGTAACATTGTTTACACTGAAGTGCTACAAAATGTCCGATGTTTTCAAGAAATAAAAACAATTACCAAAACTTTGTGTTTATGTGTTCATTTAGTTTTGTTCATCTTTTTACCTTATTTTGACACACCCTTACATCCCGGGCAACGCCGGGTATCTCTGCTAGTATACTATAAAACACGAGTTCAACGTTATATACACACATGTATCTATATATACGTACATATATATATATATATATATTTAGTAGAAATCCAATGACAAGGAGAAATGTAAATGCCATGAAAAGTCTTCTTTATTGCGCAACGTTTCGAGCAATACGCTCATCTTCAGGCTGTTTAATAACAATGTGAAATTAAAATCAATATTGAATGAAAACAAACAGAAATTTCTATAACCTATTCGTAAAGACAAATTTTAAAAGACTGAGAAAAGAGGGTTAAGTTCTAAGTTATACAGATTTACATATCAAAATTAAGAAGTTATTTTTAAATACATGTAGTAAATGTGAAATTAATACACTGGAAAAATTACCAATAGTACACTGGAACAATGGAGCTATCTACCTTACACAGCAGTATCCGAGGCCGACTAATTTGAGCAGAGGAGACGGGAATGAAAGATGGCGAGGGAGATAGGGGAAGGAGGGATTATAAGGAATTGGGGAAGGAGGAGGGATCATAGCAGATTGAGAGGGACGGACGATGAGTCAACATTCAGACTAGGGGACAATGCTTTAATGAAAAGGGATTCTAAAATTCTTAGTGAGTTGGGATAAGGAATAAGGAATTTAAGCTTAAATTTACAAAATTGTTAAGGAAATTTTTTTATCATACTGATTTCCGCATCATATTTATTAATAAAACGTCTTTAGGTAGCTTTTTCTCAGCGAAGGATCGAACCCCTGACTCGTTGCGTAGCGGTGTTGTATATTTATTTACCTGCCCTAGGTGTCTCCTTGGGAATTACATCGGCAGCACTGTTCGCTCTCTCAGGGCTAGATTTTATTCGCATATGGGAATAAGTGGCCGAACAGGTAAAATTTTAAAAACTAAGGAAGCCTCCAGCATTCGTGAACATAGCATCAAATGTAAAATTGATGTCACTTTAGACAATTTTAAAATTCTTGGTTGTAATACTTGTCCCAACTCACTAAGAATTTAGAATCCCTTTTCATTAAAGCATTGTCCCCTAGTCTGAATGTTGACTCATCGTCCGTCCTCTCAATCTGCTATGATCCCTCCTCCTTCCCCAATTCCTTATAATCCCTCCTTCCCCTATCTCCCTCGCCATCTTTCATTCCCGTCTCCTCTGCTCAAATTAGTCGGCCTCGGATACTGCTGTGTAAGGTAGATAGCTCCATTGTTCCAGTGTACTATTGGTAATTTTTCCAGTGTATTAATTTCACATTTACTACATGTATTTAAAAATAACTTCTTAATTTTGATATGTAAATCTGTATAACTTAGAACTTAACCCTCTTTTCTCAGTCTTTTAAAATTTGTCTTTACGAATAGGTTATAGAAATTTCTGTTTGTTTTTCATTCAATATTGATTTTAATTTCACATTGTTATTAAACAGCCTGAAGATGAGCGTATTGCTCGAAACGTTGCGCAATAAAGAAGACTTTTCATGGCATTTACATTTCTCCTTGTCATTGGATTTCTACTAAATATTAAATTGAAGCTCTGTAGAAGCAACTCGCATAATTATATATAATATATATATATATATATATATATATATATATATATATATATACATATATATATACACACATTTAACTGCAATGACCACGCAGTATATTAATGTATAGAAACGACGTAAGTATAGAGGAGCGTTCTGCACACGAGGAAGAAATAACGAACAAATGAAAAATGAGGTGACCGCCCGGGAATCGAACCCAGGATCTTCCGATTGCCGGTCAGATATGCTATCCACTACACCACGGGCCTCGATCAGTCAGAAGTCGTAATTCTCATACATAGGGCAGAAACCAATGCCCTGAGAGGGCACCCTCGCAAATCGTGAATATGTACATTTAACTGCAATGACCACGCAGTATATTAATGTATAGAAACGACGTAAGTATAGAGGAGCGTTCTGCACACGAGGAAGAGAAATAACGAACAAATGAAAAATGAGGTGACCGCCCGGGAATCGAACCCAGGATCTTCCGATTGCCGGTCAGATATGCTATCCACTACACCACGGGCCTCGATCAGTCAGAAGTCGTAATTCCATACATAGGGCAGAAACCAATGCCCTGCTGCCTACGTACACCATGCTAATCACCCATTCTCAGCAAGGTAACTATAAAAGTTGACTATAGATCTTACAGCTATAATACCAAATTAAAGTGCCTGAGAGAAATAAGCTGAATGGCCAAGAATAACCAAAAGTAACCATGACATTCGAACAAAGTTTCAAACATTCCCTAACACATTAACGAATATATTTAACATAAACTTTCCTCTTATATCAAAAGTAATATCTAAAACTAAATACAACAACCAATGTATTACCCCAGCACTCATTGTGAGTATTAAATGCAAGAATACTCTCTTTAAGGTATGGAAAACTGATATTTTTACAGAACAGACATACAAAAATTACCGTAACAGACTTAATGCAGTCATTAAAAACACAAAAGATCATTATTGTGAAAAAATTTCTGAAAAAAAATCCAATCCAAAAAGTCTATTGAACACTCTGAAAGAGTTAATTATCACAAACAAGGTTAAAACAAATCACTTGTCCTCCCTCACACGAGGTGGAAATTCTTACAGTGACCCCAAAGACATAGCCAATTTATCAAACAACTTCTTTGCAAATATCGGCTCCAATACTACAGCCTCAATCCCAATTACAGACACTCACTACCGACAATACATTTCACAACCAAATCCAAACTCATTTTTCTTTTATCTTATCCTTCCATACGATATATCTCCAGCAATAAAAGATATCTAAAAAATAAAGATTCTGACATCAATACGATCCAGATAAAAAGATACAAATTAGTATCCGATGAAATTGCAATACCACTCAGTAAACTATGAATGAATCAGTAACACTACGTATATTCCCTAATGGAGTATGCCCTGTATTTAAGTTGGGAAACCCAAACACTCCATCCAATTATCGCTCCATTTCCATACTGCCAACTTTAAGTAAAGTATTTGAAAAAATCGTCTACAATAAACTTACTAAATTCTTAATGAAATACGATATTTTAACTAAAACATAATTTGGGTTTAGAGGTGGACATACAACGGAAGATGCCATAAACGTGCTATTACAAAATGTGTATCAGAACTTAACAAAAAACACACTGCCTTGATCTTCCTCGACTTGTCAAAACCATTTGATACACTTTCGCATGAAATCTTATTGAATAAACTTCACATATATGGAATAAGAGGAAATATCCTTGATTAGTTTAAATCATATCTGTCAAATCGCCATCAGTACATCAGATTAAAAGATAATTTATTCGACAGAGCGATGCTAACTAATGGAGTTCCACAAGGACCTATTCTTGGCTCATTACTGTTTCTAATTCACGTCAATGATTTTTATTTTTATGACACATTAAATTGTGTACAATACGCAGATGATACCGCACTTACTTCTGCCCATCATAACACAGGCTTTCTGATTAATAAAACAAACAGGCGATTTAGAAAATGTGTATAAATGGGTGTGTGCTAATAAATTTTTATTGAACTTGACAAAGTCATCTTACATGATTATCACCACAAAACATATTAATACAAACTGTTAAATAAAAATTGGAAATATTACTGTTGCAATCCTTACCCTATATTATTCCTTCATCTATCTATATTTATTATACTGAATTATAACATGGGGTGCTCAAAGAAATATATAAAACAGCCTTTGAAAGTCGTTCATAAAAAATGTCTACGAACTCTCTTGAATAATGACAACAGACAAAATCACACTTTCCCAATGTTTAGAGCTAAATATTTTAAAATTAAATGACTTATACAAATTCACTGTTGCTGCCAATATGTTCAAAGTTATCAATAAAAATCAACATAGGCCTACATAACCCATTCAAAGTGCAATCACCCCCATCAAATACACCATCGTTATATCACCATACTGCTCAGTAGTTTTATACACAAACCTAACTATACAATAGAAACTGCAGGAAATGTACTCTCTTTCAAAGGAACAGATATATGGAATACAATTCCCATGCATATCAGGCAGCCTTCATCACTAAATGTATTTCGAAAATCACTAAAAAAGCACTTCATTAGCTCCTACTGATGTGTAAGTTCACTACTGGTATTTTTACCATAGTAATGAAGTTTCCACTTTGGAATCAGCTATTAAAAATATGCTAATTTCATTAAGCACCTTTAAGTTAGTAATCTATTCTTGTTTATATTTTTTTATTAAGCATCATTTGTTTTCTACTAAATATACAATAAATCACTTATTTTAAAATTATGTAACATTTTGTAAACTTGTATGTTGCATTTATTATTATTATAGCTATTATTATTATTATTATTATTATTATTATTTCTTGTTATCACTATTACTATCACTTGCCACTTTCAATATTTTTATGTAATAAATAAACTAAATGCCATTAATTTTGCCTGAAATCCCTCTTTGCTTCCAAGGGCATATTCAGATGAAAGTACTGTGAATATATTAATGTCATATCAAATACCTAAAAATCGTAAAACTCTCTCACTTGTATTCTTTTTTGAATAAAGTTTTTGAATTTTGATTTTTTTTTTAATGTAAGGAGCCGATTATCGTTGAGAATGTTAAAGTTAGAAAAAGGCCATTAGGGAACTTCTACTGGAAGGCCTTACGAAGTTACGAACATTCCTGTTTATAGAGTGTGATATCTACAGTACTATTGTTTTTGCTGTTGTCAACTTCTAAAAGATGTTACAGCGTTCTTGGCTACAATTCACTTTCATATTAAAACTTCATGAAGGAAATAAGAAAAAAGTATCACAACGATAAACCACTCAAATTTAATAATTTTTTTTTTAATTTTAAGAGTCCCCAAATATTTCTTGTTTCCTTTCAGCTGAAGTAGATTTATGAGTCCAGCCTTTCTTCCACCTCACGGCAATAAATGCAGCCACAAAGAAACCTTGAAAAACACACACACACACACACACACACACATATATATATATATATACAGGGTGGGCGGAAAGTAGCTCCCAATTTTGGATTGGTAAAAAAATATGTATATTATCCACTTATTTCAGAAGAAATAATATGAAAAGGTAGGCATACATGGTAGGTTTTCTCTAAAATTCAAAGTGGGGTCCAACTCTTTCCACCAGCTTCTGGAGCCGCCCAGGAATGGCGTCCACTGACTTTAGCAGGAACTCCGGCGGGATGGAGGACATGACTTCCCGAATTCGGTCCTCCAGTTCTTCCAATGTCCTCGGTTTGGTGCGGTAGACTTCTTCCTTTACCCACCCCCAAAGAAAGAAGTCGCACGGTGTCAAGTCGGGGCTCCTGGCTGGCCATTGTTGTCCGTGAGTGGCTGGATGCCCACTTCCCTGGGCGTTGGATGGGTCGTCGTGGTCCACATCAATGGCCAGCCAGGAGCCCCGACTTGACACCGTGCGACTTCTTTCTTTGGGGGTGGGTAAAGGAAGAAGTCTACCGCACCAAACCGAGGACATTGGAAGAACTGGAGGACCGAATTCGGGAAGTCATGTCCTCCATCCCGCCGGAGTTCCTGCTAAAGTCAGTGGACGCCATTCCTGGGCGGCTCCAGAAGCTGGTGGAAAGAGTTGGACCCCACATTGAATTTTAGAGAAAACCTACCATGTATGCCTACCTTTTCATATTATTTCTTCTGAAATAAATGGATAATATACGTGTTTTTTTACCAATCCAAAATAGGGAGCTACTTTCCGCCCACCCTGTATATATATAAGAATTCTATAAGAGATAATGAAAAGTAAAATCTGGTAATAGAAATCTTTAGTACATTACTTAGATATGTGAAATTGCGGAAATAAATTCGAAGAAAAACAAAAATTATAATTTTTTAAGATTATATATACGGTACTTTGTCGAAGAATTTATTTCCAAGATTTTACAGTCACCAAAGTCATATTAACAATACTGCATATTAATCATATTGGTGATACTTAACTACACACTTTATTTTTTTATATACAGTATTACACCAATGGTCTCCAACTTTTTCTGGCTCAAGGCACCCCAATGCCACCTGTTCTTCTTTCGCGGAACCCGGAACCCAAGAGTATTTTTGTTTCACTTTGCTTTGTTTAACATTCAGTTCCCCTCGCTCCCCTCCCAGCACGACGTAACTTCAAATTGAACTTATACAGTTTCCGTATGAACGTAATAAATCGCCAGTTTTGTTTCGTGTAAATTCCCATATGTTCAGTAACTTTTCGGTTTCAATTACGTGTTTTTGTCATTTTCATGAAATTCGCGGCGACCAGATTGGAAAACACTGCATTACACACACACACACACACACACACATAAAATGGTTAAAAGAATTTCATTGTAAACTATTTGACAACCAAACCAAAATGGCTGACTTGATTAACCTTTCATCTTTTCAGGTGTTCTGTGCGATGATTCCTCATTTCACGGAGGTCAGGCTTGTTGCCCTTCCATGTCTATTTTTCTGCTAACGAACTTTAATGTTTATAGGGCAATAATGGTTGGATGAACCATTTTGGATTCGCTGCCAAATAATTTGATTGAAAAGTAAAAAGGCAATAAAGTGGTAGCCAGGAACTAGTGGGACTCGAACCCGAGCGATAGATTGGGAACTAAGAGCTAGTAGTGGGTTCGAGTCCAACTAGCTCCTAGTTTCCCACTCGTTGCTTTTTTACCTTTCCATCTTATTTAAGTACAGTTAGAGCCCTTAGGACGAATTCATATTTTTTATGTTATAATAATGAATAAAAACCTAAAAACATTAAACAATGTACATATATTCCTTTAAAAACGAAACTGAAAGAGAGTAAATCTGAAAAACTAACATACAGGGTGTCCGAGAATTATCTGTACAATTTTTGGCTGTTATTAAAAGTCAACCATGAAGTGTAGAAATTCCAGTGTTGTCCCATTTTACAGAGAATCTCAGTAAGTTTTTTCTGATACCAGGTTTTGACAAGTTTTTTAGAAATTCCAGTGTGTCCGAACATTATCTGTACAATTTCATCTTTTAATAAAATTCTTGATAACACACGTAAAATTCTTAAACAAGATTATTTAGAATCTGTATTTTCAAAAGTTTCTTTTATTAAAGTAACGTTGTTACAAACATTCGATATGTGCACCATTAGTGATTCGCAAAACATCCAATCGATACTCCAAATGTTGCCATATACGCTGCAGCATATCCACATCAATTCGCTCAATAGCAGCTGTGATTCTTGCTTTTAAATCATCAATGTTTGTCACCCGCGTACATTTCTAAAAAACTTGTCAAAACGTGGTATCAGAAAAAACTTAATGAGATTCTCTGTAAAATGGGACAACACTGGAATTTCTACACTTCATGGTTGACTTTTAATAACAGCCAAAAATTGTACAGATAATTCTCGGACACCCTGTATATATCTCTCTTATTTAGCAATGATTCGAGGGTTGCATGCAAACCAGCGGTAGACCAGGTGCAACTTCGCAATTTGCATTGCAAACATTCTGAAATCTCCGTTTCAACTTCGCAATATTCATTCGATTGTAAATGCCTGGTTCTAAAATGGAATAGAATCCAAAATGGATTGTTAAAATAAAGTCATTTTCAATTCCAATTCAATTTTAAACTCTTAACTAGCCCTACGTGACAGTTGGGTGATTTTGGAAAAACCTTTGAAACCAGCATTTTAGGGCGGAGGGGGGGGCCATTATTCCATCCTATCACCTCGTGGTTTTATTAACGAGGTTAGGCCCATTATTAATAATTTTTTATTAAAATTATAATTAATTGCGAGAAGAAAATTTTAGAAAATATATTAAAATTCAGTTAAAAAACAGCAAAATAATATTTTACGTTGAATAAGTATTAGTTGAGGTAATTATTTTTTCCAAATTAATTGATCGTAGAAGAGATTACACGAGATAGAATTGTGTTTCATTTTGCAAATTCTTTTCGTGGAAAGATTAGAGAAAGGATAAATGAGAAAATTAAAAGATGTACACTAAACGAAGACATGTCAGAAACACACACACACACACACACACACACACACACACACACACACACACACACACACACACACACACACGTGCGTATATCCGCAAAAACTAGGTGCAGGCATTCTAAAACCCATATATCTAATTAACCAAACCTAATTTAACCTAACCTAACTTCAGTGCCATCCCACCAAGAAGGGCGTGATGAATGTTTCGGACGCAACTGAGGGCTCGAAGAGAGTCTTCTGTTAAGTCATTAATTACTGAGGTGCTCGCTAATCTATTCTAACCAAAGCTGGGCACTTGCGTTTTTTTTTGCGGTACTGCGGTACTGCGGTACTACCGCACTACCAAACCGGTACCGCATAACGCAGTACCGCAAAGGATCGCTGAAAGTACAGCCTGTACTTTCAGCGATCCTTTGCGGTACTGCGTTTATGGTACCGGTTTGGTAGTGCGGTAGTACCGCAGTACCGCACCGCAAAAAAAAACGCGTGTCCAGCTTTGATTCTAACCACACCTTAACTAATCTAACGTAGCGTAACCGAACCTAATCAGGACAAACATACCATTTTTTCCGACACTAAAGATATTTTTAGATTTTTTCAGAAATCTATAAATGTACCGAGGTACCGAAAATGTTACCTAAATAAAATTACCTCACTACATTTGTGAATTACCACACACTCGACCTCACTTATGTTCAATTGTTTCAGTCATTTCTTGACGAAGTGTACTGCTGAAAAAACGAAAGGGCTTGGAATAACTTTTTCTTTTTCCTTGTCAGTTTGCATCATATATATATATATATATATATATGGTGATTTAAAAGTCCTGTCCCAAATAACAGGAATTATGAATCACCCTGTATATATTCAAAATAGACTCACCAGGATTCAAACCCAGGACCTCTTGAGTAGAAGTCACAAGTGGTACTTCGTCGTAGCACAGTGGGAACGCCTTCTCAAAGCCTTCTACTCAAGAGCCCCTGGCTTCGAATCCTGGTGAGGTAATTTTACAATATGCAAAATTGTGTGTCATCATGCATGGTATTATATATACACATTCGTTGTGTGTGTGTGTGTGTGTGTGTGTGTATATATTATAGCAGTTCTATTTAAAATAGGGACAATCTAAATAACGAAAGTTGTTACATTAATTGCTTTTAAGGTCTGCACGTTTGCTTTAAAACGTAAAAAACTTTAAAAAAAAACCTTTCCAGCGTCTTTCCATGTCCCGATTAATGGTGAAGTTGTTCCCGAATTAAATTTTTTTTACTTCTTTTATCGTACCTGCGACAGACAAAAGAGTCGCCAGAAGTGTCAGACCGTAAAATTGGAGTAGATTCATTGACGCAATTAAACAGATTTCGTTACTGTGACAAAAAGGAAAAGTTTTTAGGTCAAATATTTGAGCTTTTTTTTTTTTTATTTACTTTAGTTTCTCTTCAGTATAAGTTTCAGAACTGTTTTTAAAAGCTATTGAATAATAAAAAAAAAAGTTACGGAAATTGTGTGTGTGTGTGTTTTATCACAACAATCTTTAGAATACACACAAAAGCTCATCGCGGTACGATATATATATATATATATATATAACGTAAAGAACGACGCTTTGCATAGGAGAATATTCCGCGCAAGATGAGGAGGGAGAACGAAACAAATGAAAAAATGAGGTAACCACCCGGGAATCGAACCCGGGATCTTCCGATTGCCGGTCAGATATGATAACCATTACACTATGGGCCTCACTCGATCAAATGCCGTAATTCTCCTACATACGCGCAGAAACCAATGCCCCAAGGGGCACCCCCCGCATGCCGTACATTATATACATTTTAATTGCAAACACGCAGTATAATTAACGTAAAGAACGCGGAATATTCTCCTATACAAAGCGTCGTTCTTTACGTTAATTACACTGCGTGTTTGCAGTAAAAATGTATATAATGTACGGCATGCGGGAGGAGCCCCCTTGGGGCATTGGTTTCTGCGCGTATGTAGGAGAATTACGGCATTTGATCGAGTGAGGCCCATGGTGTAATGGTTATCATATCTGACCGGCAATCGGAAGATCCCGGGCTCGATTCCCGGGTGGTTACCTCATTTTTCATTTGTTTCGTTCTCCCTCTTCATCTTGCGTGGAATATTCTCCTATACAAAGCGTCGTTCTTTACGTTAATTATACTGCGTGTTTGCAGTTAAAATGTATATATATATATATATATATATATATGGCTGCGGAAATAAGAGAAATTTATCTTTCTTGTTTTTAATTAAAAACTTGCTACTTCTGCAACTTATATCCAACTGTTCATTCTTAATTTCTGGAATATCTACAAATACTGTATATTATTTTTAGGTGGATGAAATACGTCACATTTTTTTTCTTTCATTTAAGAGAAAATTTCTGCGCTATTATGGAAAGAAAAGTACAGTAATACCTGTTCCTACTTCAGAATATAATTCGTAGAAGGAAGCGGGATAGATTTTTATTATTTTTTATTTTTTGTTATTTATTTATTTATTTATTTAGTTATTACGAGTATTCACTGTTAGCGATGACGCATTCCGTTTTCCAATTTCACGCTTGAAAAGAGTTTATCCCCAAAACTTTAGTTTGTTTTCTCTTTCAAGGTAAACTAAATTGTTATGAATCTGCCCATTATTGATTGTTGAAACTTGGAGTTTGTCACTTTTGAAGAAAGAAGAAGCATAAAAATAATAATAAAATAAAAAAGTGAATCGAGGGTTTTTCGTTTTTTAATGGTGATCATAAATGTATTTTAACATTTGGTGCTCAGTTTTAGGACTTCACTTTATAGTTTTATGGATTTCTTTAGGCTTTATAATAAGGGATAAAGTTGACGTAAAGATAAGACGAATAGCATACAGGCATACGCAGTTACATATTAATATAATATTGTTATAACAACAACTACACACACACACACACACACACACATACACACCACAATATATGATAATGATAAACTTTATTAGCAGGAGACACATCTCATAAAGAAATACATTATTCATCACGGTCATAAACTATACAACTAATTATTATTAAACGATAAATTTAAAAATTAAGAAAATTAAGAATATATATACAGGGTGTCCCATAAGTCCGGCATCATAGGAAAAATAATAAAAAAGGCAAAACAAAAGCTTTTATTTACAGAACGTGCTCAATATGTCCACCATTGTTTTCAATACACAAATTCAGACGTGATACCCAGTCAGCAAGCACACGGTGAATGATGTCAAGAGTAATGGTGTTACATGCCCCAATAATGCGCTGCCGCAAATGTTCAACACTCCTAATTTTCTCTGCGTATACCAGCGCTTTCGAGTGGCCCCAGAGATAAAAATCTAGTGGCGTGAGATCCGGGCTTCTAGCTGGCCATTCCACAGGCCCTCGACGTCCTATCCAATGACCAGGGAATTGTTGGTACAGGTATTCCCTTACTTGGGTGTTAATGTGCAGGAGCGCCGTCTTGCTGGAACCATGTTGGGAAATTTCCTTCTTCGTTCAAGACACTGGGAAATGCTTCTTCCTTGAGCATACGTAAGTAGGTGCCTCCAGTGACATGTTCATCGAAAAAGAGGGGGCCTATGATGCGATCCTTCCAAATGCCACACCATACCATCACCCGAGATGCACCTTGTTCCTTTGAAGAGGAGTACCAGTAAGGTTGTTTGAGACCAGTAGCGGGTGTTTTGTCGATTTACCTCACCATTTCCATGAAAAACAGCCTCGTCAATGAACAGAATGGTGGACGGGAAATTGGCATCCCGAGCATAAGAAAAATATGAATTATGCTTTGTAAGACCCATATATATATATATATAATATATATATATATATATATATAATGCAACCCCACAAGGAAAAAGAAAAATGATTCCAAGGCTTTCATGTATTCAGAAGTACACCTCGTCAGGGAATGACGAATACACGAAAGGCCTTGGAATGATTTTTCTTTTTTTCCTTGTGGGTTTGCATCATTCATTCATTTCACGTGTTTAATTGTGAAATTCATCCGATATATATATATATATATATATAAGCGACATTGGGTCTGGGTAGTAGTTGGATGGGAGACCGTCCTCCGCGCTCAGATTATGTAGCTACCCGTGGTTCGGATCCCACGTAAAGCTGTAGGTCCCCTCCGTCATATGACCTTAGATGTTGCGAAGGAGGTTAAACAACTCTAAAAAAAAAATATATATATATCGCAGAAAATTCTCACATTACACATAGAGTATAAATAAATACATATGAAAAGACTTCTGGACGTGAGACGAACCTTTGTTAAAAAACGAAAATGGAAAATAATTAAAGAAAATGTGAAAACGATTGGAAAAAAAAAAGAAAACGAAATAAATGGGTGGACTTATTTATTTAAATTTATTTGTCGTTCAATCGAATTAATTGAACGAAAGGACATAAATTTATTCAAGTGGGAAGATAATTTTTTTTTATTCTTAATATCGTAAAGACAATTCTGAGAAAAAAAAGGAAAGAAAATTCTGAGGAAAAAGGAAAGATAATGTAAAAAAAAAAGAAGAAAAAATTGCAAATCGTGTTTACAATTTGAAAGCAAATATTAATTAGTAATTAATATTAAATTTTAATAGAAATTGCAAACATTTTCGATTTGTTATTATTATTTTATAGGTGCGAGTTGCAAAACGAATGTTTTATTATATCTGAATAGTGGAAACAGCAATATTAGAACAGGTATAGTTCATGCATACTTAATATATTATATTTATTTCATATTTTATTATATATATATATATATATATATACACATTCAACTGCAAAGAACACGCAGTATAAATAACGTAAAGAACGACGCTTGTATAGGAGATATTCCGCGCAAGACGAGAGAGAGAGAACGAAACAAATTAAAAAATGAGGTAACCACCTGGGAATCGAACCCGGGATCTTCCGATTGCCGGTCAGACACGATACCATTACACCATGGGCCTCACTCTTCCAAATGCCGTAATTCTTCTACATACTCGCAGAAACCAATGCGCCAAGGGGGCACCTCCCGCATGCCGTAACATTATATACATTCAACTGCAAAGAACACGCAGTATAAATAACGTAAAGAACGACGCTTGTATAGGAGATATTCCGCGCAAGACGAGAGAGAGAGAACGAAACAAATGAAAAAATGAGGTAACCAACTAGGAATCGAACACGGGATCTTCCGATTGCCGGTCAGACGCGATACCATTACACCATGGGCCTCACTCTTCCAAATGCCGTAATTCTTCTACATACTCGCAGAAACCAATGCCCCAAGGGGGCACCTCCCGCATGCCGTAACATTATATACATTCAACTGCAAAGAACACGCAAAGAACACTGCGTGTTCTTTGCAGTTGAATGTATATAATGTTACGGCATGCGGGAGGTGCCCCCTTGGGGCATTGGTTTCTGCGAGTATGTAGAAGAATTACGGCATTTGGAAGTGAGGCCCATGGTGTAATGGTATCGCGTCTGACCGGCAATCGGAAGATCCCGGGTTCGATTCCCAGGTGGTTACCTCATTTTTTCATTTGTTTCGTCTCTCTCTCTCGTCTTGCGCGGAATATCTCCTATACAAGCGTCGTTCTTTACGTTATTTATACTGCGTGTTCTTTGCAGTTGAATGTATATAATGTTACGGCATGCGGGAGGTGCCCCCTTGGGCATTGGTTTCTGCGAGTATGTAGAAGAATTACGGCATTTGGAAGAGTGAGGCCCATGGTGTAATGGTATCGCGTCTGACCGGCAATCGGAAGATCCCGGGTTCGATTCCCAGGTGGTTACCTCATTTTTTAATTTGTTTCGTTCTCTCTCTCTCGTCTTGCGCGGAATATCTCCTATACAAGCGTCGTTCTTTACGTTATTTATACTGCGTGTTCTTTGCAGTTGAATGTATATAATGTTACGGCATGCGGGAGGTGCCCCTTGGGGCATTGGTTTCTGCGAGTATGTAGAAGAATTACGGCATTTGGAAGAGTGAGGCCCATGGTGTAATGGTATCGCGTCTGACCGGCAATCGGAAGATCCCGGGTTCGATTCCCAGGTGGTTACCTCATTTTTTCATTTGTTTCGTTCTCTCTCTCTCGTCTTGCGCGGAATATCTCCTATACAAGCGTCGTTCTTTACGTTATTTATACTGCGTGTTCTTTGCAGTTGAATGTATAATGTTACGGCATGCGGGAGGTGCCCCCTTGGGGCATTGGTTTCTGCGAGTATGTAGAAGAATTACGGCATTTGGAAGAGTGAGGCCCATGGTGTAATGGTATCGCGTCTGACCGGCAATCGGAAGATCCCGGGTTCGATTCCCAGGTGGTTACCTCATTTTTTCATTTGTTTCGTTCTCTCTCTCTCGTCTTGCGCGGAATATCTCCTATACAAGCGTCGTTCTTTACGTTATTTATACTGCGTGTTCTTTGCAGTTGAATGTATATAATGTTACGGCATGCGGGAGGTGCCCCCTTGGGGCATTGGTTTCTGCGAGTATGTAGAAGAATTACGGCATTTGGAAGAGTGAGGCCCATGGTGTAATGGTATCGCGTCTGACCGGCAATCGGAAGATCCCGGGTTCGATTCCCAGGTGGTTACCTCATTTTTTCATTTGTTTCGTTCTCTCTCTCTCGTCTTGCGCGGAATATCTCCTATACAAGCGTCGTTCTTTACGTTATTTATACTGCGTGTTCTTTGCAGTTGAATGTATATAATGTTACGGCATGCGGGAGGTGCCCCTTGGGGCATTGGTTTCTGCGAGTATGTAGAAGAATTACGGCATTTGGAAGAGTGAGGCCCATGGTGTAATGGTATCGCGTCTGACCGGCAATCGGAAGATCCCGGGTTCGATTCCCAGGTGGTTACCTCATTTTTTCATTTGTTTCGTTCTCTCTCTCTCGTCTTGCGCGGAATATCTCCTATACAAGCGTCGTTCTTTACGTTATTTATACTGCGTGTTCTTTGCAGTTGAATGTATATAATGTTACGGCATGCGGGAGGTGCCCCCTTGGGGCATTG
Source organism: Bathynomus jamesi (assembly GCA_023014485.1). Taxonomy (NCBI): domain Eukaryota; kingdom Metazoa; phylum Arthropoda; class Malacostraca; order Isopoda; family Cirolanidae; genus Bathynomus; species Bathynomus jamesi. The sequence goes on along the minus strand of JAJOZX010002036.1, from coordinate 108,417 downwards.
GTTTCTGCGAGTATGTAGAAGAATTACGGCATTTGGAAGAGTGAGGCCCATGGTGTAATGGTATCGCGTCTGACCGGCAATCGGAAGATCCCGGGTTCGATTCCCAGGTGGTTACCTCATTTTTTCATTTGTTTCGTTCTCTCTCTCTCGTCTTGCGCGGAATATCTCCTATACAAGCGTCGTTCTTTACGTTATTTATACTGCGTGTTCTTTGCAGTTGAATGTATATAATGTTACGGCATGCGGGAGGTGCCCCCTTGGGGCATTGGTTTCTGCGAGTATGTAGAAGAATTACGGCATTTGGAAGAGTGAGGCCCATGGTGTAATGGTTATCGCGTCTGACCGGCAATCGGAAGATCCCGGGTTCGATTCCCAGGTGGTTACCTCATTTTTTCATTTGTTTCGTTCTCTCTCTCTCGTCTTGCGCGGAATATCTCCTATACAAGCGTCGTTCTTTACGTTATTTATACTGCGTGTTCTTTGCAGTTGAATGTATATAATGTTACGGCATGCGGGAGGTGCCCCTTGGGGCATTGGTTTCTGCGAGTATGTAGAAGAATTACGGCATTTGGAAGAGTGAGGCCCATGGTGTAATGGTATCGCGTTCTGACCGGCAATCGGAAGATCCCGGGTTCGATTCCCAGGTGGTTACCTCATTTTTTCATTTGTTTCGTTCTCTCTCTCTCGTCTTGCGCGGAATATCTCCTATACAAGCGTCGTTCTTTACGATATATATATATATATATATATATATATATATATATATATGTGAAAAGATGTTTAAATCCTCATATTTCCACTTAAATTATGAATGCATCGATGACGTTATTTATTTAAATTTTAAAAAGGCGTTCAGTACAGTTTCGCATAGAAGATTAATTCCGAAGGTTAGCGCACGGTATACGCGGTCAGGTAGCTAACTGGTTAGAGGAATGGCCTCGTGCAAGGACAGAGGGTCGTTGTTAATGGTAGTGAATCGGGGTGGTTGGATGTAGGTAGCGGTGTTCCACAGGGTTCAGTGTTAGGTCCATTGCTATTCGTAATTTACATTAACGACATAGATGTAGGATTGACTAGTAACGTGTCAAAATTCGCGGACGATACTAAAATAGGCGGTAAGGTTGTTAACGAGGACGATAGAAATAGGCTCCAAGACGATGTAAATAGGATTATGAAATGGACGGATAAGTGGCAGATGCAATTTAATGTAGACAAATGTAAAGTTTTGCATATAGGTTCTCGCAACAATAATTACACGTACACGATGGATGATAGAGTTAGCGAGCGTTGACGAGGAAGTAGATTTAGGCGTACGCGTATCTAAGGATTTAAAAGTTAGGAACCAGTGCCTGGAGTCTTGCGCAAAAGCTAATAGGATGTTAGGCTTCATAGCGCGTAATTTCGAATTTAAATTGAAGGAAATTATATTGCCCCTTTACAAGTCCCTAGTCAGGCCTCATTTAGAATATGCCGTTCAGTTTTGGTGCCCGTATTTGCGTGAGGATATTGATAGGTTAGAAAGGGTTCAGCGTCGTGCCACGAAACTAATTCCGTCATTGCGCAACAAGCCTTATGAAGATAGGATTAAAGAGTTAGACTTTCATTCACTCGAAACTAGGAGATTAAGGCGGGAGCTTATTAAAGTTTTCAAAATCGTTAATAACATCGATAACGTAAATTTTGACAAATTATTCACTTTCGATAATAGCAATGCTCGTAATAACGGATTTAAGTTGCGTGGCAGACGTTTCATTACAAATATCGCTAAAAACTTCTTTACGTTTAAAGTAATTGATAAATGGCATAATTTTCCCGCGCCCGTTGTGAACTCTACCAGCGTTAATGTGTTTAAAAACCGCCTAGATAGGCATTTTAAAAATATTAACGTTGTTTAAAATAAAAAAAAATTGGCAACAGGAGCTCTGGGGGTGGTAATCGGGGATGAGTCTGTTGACGTCTAATGCCAGCTTGTGACATGCCAGCAAAAAAAAAAAAAAAAAATTGGACTAACACGAACTTAGTTGTAGCTTGTTGAGTAAATTAACCCACTTTTTGTTATTCTTTATACTTTTTTTTCTTCTTCTCTCCTTATTTGCATGTCTGTAACTCTCTTTATTGCATGTCTGTAGTTTGTATGGTATGATAGTGTTTGAGTTAAGAATGTGTTGCATGGTTTGTAATGCGTTCTTATTTTACTTCTTTTCGTCTTTCACGCCTTTCCAGCATAGTGGGCCGCATCCACTACCTCCCTATGGAGTGGAGGATCGGTCTGCAACAGCTGGAAGAATGTGTTGCTTTGAGTTAAGAATGTGTTGTTCTTGAGTTAAGACTGTATTGCATGGTTTGTGAGCGTTCTTATTTTACTTCTTTTCATCTTTCACCCCTTTCCGGCAGAGTGGGCTCTACCTCCATATGGAGTAGAGGACCGTTCTGCAATCTTTCCTATTCTCTCCGACTATTTTTCTGATTTGTCGGCAGTGGCCGGCGGATGATGATGGTGAGTCTTTTTTCTCTTTTTCTGAATAAATGTTAACACACGAGTGATAGGTGTTGCGACTTACTTAACCCCTTATTCTCTTCTCTTAACCCCATACTCTTTCCTTTCTCTCGGGCTAACCTTAGAGTGGATCTTAGGGTCTTTGTTAGCCTTAGCTTCTGTAGATCTGTAGAATAACATATATACACCTTTCAACATTTCAAATGTTCCGCGCGATGATTCCTCATTTCACGAAGGTCAAGCTTATCGCCCCTCCTCTCGAGTTGGCCTGGTGAAGTAGTGAGTTGGGTTCTTGCACTCTCCACCTCACATAGCCAGATACGCCCGGCTCATCGGGGATTATTCAGAATCAGGCGTCTAATATTCTTTTGAAGATATCCACTGCAACACCACTCGTGTTCCTTAAGTCTTTGGGCAGCTGATTAAACAGTTTTGGTCCTCTCACAACAAAACTATTTTCTTTCAGGGTTAAGGATGTTCCCTGCCTAGCCTTTAATTTGGGAACACAACACAGTCTTCCTTTTCTGCTTTCCACTGTTGTTTGGGGAGTTACACGGTTCAGAGTAAGATTAGGGACTAGTTTCTCCATTATTTTCCGTGTAAATAATGGTGTATCTCTCTCTCCTCCTTTCCAGTGAATATAGGTTTAATTCGCGTAACCTTTCCCAGTAATTTATTTCTTTGCACCCATTGATCTTGGCTGTGAAGCTTCTCTGGATCCCTTCCAGCTGTCTAATGTCTTCTTTTTTATATGGGGATGTTAGGACTGAGCAGTATTCCAATTTGGGTATGATCAGTGTTTTCAGTAGAGGAATCATTACATTCCTATCCCTTCGTTTAAAGGTTCTCAGTATCTGTTCAGTTACTCTCTTTGCTCTGTTTACTATGCTATCTTATTTTGTGTTTCAAATTTCGTATCATCAGTCATTACAACCCCTAAGTCTTTTGCTTTAGAATTTCTCTGAATTTCCTGTCAATCTGGGGTATAATATTCCATGGATTTTAGGTCCTCTCTTTTTCCGTACCGTAACAGCTGAAATTACTCGGTGTTAAACTTCATATTGTTGTCTTCCGTCCACTTGTAGATACTGTTCATGTCTGTTTGTAGAGATCCTATATCTTCTGGGTTTCTTATTTTACTACTGATCTTTGTGTCATCCGCAAAGGATGTTACTGTGCTGTCTCTGGTAACCTTCTCATCTATGTCAGTTAGCATGATTATGAAGAGTAGTGGAGCTAATACTGTTCCTTGTGGTACTGAGCTGAGGACCTCTGGTTCTGATGAAGATATTCTTTGTACTGTAACGACTTGCCGCCGCTCACTAAGGAAATTATATATCCATTTCCCTACTTTTTTCTGTTATTCCCATATGCTTCAGTATATGCTTCTGTGTATATTACATCCTAGTTTTCATTACTTTCCAGTGAATCAATAATGTTGTTGTAGTGTTCCATTAGTTGTGATAGGCATGATCTGCCTGACCGAAACCCATGTTGGTTATCATTTAATTTTTTCTGAGTTTCCAAAACGCCATAGATTTTCTGTCTAATTATTCTTTCAAATATTTTAGTGAGATGAGATGTAAGCGACACTAGCCTATAGTTTTTGGCCTCGGATCGATCTCCTCCTTTGTATATTGGGACTATGTTCGCGCCTCTTCAGGATGCCCGTTATTTCTCCCGTATCTAGTGATCGTCTCCATATCCAATATAGGGGCTCAGCGATCGCATTCTTGCAGTTTTTGATCAATGTGGCATTCTATTTGTCCGGTCCTGCCGCTGAGTGTGTTTTTAGTTTCCCTATAGCTTGTGTAATATCATCTATCATAAAGTCGAAGTCCGTTATACTTTCCCCTCGTAGTTCTTCTTCAAAGAACGCGTTTCTATCGCATATCAGTTTGTCAGTTTTTGGGATACTGAAAGATGATTCGTAGTGAGCTCTTAATATTTCGGATACTTCTGTTAGATCATCAGATCATAAAGCACTGCCTTCGTTTTTCAAAGGTCCAATAGTCGCATGGTTTTTCGATTTCCTTTTTGCCAAATTATAGAAGTACTTTGAGTTAACCTTTATCGCCTCTACAGCGTCGCCTTCTTCTTTTTCTGTATGCTTCTCAATTAGTTCCTGTATGACGCAATATATGTATATGTATATGTATATATATATATTATATATATATATTATATATATATTATATATATATATATATATATAATATATATATAAATTTCCACCTTATTCCTTTAGTCTGATGGAGTGTTTGTATAAGAAAGTGGAATGGCTAATAATTGCTTATATCCAACTCATAAAATTGTTACGCCATATATCTGGAAAAAAACAAGGGTTTGTTTAATGTAATTAAACTAATTCTGTTTATAAAGCAAATAAAAAGGAAAAATGTTTGTTTTGCCATTTTTAACTGCAGTTTGTTTAAAATTTGGCTTTGTTTGTTTGTATGTATGATACTTGGCAAATAGCTCATATCAGAAGAACGCGAAGTATAATATAAATAACATATATATATATATATATATATATATATATATATATATATGTGTGTGTGTGTGTGTGTGTGTGTGTGTGTGTGTGTGTGTGTGTGTCTGGCTATGGTCAACCTGTGTTCAACCTTTCTGCAGCACCCCGCCTCATTTGGGGGATTTGAGAAGGGAGAAAATCGCTTTCTACTCTCATCCTGCCCTCATAGCCAGCCAGTAACTTATGGCTGGTCAGGGACTTTATAAGTAGTTAGGTTGGTATACTGGAGGTTCCTCATTTCTTTTGGCAGCAATTTCTAGAGTTTTGGTCCTCTTATTCTCAGGGTATATTCCAGTTTCGTTTTCATGATCCCCTGTCCCACCGCAGCTGGGATAGTACAGAATATATCTGTTCTCTCAGCCCAGTGTGTTCTTCTTTCGTCTCTAAAGTTTGGCACATATCCCTCGAGTGTTTTATATATATATATATATATTATATATATATTATATTTTGTGTATTGCTCACGTTTTCTTTCCAGTGAGTACACTCTGTAGAATTTCCAGGAATTGTAATCGTGCCCAGTAGTCCTCATCTTTCGTTTCCTCTATCCTACTCTTAGACGTAAAAGTCCTTAAAATGTTTGCAATGTCTCATTTCTGTATGGGTTTGTGAGTACTGAGTAATACTGAATTATTGGTAGGACTAAACTCTTCCATAATTTTAGCATGATGTTTGCTTCTCTGCTGTAGAAGCTCTTCCAGGTAATTCCCATTATTTTTCTAGCTGTTGTGATTTTAATTCTGCATCCGATGACATCATTACTCCAAAATCCCTGACTTGTGGGTTTGGTGTTATTTGTTTGTCTTGCAGTGTTTTGTATCTGTTGAACCTTAAAACAGCTGTGATAACTTCTTTATAGGCTAAATGCTTATGATAATGTGAATCTTCAAACGTAATGGAGTCATTTGGGAATGGTTGGTACATGGCTTATGGGGCAAATGGGTACAGTGTACAGCCTGCTTGGGAGGGGATCATACGCGTCTCAGAACTGTAACAATGATGAAGACATTTGATGATCCAAAATATGTAAACTATTTGGGCTTCGAGTTGTCCATTTACATTTTCTTATTTTAGTTTAGATTTGCTGAAGTTATTAACTTGAAGAACCTCTTTTCCTTTTACATTTATCCGGAATGAAAGTTGAAACCATTGCTCATACTGAGAGATTCTTTTATATATCTTATTCTTCAAATATCTTATATATAACAAATATACTTTATATTTTATTAAAATAAGGGTAATTCTTGGCATGTACCAACTCACCCCTGCTGTGTACCAACCTGTCCCATTGAGGGTTAAGTTGGTACAACTCGTCCGTCTAACCTTTTCAACTAATTTATCTTTTGCAAGGAAAGTTTCAGGACATTGAAACGTGTAGGAATATGAGGTAAACACAGCTTCACCATGAATTGTTTGTTTAAAAAAATTTTTCCTAAGAAACGTATCAACCAACCTCAGTCTCCTCTTTGGGTCAGAAAATTAAATATCCATCGTCCCAACTTTCCAATGATTGATGTTCTCTTAAGTTTGCGCGCTATAATCCCATATTCACATTTATCAAAGGCTTCAGCAAAATCAGTATATATTACATCTGTATTCTGACTTTCACAAAACACTTCCAGTATTTTCACTTGATTTAATAACTGTGAAAAGCATGATCTTCCTGCCCTAAGGGGCCATTAAAAAATTACATAATGCTATTTTTGCTAAAACTTGACACCACGACCCCCTTGTAACGTTCCGTAACGCTACACCAGACACCCACTAAGATGTTATGTAACCCCTAGTAAGGGGTGTCTGGTCTAGCGTTGTTACGGAACGTTATAAGGGGGTGGGGGTGTCAAATTTTAGCAAAACTAGCGTTACGCAATTTTTGAACGGCTCCTAAATTGAAGGAACCGTATATTACTTGGAGTGTTACAGTTACAAAATGATCATTCAAGAATACTTCCTCTTGAGTCCAGAGCTGGGCACTTCCGCAAACACTTCCGCAAACCGCAAATTCCGCAATTGCGGAAGATGTTTTTCGTTTGCGGATTTGCGTTTGCGGCAAAGTCATCGCAAATTAGTGAATTTGCGTTTGCGGAAGTGATTTAGAGTTTGCGGATTTGCAATCGCAAATCCGCAAACTCAAAATCACTTCCGCAAACGCAAATCCGCAAACGAAAAACATACTTCCGCAATTGCGGAATTTGCGGTTTGCGGAAGTGTTTGCGGAAGTGCCCAGCTCTGCCTGAGTCTTGACTACATTACAAACTTTCAATAAAACTTTCAATAAAACACCAAAAAAAGAGAAAATATGACGATAATGTAAATGGAGTACAGAGCATTGAAGAGAAAGCAGTAGAGAGAAATGCGGAAGAACACTTTGTCGAAGAAATACCACAAATACAAGATATCAGCGCCTTGAATGAAAACGGAAGCACACCGGAAATTAATCAATCACGAAGTAGGGACGAAGTAATATAAGAACAAAAGAAATAAATTGATTCTCACAAATCCTATAAAGGTCACTCAGAAAGCATAAAGGAACCGAAATGACTGGTCATATGTGAATACTGTGGAATAAAATCTTGGAAATATTGCTGCAGATGCATGTACAACCATTAAAAAAAAATATGCCTCAATATGGAACTTGACGATATGGAGCAAACTACTACTACTACTACTTCCGCCTTTCTCTATGCAGACATTCAATCAGAGAGAGAAAATTTTGAAATATGGAGTGTCCTTATCCCCACAAAGTGGAAATACAAAAAAAAAGAGAGAAAAGCATCTCAAATCCAAAATAAAAGAAGTGACACCATTATTAATGAAGGACATCCTTATAGAAGAAATGAGGATTATAAAAGGACAACTATCACTTACAATGAATAAAAATTGGACTCCGTAGACATGTATATAAACAGCAGTACATACACCATTCACCTATCTATCACCACCCACAGTTAATTCAACAACTACAATGTTACCAAGGACCACAACCCTAGTATTCTTAAGTACAACAGGCTACCCACTAACACTGATCAGAAACCACAAAACCGACCTGATAACGACTAACATCCACTAACATCTAGCACAACCTAACACAAAGACTGTGAACCCTCTAAATTTAATATCTTTGACTATAGTGTACAAGGACTGCACGGACTGCACATTGACAAAAGAGATTCCAAACTACAACAACTACAAAATTTAGTTGTGGAATCCAACACAGATATCTTATACTTGACGAAAAACTACTTGAATAAATGTGGAAAAGGCTGTGAAAATTGCATCGAAGTCACTGAAATAGCAATAAGGGATTAAAACATATTTAGACCAGATATATTTGCTAGAAGAAGAGCAGGCTGTTGTACGAGGGCCACTCAATATATTTTGCCCACACCTTTTTTTTTTCTTTCGAAGTTTCCTTGTAAGTTCCAGAAATTTTGTACACAAGTAGTTACATACCTTTTTTAAAAGTTTTTATTTTTCCACATAGTCTCCATCCTTTTCTACGGCTTTCCTAAACCTCGAAACAAGGCCTTTATTCCTCGCTGTGCGTTAACCATCAGTTTTATACAAGGGCGTTTATAAGCGGTTTTAGACAAGGAGGAGAGGTTCAAACTGGAAAAATCCGGTTATGTGAAGCGCAGAAAGTTCAAACTTGCGGCCTAAAAGACATTTCAGACTCATGGCCTATTATTCAGCTAAGAAAAAAGGGTGGGTCAAAATATATTGAGTGCTCCTAGTATTTACATGAAAAACACAAAGTGAATTGAAGGTAAATAAATTAAGCAGCACAGTCGAAATTCTTTTTGTAGTAGCAAAACAACTAAACCGAATGATTATGAACGTGTACAGACAACCAAGCCCCACAAAAAGTGAATTTTGTTTCGATATAAATAAAATAGAAAACACGTTAAAATCACTTAGAACCCCAGCACCAAATATATATTTTATTTGTGGGGATTTTAACTTCCCCTTTATAACATGGAAGGAAAAAGATGACAGAACTCATGCAACTTTGGCAATATAAATGCTGTTAGATATTAAGGAAAATTGTGCATTTACTCAAAAAATTTGTGAAGCGACTCGAAAGATTAATACTTTGGATTTAATATTGACAAATAATAATAAGATAACATAATAATAACAACAATAATATAATAATAAAAGGTAACGCAAAATAAAATTCTGACAACAACATAGTTGATATAGAGATAAAGTTAGAAAACAGAAGACCTAATAGTCGTCCGAGAAAGACCGAATGATTATTTGAAGGATTAAATATGAATTTAAAGTAAATAGATTGGGTAAGTATTAAATGCAGAATTAAAAATGTAGACTGGAAATTGCTCTGCGCGAAAAAATACAAAAGCAATACTACTTATGATAGAAAATGAAACTGAATCTATATTGATGAAACATGTACCGAAGATATGAAAATAAAAACCCACTCTAATAGACAGAGTTTATTTCCACGACAGTTTCGACGCCCACTGGCATCCTCCTCAGGTGGATACAGAAACACGAATGAACCAAAACAAGAGAGAAAAACAGTCCAGGGACCGACCGTTAAGAAATTCGCAACTAGGTTAGATCCCATTCTCCCGACACCGGAAGGGCATTTTCATTAAGTACATTCGCGCAAATTTAAAACTATCTTCCTGTTCTAAACATACAGATTCTATTATTTTATTTTTTTTTTTTACATAATTTTTACATTTATTATTAAATTTATTACATTTAATATTGCATAATTATTTATTACAGAAATTATAAATTTATTATTACATTGGTTATTACATTGTTGTTTATTATACAGAACTTATAAACCGAAAAACGAATGAAAAAAGCCGATTAGGAAACAATCCAGAGACCATTGAGAAATTCGCACCTAGGTTAGATACCGTTCTCCCGACACCGGAAAAAAATAAAAAAATAAAAAAAATAATAGAATCTGTATGTTTAGAACAGGAAGATAGTTTTAAATTTGCGCGAATGTACTTAATGAAAATGCCCTTCCGGTGTCGGGAGAATGGGATCTAACCTAGGTGCGAATTTCTTAACGGTCGGTCCCTGGACTGTTTTTCTCTCTTGTTTTGTTTCATTCGTGTTTCTGTATCCACCTGAAGAGGATGCCAGTGGGCGTCGAAACTGTTGTGGAAATAAACTCTGTCTATTAGAGTGGGTTTTTATTTTCATATTTTGACCTTCACGTAGAAAAAAGTGAAGTTTTTTGCATGTACCGAAGAGATTATAAAGACAATGTAGCAAATTCAAAAGAGAATTCAGAACGATATTCAGACATTGGAAACAAACCGTAAAATAAAATATATATCCTCAGATGCAAAACTGACGCAAGGAGCTTCAGACTAGTAAAAAACAGTATGTGAAGCAGAAACGCCTAAAACAAAACATTCATCCGCAAGACGAACAAGGAAGAAAAAGGGTAACAGAACGTATAAAAATATCCCAAAATATTTCTACACTTTTGTGGGAAGGAAAAGAAAATGTAAAGAAAATGTTGGTTTGTTAAAAGGTGAAGCAAACGAATATGCAAATGACCCAGGAGAAAATGATCGAACTACTTAAGGAACAATTTAATCGTGTTCAGCACCCCTAAGCCCAAGATGAAAATAGAGAATCCGGATGAATTCTTTGACATAGATGGAAACCACTTAATAACAGGTATGGATACGAATCTATTAACTGATTTCGAATTCTCGGAAGGGGACATAATTACGGCTCTCTCACAAACACGAGGAAATTTAGTGCCATTCAGCCAGGCACATACAGTTCTAGATTCCTGAAGGGTTGCAAAGGGAGTATAGCCAAGCAATATAATTACTGTGTCGAAAATAGAAAATCACTCGACACAGAACAAATCCTACTCCCAGTTAAAAAAGCGAATATTGCACCCTCATTCAAAAGAGGTAACAGAGCAATACTTAAAAATTATTGCTCAGTAGTACCCTCCTCCCATCTTATAAGTTCTTCAAACGGGTAATTGAAGACACAATTCCTTAGTACCTACAAAAAATTAAATAATTCGGTCCGAATCAACATGGAATTCAAATTCAAAATCCTTATTCAAAAAAGAATACAAGTGAGAGAGTTTTAGAATTTTTAGATATTTGATATGACATTAATATATTCACAGTACTTTCATCTGAATATGCCCTTGGAAGCATGGAGGTCTTTTAGGCAAAATTATTGGCATTTAGTTTATTTATTACATAAAAAATGTGAAAGTGGCAAGTAAGAGTAATAGTGATAACAAGAAATAATAATAATAGCAATAATAATAATAATCAATACAATTACAGTATAAAGTTTAACAAATCTTAAATAATTTTAAATTAAATGATTTATTTTATATTTAGTAGAAAATAAATGGGATCACCTGAAGATCAGGGCCCCCAGCCTTCTTTAGTTAGCCTTATAAGGCTAACTAAAGAAAATATCACGACCTAACCTAACCATTCGTTAGGTCAACTGTACGCCCTTGACGATTGGTTAGGTTAGGTCGTTATTTTTTCGTTAGTTAGCCTTATGAAGCTAACTAAAGAAGGCTGGGGGCTCTGATCTTCAGGTGATCCAATAAATGAAGTTTGATAAGAAAAATATAAAAAATAAATTACAAAATTAAAAGTGTTCAATGAAATCAGCATATTTCAAATAATTGATTATAAAATGGGAACTACGTTACTATGGTAAAGGTGGCAGTAGTGAACTTATACATCAATAGGAGTTAATGAGGTGCTTTGGTTAGTGATCTGCGAAATGCATTTAGTGATGAAGCCCGCCTGATATGCATGGGAACTGCATTCCATACATCTGCTCCTTTGAAAGAGTGCATTTCCTGCAGTTTCTATTGTATAGTTAGGTTTGTGTACAAAATCCCTGGGCGATGGTGTATTTGATAGGGAGGGGGAGAGTGACTGCTCTTTGATTGGGTGATGTATGATGATTTTTATTGATAACGTTAAACATATTGGCAGCAACATTGAATTTGTATAAGTCATTTAGTTTTATAATATTTAGCTCTTTAAACAGTGGGGAATTGTAACTTTATCTGCTGTCATTATTCGAGAGAGTTCGCGGACAATTTTTATGAATTACTCTCAAAGGATGTTTTATATATTTCTTTGAGCTACCCCATGTTATAATGCAATATAATAAATGTGGATGGATGAAAGAATAATACAGAGTAGGTAAGCAGTGCGTTTTGAGGACGAATCCTTTTTAGTTTAAATATTATGAAGAGAAATCTTGATATTTTGGATTTGATATACTCTACATGATTTTTTAAATTTAGTTTTTCGTCTAAATTGACCGTATAAATTCCCATTTTAGTATAGCTTTTTGGTAGAAAGGGTCAAGGGTCGAGGGTAAAAAAGAAAGCCAGTAAGCTCCCGGTTCGTGTCCTTAACCTATTTTGACATGTAATACGAAACCAAACGGTTCAAAATTTTCATGTTGTCCAGAACTTTGCTGTTTACAGTATAGTTGTATCAATAAGTAATTCTGATTATTACACTGTACCATATTAAATCTTACGCACTTAATAATTCTTATGCCTTAGAGAAATGAAAGACTTTATTTGTTATGGAAAATTAACAACTGTAAAAATATAAAAATATATAATTATTAAAAAAAACGCCAACATTCTGAAGCCATATCACGTGATATCAGAAACTGCTGCCTTAACTGACCGAGCCACCTTAGACAAAAAAACAGAAACTCACACACATTTTCATTGCGATTATTCTTGCAGATATCATGTACTTGACGCATTCAAGTAAATACACATACGTTTTATATATATATATATATATATATATATATATATATATATATATATATATATATATATATACAGTGGTGGGCACCGTTAACCAAAAAGTTAACTTCGTTAACCGCTAATCCGTTAACCAAAAAGTTAACTTCGTTAACCGTTAATCCGTTAAACATGTAACGGAAGTTACCGATAAACCGTTAACGTTAACTTTTATTATAAAAAAAATGAAAAACACAATATATATATATAATTTAATTTTCCCTCTTCTTCTCGTTCTCCATTTTGTCCATGAGATGCATGTTGCCCTTCATGAAAATTAGCATATCAAAGTTTTCATCAGACAGGGATGATCTCTTGGCCCTCGGGATGTCCTTGCCCATAGAGAACAAAGTGACATGAGAATTGAAATCTTACCTGATCAGTTTTATGGTTCTTGAAATGTATCAAGGAGACTACTAATAAGGTACTCACAGACATATTATAAATATACATGACTTACTTGACAACGATTATTTTTAAATATTCACTAGCACAAACATGTTGCGCAAGAGACAGACTGCAAATGAAACGAATGTAGTTATTTGTTGTAATTGTTACATATATATTATTGAAAGTGCCTTAAAATGCTCGTGATATTTCTTAAAAGAAGTTGAAACATTCAACTCAAATGGCAAATCTTTCCGCCTGATTTTACAGTCGACCATGTTTTGCTCAAACCAATGCCATAAATAACTACCATATTTGGTAAGACACAAATTGTGGCGACGGAAACAAATATATCGCCTGATTTTGCACTGCGGAAATGGAAATTCGTTCATCACTATTAACAGTGGCGGATTAATTGCGCACCTGCTCAGCACTGAAAATAATAGAAACTTTTAAACGTTTATTTATTAATTTTTTGGGTTAACGGACTTGAGTTAACGGAAGTTAAATGTAACGGAAGTTAATTAGTCCGATAATGATTTTCAAAGTTAACTTAAAAGTTAAATCGTTAACGAAAAAGTTGACCGTTAATTAACGATTAACGGATTAACGGTTTGTGCCCAGCTTTGTATATACAGCGTGTCCCAAAGAAATGTATACCCACTTTGTTCGATAATACCAGCATGAGGATAATAAATATATTACTTTTTATATGTTTTCTAATAAAGAATTTTCTCCTGAATCTAAATATGTAATTATTTTTATTAAAAATTGAAGAACAAAAAAGTTACAGATGTTTAAATTATAATTATTATTTTCGAGACTTCATGTGCGATATTTTCTAATATTTTAACCGACTGTTTTGAGATACTTATGTTTAGTGTTGATATTGAAGCATAAATGTTGTAATTATTAGTTAATTCAAAAAATTTACAAATTCCATGGTTAAATGACACTATATCTAAGATGTTCGACGTCTTCCAGAACGTTGTTTTTGTAAGTTTTGCACAGTGCCGTCGGTTTCAAACTTATCTCGTATACGTGCAAAAATATTAGAAAATATCGCACATGAAGTCTCGAAAATAATAATTATAATTTAAACATCTGTAACATTTTTGTTTTTCAATTTTTAATAAAAATAATTACATATTTAGATTCAGGAGAAAATTCTTTATTAAAAAAACATATAAAAAGTAATATATTTATTATCCTCATAGCTGGTATTATCGAACAAAGTGGGTATACATTTCTTTGGGACACGCTGTATATACTGTACTTGGCAAAAATTCAATTCAAAATACAAACTCTTTTCCTCGTCCATTGAAATCATAAAGAAAAAAAAATAGCCCACAATAGACAGACAACCCAAATTAAGTCAAATTAGTAACATATCTTTTGAGGCAAAATAAAAGAATAAATACCCTTTGTACCAATCTTCAGTGGGCATTTTGCATTCAAATTTGCCCGTATAATCATTGTCTATACATCTCAAAAATACTTTTAGACAGTCTCTCTTATTAGGACAAACTCTAAAGCAACGAACAATTTAAATTGAAAAAATAAACAAATGTTATATATATATATATATATATATATATATATATATATATATATATATATATATATAACCAAGATTAAAACGCTAAAGCCTGAAATTTTTATGCATACAAATGATATTCATCAGATACTTTATAGGTCTTTCACTAAACAAATAACCCCATTTTTTTTTTAAGTATTCGTTATTATTATTATTATTTTTATTATTATTATTATTATTATTATTTTGCTGCATTGAAGCATATCTGTAATATCAAATTTAGGTAATTCGTACTTTTATTAAAAGTTTACATATTAAAATAAAATCTAAAGTTTACTTTATTTGGGTACAGTTCACCGTAGTAGTATAGCCGCGTTTAGCCAGAGGAATTTGGGGTGCGACGAAATCTTGCCCTGTGATCCAATTTCCTCTAACCAAACGCGGCTATACTACTGAGAGAGTAGTATAGCCGCGTTTAGGGATTAGCCTATGATGCACTCTCCCATTTTGCGGTCACACTACGACCGCCACAATGCGGCTCAGTCATTGTAGTAGTCAGACCGGCAAAATGGGAGAGTGCATCATAGGCTGACTCCCTAAACGCGGCTATACTACTCGCTCAGTAGTATAGCCGCGTTGCGTTTGGTTAGAGGAAATTGGATCACAGGGGCAGGATTTCGTCGCACCCCAAATTCCCCTGGCCAAACGCGGCTATACTACTCACCGTCGGTTGGAAAAGTTCATAATCAGTTGGAACAGTTCAAACTCAGTTACAAAAATTCAAACTCGGTCAGAAATGTTCAAACTCGGTTGGGAAAGTTCAAATTCAGTTGGAAAAGTTGAAAATCGGTAGGAACTGTTCAAACTCGGTTGGAACAATTTAACTTATCCTTTTATTCAAGCTTTATACCATTAAAAGTATTATCTATCACTGAAACCGAAAGACACGTTCGGTCAGTTTTAAAACTTTAACTGAACGTATAATAACATGTTACAAAAGAAAACAAAACGTGTTCATAATTCAAAACATGTAGTTGTAAATTTTTCATATTATATTAGCGTAATAATATTATGACAAACTACTGTAGATTACTGAAAAGTAAATCGAAATATACACACACATACGAGTGTATATATATATATATAGAGAGAGAGAGAGAGAGAGAGAGAGAGAGAGAGAGAGTGTGTGTGTGTGTGTAAGAAAAAGTTTGGAAAGTATAAAAACTAATTTACTTAATTGCAACGGAAAACACCTGCTTCATCGAAGTTCATTTTTGTCATAATAAATTAGCTTCGAATTCTTATTAATTGTTATTCATTTAACACGAAAATGGTCTTACACCTTCCTCATACGATTAAATATTAATATTCTCTAAAAGCTTTAAAAAATTAACACTCCGAAATAGGGAACGGATGAGGGATAAGAGTGGGGTAAATGTGGTGTGGGGCAAAGGTAGGGTGGGATGAAAGTAGGGTGTGTATATATATATTATATATATTAATAATAATAATAATAATAAATAGAAAGAGATTCTTTTTATATCTTAAAAAGATACGATAGTTATATGCATATATGCTTCAAATCAAGTCTACTGAACATAATCACATTTGCATACATACTCATACGAGTTGATTAAATTTAAAAAAAAGAAGAATAAATTGTAAAGAAACGTTAATTACCATTAGAGAAAAATAGCAGTTTTGAATAGAAGGATTGGGAATGGAGAAAGGGTTCATAAAAACGTTTGGAGGGACGTTCGATTCTAATGGAGAACCAAATGATGTATAGTAATATTTGAAATGAAGAGTCACATCCAGTGACAGTATTAAAAAAAAGAAAAAAGTTTATCCAAATTTTATGTACAAATTTAATAATCAAATTATATACAGAGTGATACAAAAAAGTTTGAGTTCACAAGCATTTGCTAATTAATATTTTGCTCTAATTCTTTCCAGGTGAACTATCCAGACGACCCTTTGGCAAAATGGTTGTCGGTAGTAATTTATGTAAAGTTGGTTCAAAGAGTTTTGTCGGACTTATACCCATCTTGTCGACAAAACCAAACCATCGACACTCTACAAAACTGAGCCTACCTTAACCTAACAATCTAACATAACCTATCTTAACCTAACCTAACTTAGTTTAGCCTAATAATAACCCGTCGATAGAATGTCAAGTCGATCAGATGTCGTAAGGCCGGTTTTGTCGAAAAACTCCCATTTCCTCCTGTTTTATGGATTACGAGAAATGGCGTTTATGAACAGGACCTTTCGAATCGATTGTATAAGAGAATTGACTTATTGTAATACGTTTTCGCTCACGCTAGCTTTGATTGCATAATGGATTATATATATATATATATATATATATATATCTAATATATATATATATATATATATATATATATATATATATATATATATATATATATAATAACTCTAACGGCATGTTACGAATGATAGCTTTCGGTGAATTTGTAAATTTCTTTATATGAATGTTATTTCATTAAATTTTCTGTCTCTCGACACTTTATTCTACTCATTGAGCTGAATGAGGTTGTGATCGATTTTGGATTCTGTTAGAGGTGAATTCATTCACAGAATGGATTAGTCCTGTGCGTTATACGACTTCATAAATGAATTTTATTCACATTCAAATTCTTTGTTATTCAAAAGACAATTACTCAGATAATATACAAAGACAATTATTACGGTTAGGATGTTGAATTTAAAGGGTTACCTTTATAGGACTCTGCCATATTTGAGGCATGAAAATTGTCTTTTTAGGCATAAATTATTTACGTACAAAATTGTCTATGTGAAACTAAAAACTAAATAATTTAAAAAATAAGATACTTTTAAAACTAGATGTAATAATAAATTATAATATACAGGACTATAAATTCGTTACATTTATTACATTTACAATATTCATACAACGAGGTCAATATTACCTCCCCACACCCAAACGATAATTTCCTTGCCCCTCCAAATTTAAAAATCTACCTACGCGTCTGAAATTAAATTTTTTCCCCTTATTATAAGTTGTGGGCCATATTTATTTATTTGAACATGTCACTAGATTTAGGACAATCACGAAAAAATTTATGAAATGCACAAACTTTTCCTATCATGAAACAGTTGAGACTCTATCGCCTTATTAAATGAGTCATTTTACTATATCATAAACGATAGCGGAGCAAATTCTGTGAAAGTGTCTCGTGATTTCAGAATTAAATGAGTGAAAATTAAGTTATCAAAACCTTTGTTTACATACCAGAATTAATTTTAAGTATGTCATTTAAAATATAATTAATTAAATGACGTAGAAGTTTTTTTCCCTTATTATTTCTAGTCTCCAAATTTAAGCTGATTACGGAAGTATCTTGTATCGAGAAAAGTACCTATCTTAGATATGCGTCTTACATCTCTGTATCGTCCCCGTTTCTTAAAGAGTATCTTGTATCTTTGATACGCGGTAAGCTAGTAGCTTGTATGCCGTATCTAAGATACATTTCTGAATGAATCTTACGCATCTCTGCGTATGTATTACTTTCAGAAATCGGATTTCTAAAAATCCGAAAATTCCATTAGGGAGAAAGGGGTGGCGTTGAAGACGCGTCTAAGACGAGTAAATATCTAATTGGAAAGTTGTCGAGGTCGCTGTAATAATTGAAACACATCATTTCTAGTGCCTACCAGTGCGAACGGTCAAATAGACTTCTTATATGCTACGAGCATTTTATATATCAATATTTGCACGAGTGTTGCTAAGCTTTTCTTTTAATAAGTTTGACAGAGTTATGACAACTCTCTCTCTCTCTCTCTCTCTCTCTCTCTCTCTCTCTCTCTCTCTCTCTCTCTCTCTCTCTCTCTCTCTCTCTCTCTCTCTCTCTATATATATATATATATATATATATATATATATATATATATAAGGACCATACAGAGAGGGAAGAGGAAAAGGCGGTAGAAGCAATAAAGGAAAATCCAAAAAATACTTCTTTAGCTATGCGAAAAGGAAAACAAAATCGCGCACCGCTATTGGGCCCTTAAGGAAGAGAAATAATGAACTAACTGACGATCCAAAAGAAATATCTGAAACTGAGAGCCCAATATGAGTCATTTTTCAATACCCCAAAAAGTGACAAAGCTATACCTGACATAGATGCATTCTTTGAAGAGAAATTGCAAGGAGAGTGTATAACAGACTTTGATTTTACTTCAGAAGATGTAGCGAGAACTATAAGACAAATGAAACCACATTCGCTACAGGTCCGGACAATTGGAACGCATTATATTGATTAAAAATTGTAAAAATGAAATAGCTACACCTTTATACTGGATATGGAGAAGATCCCTAGACACTGGCGAAATACCGAGCATCTTGAAAAGAGCAAACATTGTCCCTATATATATAAAGGAGAGGAGAGATCTCAAGCAAAGAACTACAGACCAGTGTCATTGACGTCCCACCTCACC
Organism: Bathynomus jamesi; assembly: GCA_023014485.1. Taxonomy (NCBI): domain Eukaryota; kingdom Metazoa; phylum Arthropoda; class Malacostraca; order Isopoda; family Cirolanidae; genus Bathynomus; species Bathynomus jamesi. Next base: position 89,150 of record JAJOZX010002036.1, on the reverse strand, counting down.
AAAGTATTTGAAAGAATAGTTAAAGAGAAAATCTACGATTTCCAACTAATAGAGCACTATAACAATATCCTAGATGCACTGGAAGGCAATGACAATTACGATGTCATATACTGTACACAGATTTTGCGAAAGCTTTCGACAAATAAGATCATGGTATAATAGCACATAAAATAAAAAATATGGGAATAACAGGCAAAGTGGGAAAATGGACCTACAACTTCCTCAGAGAACGTCTACAGGTGGTCAAAATTCAAGGTATATCATCATCAGAATCATCGGAAGTACGCAGCTCAGTACCACAAGGTACAGTACTGGCCCCACGCCTGTTCATTATCATGCTAACAGACATAGACAATGGAGTAAACACGAACAGTAAAGTAACATCCTTTGCAGACGATACAAAGATCAGCAGAAAAATCAGCGATGTAAATGAAGTAGAAGCCTTGCAGAGGGACACGAACAAAATATACAAATGGTCAGAAAACAACAACATGACATTTAACACCGAGAAATTTCAGCTCTTGAGATATGGTAGAAAAGAGGAACTTAAACAGACTGCATATTATGTTCCTTACAGACCGGAAATTCAGAGAGGCACGAAAGCGATCGCTCTGGGGGTAATAATGACCGATGATGCGAAATTCGAAACAGAAAATCAGATAGCGATAAATAAAGCAAAAAGAGTCGCGAGACAGGTACTAAGAACGTTCAGAAGAAGTGACAGGACAGTAGTGATTCCCCTACTAAAAACACTGATTATACCAAAACTTGAATACTGCTCAGTCTTGACGTCCCAATATAAAAAGGAAGAAACTAATAGACTAGAAGAAACGCAGAGATATTTCACAGCAAAGATTGATGGCTGCAAAGAGCTCAACTACTGAGAAAGACTACGTAAACTAAATTTGTACTCCCTGGAAAGAAGAAGCGAGAGATACACCATAATCTACATATGGGAAATGATCGAAAAACTGGTACCAAACCTCAAACTAAACCCAATTACCATTCAAACAACACTGGAAAATAGGAAAGGCAGGATGTGTAGTGTTCCCAAATTAAAGGCCCGACAAGGGACCTCTACAACACTGAAGGGAAATAGCTTGATTGTCAGCGGACCAAGACTTTTTAACCAGCTTCCAAAGAACCTCAGAAACGTTACAGAGGTCAGAGTTGAAGTGTTCAAGAGAAGACTAGATGCCTGGCTCGGTGTTTCTTTCGTAAAAAATTGCATAGGTCTTACATCATATTAGTCGCAGTGTAGCAGATTTTAAATTGTAAATATTACAAAACAAAATATTGCAAAATGAGGTTAAATTTTATTATGGGATTCAATTAACTGAATTCGACTATTCTTTCAAATCAGTATATTCGTCATTAATAAAGTGTTGCGTATTAAATGATTGTTAACCGTAGTTTTGCTATTATTAATGAGTCAGTTACTAAGCTAAATCATCTCACACCACTAGTGATAACTAAAACTACGAACTAGTAATTGGGGGGTAAATATAAACTAAAAAGAAAACATAAGAAAATAGTTTATTGAGAATGTAAAGTTTTGGTCCTTTATTTAGCTTAGTAACTGACTCATTAATAATAGCAAAAATGCAAAAATGCAGATAGCTGAATTCAAAGCAGGAATTCGATGCTATAATATATATATATATATATATATATATATATATATATATATATGGGATGAATTTCATAATTAAACACGTGAAATAAATGATGATACAAAATCCACAAGGAAAAAGAAAAATGATTTCAAGGCCTTTCGTGTATTCAGAAGTACACCTCGTCGTCCTTGTGGGTTTTGTATTATATATATATATATACGGTAGACTGAGGAATGTCTCACGTAATGAAGAAGTCTGAAACGTTTTGTTTACAATATATTTCTTATTTCAGTCTATTTTTTACTGTTTTCGAGTCAATTCTGACACATGGTAACGTTTTTTAACTTCATTTGAACTGTTTGCTCTATAAAATTACAACGATACGTTTAAACGGTAAAAAAACGGTAAAATGATTACATATTTTGCTAAATTTCTTGTTTTTTCGTGGAACGTCAAAACAATGTATTATAAAATAAATAAAATTGATCGATTTCCTGTCACGTGTCTTTCATTTTACTATTATACTAGGGGCAATCAATATATTTTGCCCCACCCTTTTTTCTTAGCTAAATAATAGGCCATGGGGCTGAAATGTCTTTTGGGTCCCAAGTTTGAACTTTCTGCTCTTCACATAACCGGATTTTTTCCAGTTTGAACCTCCCCTCCTTATATAAAACCGATGGTTAACACAGTTTCGAAAATGGCGTCTGACAGTGATGTGCGTCGTAAACAGAAAGCTGTTATCGAGTTCTTAACCGCAGAGAAGGAAACAGTTGGAAATATTCACAAACGTCTACAAAACGTTTACGGAGATGCTGTTGTTAATCGAAGCACAGTTGGACGCTGGTCTAGACGTGTAAGATCATTGGAGAGAGGGAGAGCCAGCCTGATGATGAGCCACGCAGCGATCGCCCGGCATCGGCTGTGACATCTGACACTGTGCAACGTGCTAACAGCATCATTCAATCAAATCGGCGCATCACATACAAGGAGCTATCACTAGAACTAGAAATTAGTGAAAGAAGTGTGAATACGATAATTCAGCAACTGGGATACTCAAAGATCACAAAGCCCAACAAAAGAAATTTCTTTGGAGTCGTTGGTTCGATACGAGACAGAAGGGGATGACTTCCTTTCACGAATTAGACTAGGGCCGAATCACGGTATTGAAATACCGGTATTCTACCGGTATTAGAAAAAAGAGACAATACCGATACCGTGGGTGTCAATACCGGTATTGGAAGTATTTTTTTTATTTTTTGAAATAGTTGTTTTAGGCGAAATATGAATTGCATTTAAAAAATATGAGCTTAGGGGTTTGCTTTTTTCCTAAAAAGACACAAATATTTGAAATCCTCAGAATAAAAAAATATTTTAATGTATCATTATTACCTACTTATAGGTACTATAGATATGCCATAGATTTCTTATTTGGCCTTTAAGTTTTATAAGAATTGCTGAAAACGTTTTTTGTCGTCTGAAATCGAAGGAATACATATTTGAAACGATTGAAAACGTTTTTTGTCGTCTGAAGACTGAAACGAAGGAATACGTATTTGAAACGATTGAAAAAGTTTTTCCATGATTTAAAAGTAATGCCCTTTCCCTGAGGTGCCAGTTACGCTTCGAATCTTCTTGCAACAGTAAAGTTCCTCCAATCAAGATAACTTATTTCCTCTTTTTGCGAACATTGAACAACAGTAATTTTCCCCCTTATATACAATGTCGACAAAATCAAGTGTTTGGAATTATTTTACTAAGAAAAAAGATCAGAACGAAGCAGAGTGCTTTTAAAGTGTAAAAAAGTGATAAAGTGCGGTGGAGGAGGTTCAACAAGCGGATTACTTGTTCATTTAAAATCGATTCATCAGATCACTGATTCTGAAATAAACACGCGTGGGAATGAGAATTTTGACAATTTTTTTCCTTTTATAATGTTCGTTGATTGTTAATAATTCAATAATATTATAGCTATATTAGATATCCTTAGCTATAGGATCTTTTCAAGACTTAATATTTGTGGCATATATTAAATGGCATAGTGGTTAAATAAAACACAAGGCAGACTCTCCACGCAAGAAAAAATTCAAAAGTTCTGCAGGGAAGGTTATGGCCACCATCTTCTGGGACATGAAAGGGGTGAGTCTGGTGAACATAATGAAGAAAAGACAAACAATCAACTCAAGAGGCATGTATTGCTACCCTACAGAGATTCCAGAGACGTATAAAGCGAGTTCGACCGGAGAGAAAACTGGAAGACGTCCTTCTTTTGCACGATAACGCAAGACCACATAACAGTTTGCATACAAGAGAGGCCATCACAAAAATGCGTTTCACTGTGTTACCCCACCCTCCATACAACCCGGATCTGGGACCTTCAGACTTCCATTTGTTTCGACCAATGAAGGATGCTATTCGTGGAAGAAAGTTTCAGTAACGATGAGGTTGTTGAGGAGGTTAAGAGGTGGCTCCAACGTAATCCAGCGGACTTTTACCAACAAGGAATAAAGACCCTTGTTTCGAGGTTTAGGAAAGCCGTAGAAAAGGATAGAGATTGTGTGGAAAAATGAAAACTTGTAAAAAAGGTATGTAACTACTTGTGTCCAAAATTTCTGGAACTTACAAGGAAACTTGGAAAGAAAAAAAAAGGAGGGGCAAAATATATTGAGTGGCCCTCGTATAACAGTAATAGTTGGGGTTGTTTAACATTTTTGGTAACGGTGGGGATGGGGGTATGATCTGTGGAGGGGGGTGACCTATGTCTTTACGTGGGATCTGAATTATCTACGGGTGGCTACATCATCTGAAAGCGGACGATTGTTCCCCCATCCAACTACTAGACAGACCCAACGTCGCTTAATATCGTTGATCTAACGGGAAGTAGTGTTGCGAAGTGGTCAAAACTTGCCGTTATACTTTTCTGAATACAATTTCAAGTGCAGTAACCGCACTTAATAAGAAAAAAGCAAACTGGAGCTAGGAATCTCACGAGCTTCTGCTTTCCTTCTTTATTTTCTTATACAATTTCAATACTTTTCTATACCAACGACAACGTAAATCCTATCTCCTCTAACGCTTATATTATAGTTATTTAGCTTTCTATGAGGTTGAAACTGTTACATATCCATGTAACTATGACAAAATATAACAAATACGAGGCTCTGTATAAGAGTTACAGAGCCTTGAAGAAACTGCGAGGAAGACAGATTCGGACTTATGCTCATTAGGTTCCTTCTCACTGAATTCCGGTAATAAATCGATCCTCTCCGTGTGACTAATTGCCTAATCGAAGGGTGATGCGAGGACCAAGTTCACTTAAGTTTACGATGTATACCTTCATTGATAATAAATATAATACTTCGCCATGAAAATCCTTTCAATGACGTCAAGTAATGTTTTATTAATACAACGTTTGTTTACGAGTATAAGCAGGATTTAGAGTCGTATTTCACATATTTATTAGTTAGCAATTATTTGTTCATTCATCGGCGTCAATCATTTTGTATTTATTTCCACTTCCTAATGGTATGTATACTGTAAACAGTAGAACTCTCTACATTGTAAGAATGTCAAAACAGATTAAGGAAAGGTTTTTGTCTAAATTAGGTTCCAAATTGGGAATCCCATCGACACTAACCTGGAACTTACTGGCTTTCTTTTTAATCCTTCACCACTTATACCAGAAAGGATACCTATACGGTATTTTTGCGGTATTATACAATATTTTTAAGTATTATAGTCTTTTTGAACTCTTGACACTTGACACTTTATACCAAAAAAGATAGCTATATGGACAATATTAGGGATCCTTTATTACTTGGAATATACTTAGGTATACTTCCATTTGAAGGCTTTACCAACTTTCCTGTTTACATTGTGGTAGTAATGAGTGGAATAATGATCATGCTATTCAGTATAACAAGTAGTATGGATGCATTTGAGGAGAGGGAGGTGGGAGTAATGGGGAAGGGGAGGGGAAAGTGGGAATAGTGAGGGAGTGGGGGGTAGATGGATGGAATGCCAAGGGGGAGTGTCAAATGTCACTTCCACAGACATCGCATTGAGGGGCTCTATTCGAGAAATAGGCGTGTCCATGATCACTTGGTTGTCGTTTTTTTTCTTTTGTCGTACCATTCGTCAATGAGTTTCGTAATCCAGAGTCTTTGTTTTTCTTCACTGACCGTCGAGTTCTTCACCTCACTGTAGTTATATTCTTTGATGCAACTTAAATTCGACACATACTCCAAGACATCTTTAACATTACAAATCCCAGTGATACTCTCGTTAGAATAACCATAAAGGGCTTGAGTATCCTCATTCGTCATCCTTGCGTGAATTAAGGGCAATTTACAAATTTCAAAAGACGCGTGAAAGGACGGACGGCGGGTATTCACTATATATTCATATTTTACAGAGTATCACTTTACAAAAGTGTTGCACGCAATATCAGAGGCAGCCATCATTGCTAAAAAGTTTAATTTGGGAGAGGTGTATAAGCGCTCGCGCGCGCGCACATACACACACAAGTAATTATGGTAAAACTTAGAAGTAAAACTTCACTAGCTGAGGCGTGTTCACAACAACATTGTCTGCGAGTGATGAAATCAGCGCTGTTTTTCCATGATAGGCAATTGTGGGCAGAGTCTGTACATCATGTCCAGACATGAAATCCAAACCAAGCACTGCTATTCGTACTTTCGCCCATACACTGGGCGGAGTCTATACATCATGTCCAGACAGGAATGTTACACACACACACACATATATATTCAAAAACTAAACGAAAATAATACACAGCCTAAAAACGCAAAATAATTTAAAGCACACGAGTTAAATAATTTGCAAAATTAATACTTACAAGTGAATAAACATTCAATTATAATAACAAGTAGGTAAACGAGTTAAAACTTTAAAATAATTTATAAAATAAAGAAACAGTAAAAATTCAAAAAGGATAACAATAAATTAAATCAAGATATGCACACAAACTAATCATTCCTCACGAAAACCAAAGGAGACAGTATCGTAGATCCCAGGTAACTGGTAACGTTTCCTGGAGGTATTGCGACATACCTTTGTCCCTCTAAGCTCCTTCACTCCTCTTAGTTTCTGCGATCGGAAGATGAGATACCCCACAATCAGGTGACTATATACAGTATATAAATCACACAATTTTCTAACTCACTGAACAATGTAAACATTAGATTTATTAAAAGATTCCTAATATTTCTAATTCAACACAATTAATTAATAGAATTACTGCAATTAATTATATTAGACTGAAAAACTTTCAGAGAAGAATTTAAAAAAAATTTAAGTCATTGATGGTCAAAGTTCTCATACGATTTACGAGATGGTTTGGAATATTTTCACTCAAACCTTATTTGTTTTTATAGTTCTACAGAAATAAGAGTTGCAATGATTTCAGTTCTTTTTTCACGCACAGACTTTTAGTGCTATGACATTTTCTATTTTGTGCTTCAGCGTTTTGCCATTTTTAACACATTTTAGCGTTTTCACGTACTATATTTTTTGAGGTTTTAGCGTTTTGACCTACTATATTTAGTTTTCTTAGGGGTTTTAGCGTTTTGACGTATTTACTTTTCTGTTTTTTTTTGGGGGGGGGGGGGATTTCTAGGTTTTTTTTCTTTTTAGCGTTTTAGATTTTTACGCATTTAGTTCCCATAAAGTTTTTAGCGTTTTAACCTATTTAGTTTTTCTCAGCGCTTTCAGAGTTGCTCATCAGCATTTTAACAGCATTGTGAAAATTAAACACCGAATAAGGAGAACGATATGAAATAGGATTTTTATTCTCGAATTTCAGGGTTACGGTCTCTTTCAACAATAACTTTTAATGCTGACGATGAGTAAAAAATTGCCAACTCACGAATGATAATTAATGCTTGGGAAAATTGCATAAAGGAATCCCGTTTCTACGAAGAGAATTTTATGGATTAAGAGTTCACACTCCACTCTTTTTATGCTACTGTGTCCGATCCAGCGAATGAATTGCTTGGCAATTTATCAACTTTTTTTAGTGATATATTTAAAATGAATTGTGAATAGTTCGAAAATTCATTCTTATATAGTTTGAAGAAAAAAAGTTCAAATATACAGGGTGTCCCATAAATCCGGTCTCATGGGGAAAATTTATTTTAAGTTAAATTTGCAAAAGTAATACATTAGAACTAAAACAAATGTTCAAATTGATGTCTTCTTTTGGGACCTTTTTTTTGTTGCAAGTAGACTAACACGCAATGATTAATATGGAAGTGAGTTACACTCCTGAGGAAAAGGCATTCTACGAGACCGGACTTATGGGACACCCTGTATATAGAGATTTCAATTAAACGTTTCACCATCACTGTGAGAGAGAGAGAGAGAGAAAGAGAGAGAGCAAAAATTTCAGGCTCGCTCGAAGGTCAGAAAAAGTCAAAAGGAATTTTAGTATGGGAGGAAGAGTCATTATGTCTGGTTTTGGCACTCTGGCACCGTCAAGATTCATTTCAACTTTCCTTTCTTCCATGGCGAAAAAGCGAGAGAGACAATAGACCGAAATTGCCACAACTGGTAAAGAACGAAAATTCTCTTTAATCTCGAATGAAAACTTTTAAAAGAAAGACACGGTGAAATTATATAAGACACTCCCTTAAAATCCTCACGCTTCGTGGAAGTGAGAGTGTGGAAATATTGCGTGCATTCATAAAATTAATAAAAATCAAATAATTAAATAATATATAGTATTAACTACTGTAATTCTCCAAATTAATAACTACCAATTTCAAGATCTTATACATTTAGTTAAACAGTTCTAAGCGTATATATATATATATATACAGTATATTTCCTATAGGATTCATCCCACGAAAGGAGTTCTATTTCAAAGAAGTTTATGGTCAATATGGAAGACCAATAAGTCTTTATTTGACAATAAACTCTCTCGTAAAATAGGAATAAACAATAAAGGACATTTCAGAGATGGAATTTTATAGAACTTCTGTCTCCTCACATCGGAGAGAAACTCTCTCTCTCTCTCTCTCTCTCTCTCTCTCTCTATATAGATATATATATATATATATATATATATAGTAAAACACATGGGTACTGAAATATCATGCGGGTAGAGCGACGTATTGTACCCAGCCCCTGCGTGTGTCTTGTTCAGGTGAGAATACTAAAAGAACTTACGACCTTACTTACCAACCAACTTACAGATTTTTAGAAGACAATCCAGACCTTTAACAGAAGGACTTATTAACCTATTAATCGCCACTATTCCTATTTGGGAACAAATTTTAACAATACTATATAGTTAAAACTTAAAAGTTAAAACTTAAAAGTGAAATTTTAATTTTTTTTTCTAATTTCTATATTTTAATTTTAATTTTTCTTTATCAGGTACCTATTTCATATTTATATGAAGTCTCGGAAGCTGAATATTAAAAAATCAAAATATAAAAAATCAAAATATAAAAATCAAAATATAAAAATCAAAATATAAAAAGATCAAAATATAAAATAAAAATATAAAAAATAAAAATAAAAAATAAAAATATATAAATCAAAATATAAAATAAAATACAAAAAATCAAAATGCAGTATAAAAAGTCAACATATCAAGAATCAAAATATAAAAAAATACAAAAAGTAGCTCCGGCCTTTAATGGGTTAATACTATATCATCGCAGAGACAAGGTTATTTATCCTCATCTTATCTGCACAACAAAACTTTCGCCTCATTAAGTGAAGCAATTAACACCTTAATATAAGCATTAAACAATAGAGGAGAAACAAGGAGCTTGACTCACACAGTAGGAGGAACCAAATCTCGAAATAATTTTTTTTTGCCCCAATCTAACCGAAAAAGATTGGTAGGTATACCAAATCTCAACATATTTAATAAGTAAAAGGACTTTTCTGTCCTCTAGTTTTCTTAAATAAAGTATGTAGTTCACTCTTCATATACCTTAATTAGGATATATCCTGGAAACAAATATAATAGTCGAATTAATGTCATGTACTTATGTACTCGTAATTTCCTCATACATAGATACAGAGATCAGTTGAGTGGACTTTCGAAATCCAAACTGATTAATGTACATAAAAATCACTTAATCGGCGTAGCAAAAGTTCTTTCAGTAATTTCGAGAAGCACGAGGCGACAGCAACAGGCCTATAATTATCGCTGGAGAGAATGTTCCAATATTTATTTCTGGACAAGGAGCAAGGTATACTGTATTTGCATACCTTCATAATTCCTCAGGAATAGAACCATGAGAAGCATGGTTGAGAAAATAATGAGATATGTAAACATACTACGTCATTGCATATTTTAAGTGCTTATTCGATAGGTCATTTACCCCTGAGGCAGAACCATTTTTAACTCTTAATCAGACTCTAATTTCAGGAAATGATGTCCAAGTATTTTCCGGGCCCTCCCACGGACGTTTTGTTACAGCCTATATTTAGATTAGCCCTTCCCACACTATAGTATTAGAATGTTTGAACACGTTTTTCCACAGTCCTCTCGCAATTTCCTTTTCTCCACTGACACCCCATCAATTGTTGGTGAGAGGGGGCTTTTTTGAGACCCGTTTCCTTCTTAACAAATTTCCCAAATTTTATAATCATTATTTAAGTTTGTCTCACAAGCTCATGCTGATCAAATAGAAATTCCTCCTGTTTATACCGTCTTTTTTTTATAGTTTAAAAAAATTCCATTGCTTTTCGTCGAACTTTTTTCCGCAATAGTACATAAACTATATATAGCGTTACTTACATAATTTTCATTAATTATATATATATATATAAAATGAATATATACTCGTATCTCCATAGCAACATAGAAATACAAATTTTGTATGCTTGCTCCTGGTAGATGTCTTCCAAACAAATTCATGGCCTGAAAATAACCATCATCTCTCTCTCTCTCCTCTCTCTCTCTCTCTCTCTCTCTCTCTCTCCTCTCTCTCTCTCTCTCGAATGCATTCACTGCTTTATTTTTCAATGCAACATGAATATATTAAGTTAAATTGAATTTACATAAAATTTATTGAATTCATGAAAGTAATATAGAGAAAATAGTAAGTACATTTTTGAGAGAGAGAGAGAAGAGAGAGAGAGAGAGAGAGAGAGAGAGAGAGAGAGATAGAGAGAGAGAGAAGGAGAGAGAGAGAGAGAGAGTTATATAAACAAATCCCCATCCAGTTACCCTTTACTTAACTAACTTTCATTATTGGCATGTTTAAGCCTAAGGTCGCCATACGTATTTTTACGTAGTATTTACTTTATTTCTAACATCAAAAGAAGCTTTATTCCTCTTTCCGCATTTTGAACTCGATTCTTTTCTTGTTTGTACTTCCTAATAAGCAAATGAAGAGTGTACGCTCCGCCTTTATATTCCTTTTACGATATTCATAAGCTATTTTGCGTTTGCATTTTGCAAGAACGTTTTCTCATTTTGTTTCGAACAACTTCCCTTCTTTCAAGAAATTTTTTTAGACTTTTCATAATTAGGAAGGAATTGTATAAGTCGTCTCGAGCTTCCAAGTTCCAACAACTTCGAAAAACTTAACAGCATCAGCGAATAAATATTATAACTATTTGCTTCAATATATATATATATTATATATATATATATATATATATATATATATATATATATATATATCTATATATATATATATACTGCGACTTTTTTATATTTTTGTATAGAGAGGTACACTTTAGGGAAAAATTCACCTTGAAGCAAAATTTTTAAAATGCATAAAAATTACTAATCACTAATGACGGAGTTCTGTTTTCTTCATTTCATTTCTGTCACCAAACAGAATTAGAGAACATAAAAAGAAATTAGCAATTGGTATTTTCATGCTTTTTTTAGAAATGTTATGCTTCTAGGCGATCTTTTTCTCGGAACTGTATACGTAAGGCTTAACTTTTAATGGTATGCGGGTGTGTACAGGTGTGTGTGAAGAATTAAAAAAAATTCCTCATACGCACAGTTCTGAATAATGAAATAAATGATAAATTATCAATTTTCAGATAAAATGTTGATATGTAAATATATTACTTTTAATCCATACACACACACACACACACACACACACACCACACACACACACACACACACACACAACCCGCTTACCCCCAAGGAAAAATCACTAAAAATTATCTGCGGAAAATAAATCAAATTTGGGGTTTTACACGACCCTATAAAAATGGACACAGTCGCTCTGTTTATGTTGCACGAATAACGACTTCCTTTTCGATAAAAATAAAAAATAATACTGCGTTAAGAGTTGTTTGACTTCATTCCTAAATGCAAAAGTCACGTGATACAGGGGACCTACAGTTTTACGTGGGATCCGAACCATTTACGGGTCGCTACATTATCCGAACGCAAAAAAGGGTCCTCCGTCCAATTAGTGAACGGACCTAACGTAGCTTAACCTCGTTGATCTAACTTCCGGTTGGAGTGAAAGGATTACTCGCATATATAGTTATTTCAACTGTAGTTTAAAATTTTTCATTTGCTTATTAGGAAGCACAAACAAGAAAGGAATCGAATTGAAAACTATGGAAAAACTATGGAGAAAACTATGGAGAAAATATAATATATGCCTTTTTAATATATAATTGCTATATCGATCGAAAAGACATCAATAGAGATCCTCCTCAAACTTCTATTGTTATTTTTTATATATATAAACTGCATGATATCTATGTACAATCAGTTGAAAAAGCCTGCCGTAAATCTCCAACGTTTCTTTCTGTTATTTATTAGTAAGGAACATGGAATTCCCAAGATACACCACTAATCTTTCGGATTAAATTCTGCATATTATATATATATATATAATATATATATATATATATATATATATATATATATTATATATAATATATATTATATAATATATATATATATGGAGCGCAAAAGTCGTGCATCATAGGAATTTTCAGTGATTATAATACATTAGTTTTTTCTTTTAGGTAGGGGATGGCTACGAAATTAATAATAGACGAGAGGATGAGCTTGGTTTTAATGTATGGAATACCTGGTACAACACAATCGATGAATCGGTACAGAATTTAATTCTGTACCGATTCATCGATTTGTTGTACCTGGTATTCCATACATTAAAACCAAGCTCATCCTCTCGTCTATCGTTAATTTCGTATCCATCTCCGACCTAAAGAAAAAATAATAGATTATAGTCAACACTGAAAATTTCTAGGATGCACGACTTCTGCGCCACCCTATATATATATAAAGCAAAAGACTTAGGGGTTGTAATGAGTGATGATGCGAAATTTGAAACACAAAATAAGATAGCAGTAAACAGAGCAAAGAAAGTAACTGGGCAGATATTGAGAACCTTTAAAAGTTTAAACGAAGGGACAGGAATATAATGATTCCTGCAAAAAACTTCACTTTTTTTCTACGTGAAGGTCAAAATATGAAAATAAAAACCCACTCTAATAGACAGAGTTTATTTCCACGACAGTTTCGACGCCCACTGAGGCATCCTCCTCGGGTGTTTCTGTATCCACCGAGGAGGATGCCAGTGGGCGTCGAAACTGTCGTGGAAATAAACTCTGTCTATTAGAGTGGGTTTTTATTTTCATATAATGATTCCTCTACTGAAAAAACATCATACCCAAATTGGAATACTGCTCGGTCCTAACATGCCATATAAAAAGGAGACATTAGACAACTAGAAGGGATTCAGAGAAGCTTCACAGCCAAGATCAAGGGGTGCAAAGAACTAAACTACTGGGAAAGGTTACGCGAATTAAACCTACATTCACTGGAAAGGAGAGAGAGAGAGAGAGAGAGAGAGAGAGAGAGAGATACACCATTTTACATTTGGAAAATGATAGAGAAACTAGTCCTACTCTTACTCTGAACCCTGTAACTCCCCAAACAACAGTGGAAAGTAGAAAAGGAAGACTGTGTCGTGTTCCCAAATTAAAGGCTAGACAGGGAACATCCTTAACCCTGAAAGAAACTAGTTTTGTTGTGAGAGGACCAAAACTGTTTAATCAGCTGCCCAAAGACCTAAGGAACACGAGTGGGATTACAGTGGACATCTTCAAAAGAAGACGAAACGCCTGGCTCATAACAATCCCCGATGAGCCGGGCGTACCTGGCTATGTGAGGTGGAGGGTACAAGAAACCAACTCACTACTTCACCAGGCCAACTAGAGAGGAGGGGCGACAAGCTTGACCTTCATGAAATGAGGAATCATCGCGCGGAACAGTTGAAAGGTTGAAAGGTACACACACACACACACACACATTTCTATATATATATGTATGTATGTGTGTGTGTGTGCGTGTGTGTGTGTATGTGTGTGTAATTGAGTGATTGTAAGTGGAGATCACCAGATCTTTACGATCAAATTAATAGTGTGAATAATAAAGGAGATAGAAACCTTCGTGGAAACTTCCTTTAATTAAAAACAAATGATATTATTACAGTTGTTAACGCTACACTGATTATGAATTGAATGAAACAGTGAGGCAAGCTTGAAATGCTTGGGCAGTGAATAGCGTTATAATGTTTGATTAATTACTCAGTAAGAAAGTGCATGAAATAATGTTGATAACAAAAATGCACAATCGTATATGAAATTTTGTTGACGAAAGATGGCGCGCGATTTTAGATTGTTTACAGTTAAAATAGGAATGGCAAAATACGCCCTGAGGAGAGCGTTAAAAACTGTCTTCGCGTGTTGGTTGTTCGATTAATGCCATAGTCGAGCTTCACAATTATTCATGTCATTGTAAATTGAAAAAAATTTATTTATTTTATTATTATTAATAAAGGTTATTCTATTCTATTCTATTAACGTGATCTTCTTCAAGGTGGTGAGGCTCGAACCGCGGTTTCCGCGAATGCTAACCGACAAGCACTCGAGAGCTGTGTGTTCATATAAGGAAATAACCTGAAACGTGGCACTATAAAACACGCTTGAGCGCGTGTAGTTTTTATATTAAACAAAAATGTCCCAATCCAACCAGGATTCGAACCTGGGACTTCCTAAATAGGAGTTGCGAGCGCTATCATTATACTACAGAGACATCAATAACGTGAAAAACATTCTTAGACAGCCATTTCCTTGCTATTTTGTTAGAATTTATAGTTTTTAATGATATGACTGTATAATACAGAATTAAGTCCACGTGTGTATATATACATATATATATATATATATATATATATATATATATATATATATATATATATATTATAAAACACTCTGTTAAAAAAATCCTGTGGTGAAACTCCATACTCATCAGTAATGAATATCGGTAAGAAATAATGGTTATCACGATACGACTATTTGAACCAACTGTATATAATAGATACATAAAGTAATATTTTAAAAACATTTAAATGAATCAATTAAAAAATGTGATATTAATATCTGAGAGTCTGAGAGAGTTTATACATAAATATGACCCACTGAAATACAAAGTGGTCACAAAAAATTGAATACATAATGTTATAATGGGTTTTGCTTAAACACCTTCATAACATCTACGGTCATATGATGGCGGGGACCTACATCTTTACGTAGGATCCGAATCTAGGGTCTCTACATATCTGAATGCAGAGGACGGTCTCCATCCAACTACTCTCCAAACCCAATGTCGCTTAACTTCGCTGATCGACGCGAAGTGGTGTTACGACACTGGCTGCAACGTTGCCCCATATAGGGCTATACAGTATATCTATATATACAATTATACATGTACTTGTATTCAGGGCCGTAACTAGGGTTTAGAAATTAGTGAGGTCCAGATTTTTTTCAAGCGCGGCGGGACGAGCAAAATTCAGACCAAAATGACATCTACAAACACAACCCAAGCTATACACTAAACACAAAACCCTTGTCTATAATTAAATACTGTACAAATGGGCACGCTCGACGCTCCCTCTTTTCAAAAGAAAAGCGGTAATATGCGTTTCATACACGGAGAACGGTTCAGTCTCTTTTTTTTTTTTTTAGGAAATAATTACAGAGGTCCGGACCTCGGTGACCTCATAGGTAGTTACGGCCATGCTTGTATTGTGTGTATACATTGCTACTGAAAGTCATATATATATATATATATATATATATATATATATATATATATATATATATACGTTTCAACTGCAAAGAACACGCAGTATAATTAACGTAAAGAACGACGCTTGTATAGGAGACATTCCGCGCAAGATGAGGAGGGAGAACGAACAAATGAAAAAACGAGGTAACCACCCGGGAATCGAACCCGGGATCTTCCGATTGCCGGTCAGATATGATAACCACTACAATATATATATATATATATATATATATATATATATATATATATATATACACACACAACACTATCTTTTATGTAATTTCCTGCAATAATCGGACAATACTGGCTAAAACGTGAATATTCCAACTGCCTACGAGTCTAGTGGAACACATATTTCATATATTAAACTGAATCAACATTACTAACTTAATTATAAAGTTGAATAATTATTAGAATTAGGTCAGAACATGTTACGACATGCCATCGGAGTAAACACGTTTCGACAAGTTGAACTTTGGCGGAAAAGATAAAGGAAGTATTTAAAATAGGTTTTACAATTATGCAGAGGAAGGTAAAGGTTAATTAATTATTAATAATAAATTAATGTATAGAACGGATTTGTACAGGGTGTGTATAAAGTAAGGCGAGTGAAGAGAGAAATCCGATTTGAATTATTTTAACGCGAGTGAACATGGACGAGTAATAATAATTATTACATGTACTTTATAACAAATGTATATTCCATAGTAAGGTTTATAAGAGAGGTTGAAAATGTTTTTACGAGTTAAAAACAAAGTTGAAACTTGTTTAAATCAGTTC
Source organism: Bathynomus jamesi (assembly GCA_023014485.1). NCBI lineage: Eukaryota > Metazoa > Arthropoda > Malacostraca > Isopoda > Cirolanidae > Bathynomus > Bathynomus jamesi. The sequence continues at coordinate 72,629 of JAJOZX010002036.1, read as the reverse complement.
AAATCGGATTTGTTTCTTCATCTTCGTCAATTTATATACACCCTGTATTCCTTTAAATTGCTCATTATAAGGCAAAATATTTATTTTATTATATATATATATATATATACATATATATATACAAAGAGAGAAAAGAATGCAGGAACGATGGATGCACTAACCAAAATTGCAAGATATGAAATGAGAGCTTAAATGCAAGACATTCCTATTAAATCATGGGATTAGGGAAGATAAAAGAAAGCACTTGGACAATTGTCTGTATTAGCGAATAATGTGGCTCAGACTTAATTAAATGAAACACAAAATTTTACTCTCTCTCTCTCTCTCATGCCTTCCACTGCAACATAGAGTGCAAGTGGCTCTGTGTATATTTTGTTTTTGTGTCATTCTGTATCGGATGTGTGTTGATCAACTATATTAATATGAGAAATTCGACTAGTTGGGTATTGTCATACCCCTTCGTCATACCCATGTAATGCTTTAGACACGTTTCTTTGGGCTTTCTTTTTAATCTGTCACTCTGGAATAACAAAAAATAATCGCAGTCTACAACAGTTTGCCTAATAACGCTCGTGTTATAGTTTAGAAATCTCCGCAAACTGCTACTGTATTTACGAACCAAAATCTTATTGTTTTAGCTATCATTTTTCTTCAACTGAAGGAACTAATAAATGCAACATTTTATTTGAATTCATCAAAATATTTAATCAAAATAAGTAAAAGATACTTATTAACCTCTTAACGACCGAAGTTTTTGTAGGGTTAAGTGATGAGTGCGTGTATGGGAAACGGTACATATTCGACCCAGTGGTCCAAAACTGGTTAATAGTTAGTTTATGACATTAGTTAACCCAATCATACATTTTTCTCCTTCCTTTATCAGCCATTTCTTTCTTCGGACTTCGTAGGATTTACAGTAAATTTCTCCAATTCCCACAAATGATGACAATAATGATGATTTACAGTTTTGTATTTTATACACTGTATATAATAATAATAATAATATAATAATAATAATAATAATAATAATGACAATGTAAATTCAGATGGTATTTACTTACATTTGTTATCGTATTCGACATTCTTTTTGCATAAATAAATGAGTTTTATTAAGGTAAAATTTGAATTGTTTTGTATTATTTTACTTTTTTTCCATTTGTTTTCCATTTGTTTTTCCATTTGTATACATAAATTGTTTATTTATATAGAGTGTACTGCGTCCCCTTCAGTATAGTTATGAAAAACCAACCAATAAAAACTTTTGGTTTGAAGAATGTCGCCTTGTTATCTAACTTCACAATGAAACAATATAGATGGATAGACAGATAGATATAGGTAGATAAATAGGTAGATATATAATGAAATTTGAAAATGGGTTAAAGAAAACTTCGTTTCTACTTTTTTTTTTTTTAACAAAGGTATAGCAAATAAATTTCCAACGAATTTCAAACATGTCAAAATATTCACTTTTCAAAAAGTACGCTTTTATAAAGAACTGAGTATTTTATAACTTCACACACACACACACGACTGATCACAATATTTAACAAACTTCATTACCAAATACTATTAACCTTTTGGCATTCGAAACTTATTTGAAAATGCTTTATTTTGTCCAATTCTTAATTAAAACTTGTTGCGGTTGGCAGTCAGTTATTCCATTTACTTATTTCTATTTTTTAATTCGTTTCTTCTTTTTCTTATAAATGATTCCATTTCTCTTGAATTTTTGTGAAAACGAACTCATAACACTTGTTGAAGTACGTCAAGATAACCTCTTATTTGGCTTCCAATAAACGAGTCTATTATTATGACATATGGTGTCATAATATCTGTTGATATTATGTCACAGTGTCTTTTGTTCAGTACTGTAGTGGTCTATACAGATGTCGTTGGTATTATCTCTCTTTCTCTCTCTCTCTCTCTCTCTCTCTGTATATATATATATATATATATATATATATAGAGAGAGAGAGAGAGAGAGAGATACTATGATGATTGTCCTGAAGAGAAGAACATATGACAAAGCTCATTAAGGGAATATCAGGACGTGTGTCAGCTTTACATAATACAAAGGGGAAAGCAACACGATTTTAGATATATTAATTAAATAGATCTGTTATTATTTATTGACTTTTAAATAAAAACTATGGAGAAACCGAAGGTGTCTATTTACTTTTGTCAACTCTCTGTATATAGCTATGTCCAAAAGAATTGAAACACAGTTGACTTGCCTTGAATTTTCGATTTGCTAGCTCCGAACCAAGCATTAGGTTATGAGAAGTAGTTGTATTCGTGGATTAGGTTTGTGTGATAATAACGTGCGTATAGTTTAAGGTAGGTATAGTTTAAGGTAGGTACAGTTTAACCCTTTAAGCCCTGAATTTTTTGTAGGGGTAAGTTATGAATGCGTGTATTTGAAACGTTAGCAATTGGCATCTTCAGTCTTTAAAGGGTTAAGGTAGTAAAATTAAGGTTTTTGTGGTTCGGAACCCACGTAAAATTGTAGGTCCCTTCGCCCACGGAGAAATGCGCCAGTACACAATTACAAACACGTTAGGTAGACTAGCTATGGTGGATCTAGGGTTTTGCTGGTCTGAAACATTATAACAAACATTATACTGCATGGGGAATGCACAAGAAAACTGTTTCAGCAAATCTTCAGGTTCCACTCTACGATGAGTCACGTCTGTCATGCTATTTTTGGACAATTTGTGATGAACAAAACTAATTCTATTAATTGAGTGCTAATGAAATTAACGTAAGCCCAAAGTTTTGTCTCGACTTAAGTCTCGCGGGACAGTTTGAAGGAGCAAATTTGATTAATTTCTTCATATGCAATCAGAATAGGCCCGCAGACATGGCCAGAAACTCGGTCAGCCATCATTGCCCTTTATCAGGAAGGCCTGAGCAGCCGTCAGACTGCTGCCAGAGGTTGCGCTAATCATATCACTGTCTCCAGGATTATTAAAAGGTGGCAGAAGACAGGTAGTTATGAAGCAGAGTGCGGTCAGGACGGCTGAGAGTCAGTTCAAACGCCACGGTTGCTTTGGTATCAATCCAGTCTGCGCGAAAGGGCGGCCAGAAGTGTACACCTCCAAAGGGACCGGTAAGAACTATGGGTGCAAACATCAGCACGCACAGTTAGAAGGCAGTTAGTGAAAAATGGTTTGTCATCACACAGGACTGCAAAGAATTCTCCTCTTGGAAGAAAATCCAGGATTGTCTCAAATTTTGTAATATATATATAAGGACTGGACTTAGGATGAGTGTGTAAAGTCATAGTTTTGGATGAAAATCCTTTCAACTGCTTCGGCAACAGAGAAGGAATCCGTGTCCGCAAAAGAAAAGGTGAGCGTTTCAACTCATAGTGTGCGCTACCCACGACGAAACATCTTGAGGCTGTTACCCTGTGGAGGTGCTTTTTCGGTGAAGGAACAGGACCCCTATATATTCTACCCATAGGGACAGCGATGAACACGAAATAGTACCTGCACACCCTACGAGACCATTTGCTAGAGACATCACGACTCCAGTTTCCAAAAGGAGATTTCTTCTTCCAGGATGATGGTGCATCTTGTCACCGAGCAAAAGCAGTGAAAAGTGGTTGGATGATCATAATATCACTTCTCTAGTGGGGTGGCCTGGAAGCTCACCAGATCTTAACACAATCGAGAATCTCTGGAGGATTTATGGGTCAGGTAATAAGAAAAGAGTAGCCATGAAAACGGAATGAACTGGAATTAAACCTACAGACAGCTTGGCAGGCCTTACAAGACGTTCAACCATCCAGTCTTTGCTGTTGTGACGCGGTCACGACGTGACTCCTAGATAACCAGTTCTCAACGTCTAATGCGTGGGACCTATTTTCCCACTCCTTCTAAAGCCTTGTTCACACTTGCTATATAACACGTGTTATTAACAATGTTATATAACATGTTCGAGAATATTTAGTGAAATTTCATGTTATATAACAAAAAATCGAGGTTTATAACATGTTAGATGTTATCCGTTTGAAGTCGGAAAGATCAAAGGATGTTACATAACTTGTTATATAACATGTTATAATTGCGTCCAGACACAGGGTGTTCATAACCTTTTGTTTATCCTTTCAGTTTAGATACATTTCAGTATCGACTAGTGTGCTTAATAACATTCACGTAGTGTAGACATCATTGTTAGTTAACATTTTGTTATATAACATTTTATATAACTTGTTAGCAACATTGATATGTAACATTGTAACATGTTACTGAGTGTGGACAAGGCTTAACGTCCGCGAACCCATCACCCAAACTCTAACATAACTTCGGTACATCAAAGGAAAAGCGCTTTCACAGTGATTAAAATTTAAAACTTTACATAAACGGTGAAGTTAATTAATCAAAGAACAAATAAATTAAGCAAATTATAGAGTCTTTCAGTTTGTTTATCCTTGGCAAATTTTTTAATTCTTGGCTCAGTGTTTGAAAGTGCACAGCAGATGTAATCATCAAGGTCTACTTGACTTCGACATTTTGATTTCATAATAAGCTATCTTGAAAATGTATTCTTGTGTATGTAAGGCCCCAAGAAAATTGCTTAGCGACCCCAAGGTTTAGAATCGCTGTTCTAAATGGACAAATATCGACTCTGTTCCAGAGTTTCCATTTTATTCAAGATTTTTCGATCAGTATATTTTAACTTTACTTCAGATGGTGTACTATGCTATTTCTCGTTCAATTCGTGGGTCAGAAACTATGCTGCATTGCAGATGTTATTGCCAGGCCGGATAAATGCAATGGGTGGGTATATAGACTCGTATATCGTCACGATGGAAGCTTCTCTAGAGGAATGACTTGAGATTGGGAAGAAACCGGTTGGGATATATCTAATGATTATTTTTTGCTGCCTAAACAGGAAAATTGATAAATCCTTCAAATGGAAGTGCGTAAATGGTCGTTTTGCAACTTTAACGTTCCGACTAACAAAATGTTCCTAACATTGACCGCAAAGGTTCCCTTACTGCTGTAGCTCTTTGGCATATAAGCTAAAAAGAAGAGCCAGTAAGTTCCCGGTTAGTGTCTATTTGGTCCTCAGTTTGGAACTTAATTCTGAGAGGAACTTTTCCTTGACATACTTCAATGATATATATGTAATACGAAAAAACACACTTTCAAACTTTCATTTCATACGGAACTTTGCTATTTACAGTGGACACACAAGACCACATCTGCACATTACGGCCCAGGTTACAATGTACCCCAAGTTAGGTAACCGCTAGTACATTAACTCTTTTAACGAAATACCTTCACTGTATTTAAATGCCTGTAGTAAAAGGGTCAATTAACATTAACATAAAAATAATTCTGCTTCTTTATAAAACATACGAAATAATATATTGGATACTACGTTAATAGTAACAAATAATTCTCTTTTATCTACTTGGAATTGATGTGTATATATATATATATATATATATATATATATATATATATATATATCAGTCACAGCACGAGCCCAAATTTCCACTGGCTGACTTGACTAATAAGGTAAAGAAAATTGTTTTCAAGTGCTTCATTCAAGCTTACTCTGATTCAGACCCAAATAAAATGTAATTTTCTTTTCTTTTATAGAAAATGAGTCGTAAAATATAAATTATAAAAGGGGTGGTACAACCAACTCCAAAAATTAGTGATCTACCGATTCCAAAATTTAGCCGATGCCGATGCCGATTCTTTGCCTATATTTTAAAAAAGTCAATTCCTTTCATAAATTTTACTAATCTAATGAGAAAACTTTTAGTTTTCATATTTTACATTTCAAATTTGTTTAAATATTTTTCGTTAGCTCACTCCACAATATACAGCACCAGAATTTGTTACTCATTTACCATAGCTAAAATGATGTTAAAAATTTTATTACTCAGTAAAATGATAAAATAATTTTATTTTAGTTTCATAAATTGAATACCAATATTTAAAGTAATTATTTTTCGTTATGTTGAACGTATTTTCCTTCTTCAACAATGTCACAACAACAAAATGTTTCATTAAAATTTCAAGTCCCTGGTGGCCAGTTTGAACCAAAAAAAGTGGATATGTAATTTGGGTTTATAAAATTATTAAAATACTGAAATAAAGTTAACGTTATAAGATAGTTTAAAATATAAATTATAAAGTACAACTTAATATAGAATTATTATTAATATAGAGTAGAAGATTACAACAATTTATAATATTTAGAGATTAGCTAGTTAGAGAAAATGTAAATTTATGGGCAACTTAACTTATTAAGCTTTGCCTTTTTCGTGAATGTAAAATATTTTTATATAATTACATTTTGAAATGAGTATAAATGATCATAAATAGTGTTTTTTGGCTGTTCAATTTTCCATAAATATAGATTTTGTTTTGTAATGAAAATTTTAAAATTTCGAAGAATCGGCCAAATTTGGCCGATACCGATGCCCCAAAATGGCCGATTCTGCCGGTGCCGATGCCGATTAATCGGTACACCACTACCAAAAATCCTCTTTTGAAACTGTTTCTTACCGAAACTTCTTGGTAAGAATCATGGAAGAATTTCAGAACAGAATTTTTGACCCGACTGTACAGAATAAAAAGCTATGACCAGTGCCGGCAAATTCGACTAAACGAGTAATCGAGAAAAATCACATATACTGTATTATGTACACTTTCGTGGGAATTTTTTTAAATTCGGGTGTGCTGACCGGCTGGAAGTTCCTGTGAATCAGAGCTCCCTTCTCTAAGTAATTCCAATGCGGAAGATGGCAATATAATTAATTACTTTGTACACAAAGTAAGTCTCTGATCACGATGGCTTTGGCATTCGTCAAGGAAATGATGACTTCTTGTATAAAATAAATAAATAAATAAAATCCTTAAAAATCCCTGCATGCTTTAGGTTAAATTAAGTAGTTCAGTGTTTCACGCTATCCTTTATTTTCCACTGTCCTCTAATGCATAATTAGGTGCACGAGATAAGTGTACGTATGGTGTGAATGAACTCTGAAGATATTCTTTTCATTATACTTTGTCCTACTTACCTATAAATCTCCTTTTACAGGAGGGAGGGAGAGCGTTATCTATTCTATACTTTACTTTTACTACTATTTCTGTCTGAAAGCTTTACACGTCTATAATAAATAATAAGTGTAAGCAAGGTATAAGTTTTTAATATTCTTTATTTTCACTTGTCTTTTTTACTGTTCACCTCACTTTCTTGGGCTAGCCTAGAGTGGAACTTATTTGTTAGCCTCTCTCTCTCTCTCTCTCTCTCTCTCGGTCTATAAACGTTTTGATAGATACCATGCATTACATAAAGCTGTCAACCGATCTCACCACACCAACTCCTTTCGAGACATTGAACCAAACCACTTCTTCAGAAGAAACGACTTGGAAAAACAGTTTGTATCCTCCGTTATCAGTTCTAAACCAATTCATCCAAATGCAATTTAATGTCAGACATTTTTACCGATGATTCTTCTCACCTCATTAACAGTTACAAATTAAAAATAAAGAGGATCTCGACGGAAGATAATAATTTTTTTTCGAAAAATGTTCCAAAAGTCAATGAGTCAAAAAATGCGTTGCGGTATTTGATCATTCTTTGCGGAAAAAGGTTTCATTATTTAATATATTAATTCAAGGTCGAGTAAACCTAAAATATTTTTCATAGAGTTAAGTGTTTTTTTTCCCCCTTGAAGTATTCGAAAAGGGGGACTGAGCTGAAGAGCTAGGTTTCGCTTCCCCCGACTTCTACTCAAATGTTTATGAGGCACCTCTTTAACGCGGGGCAATTAAAGAGGGAGTTGAGCAGTGAGCCCGACTCCCTGCAAGCCTGAGTTCATCGGCACTATTTGATGTCACTTATTTCGGTTGTACTCACAACAAATGATGCGGTATCCACTAACCTTTACTTTACGGGGTTCTTCTTTCTTTTGAGTTGAGAGGGGTTGCCTATCTTCCGTTTTGGCAATGATGATAATTTTTAGGGTTGTCTACCTAATTTTAGCGGGAGGACGTCAAACGGACCTCACGTCCGTTTATGAAGTGCATTTATGGAAAATTTTGGCACGATGACGTCACGCATTTCTCACGTCCGTTGGTGAGATGTATTTGAGGGAGAAGGTTAAGTTAACCTAACCTAAGATTAGGTTAAGGGGAGACTTTATGAACGTTTATGAGCTATATTTGAGATTGGCATAGCCTCTGGGGGGAATGCCGTAGTCCTGTAGGGGTCCCAAGAGGACACCTGGAACCCACCCGGAAACTGTCTGCTCACGTGCATCCCCAGCACGACCGTACGGGGGATGCATGCAAAATGTATGGAGGGAAACAGAATACTGCTTTGATGTTTGCAGAACCACAAAAGCTCATATTGAACTTTAATATCTTGTAAATAAAACCTTTTGAGTTCTTCTTTATTTGAATATCTTGCTTTTCGCTGTAGCTTTGTTAGTTTTTCCATAATAAATGTTTAAAATCGGGAAGATCATTTGTAATCATTTGTAACCCACGCGCCACCGCGGCGCGACTTATCCATGCCCACATCCCTCCTGGTCGCACGATATCGTTTTCAGCGCGTTTATAGATCGCCACTCTAAAAATTAAGTGATATTTTGTTTGTTCATGAAGGGAACCTCGCTCTCATGCATCAATCTTCTACTGATATATATACGTGTTACTTTCGTGAAATAATTTTCATATATATATATATATATATATACACACACACCGGGTGATTACAAATGATGCTCCCGATTTTAAACATTTATTATGGAAAAACTAACAAAGCTACAGTGAATAGCAAGATATACAAATAAAGAATATTTCAGGGAATTTTTATTTGTAATATTGAACACGTCAGAGATAGCCCTAACGTTAACGTGTTTTGTGCTCTTATCGATGAGAAAGTGTACGGTTCAGTCTTCTTTGCTGAACAAACAATTAACAGTATCATTTACCGCGATATGCTACAGTTGTCGCTGATGCCCCAGCTGCTAGAGGACAAAGCTGATGGGTGGTTTCAGCAGGATGGTGCGCCACCCCATTTCCACATTGAGGTTACAACATTCCTGAATGAGCAATTATCTGATCGTTGGATCGGGCGTCGGGGGGGGGCATTCCTTGGCCGGCTCGTTCGCCCGAGCTAACCCCCCTCGACTTCGTCCTCTGAAGCTATGTCAAAAATGGAGTTTTTGTTCCACCAATAGCAACAACTTTGGAAGATTTGAAGGAAAGGATACGTGAGGCTGTTAGAAAAGTTCAGTATGATATACTACAAAATGTATGGAGGGAAACAGAATACTGCTTTGATGTTTGCAGAACCACAAAAGAAGCTCATATTGAAATTCAATAGCTTGTAAATAAAACTTTTTGAGTTCTTCTTTATTCATATATCTTGCTTTTCGCTGTAGCTTTGTTAGTTTTTCTATAATAAATGTTTAAAATCGGGAAGATCATGTGTAATCACCTGGTGTGTATATATATAGCCGGAAATAATATGTAATGTATGTAATAAGACCACGGAACGAAAATAATAAAAATAAAAATCTACTATACTGATCTGACTCCGACAAGCATCAAAGCTTCGAAATTTTTTTAATAGTTACACAGTCAAACCGAAGCCTAATAGACCTATATGAAGAAATGTAAGGTCCCAAAAAATACAATAGATAATACGCATATCATTATCTTCTAGCAACGGAGTAGAGAGCGAATCTCTAACTCAATGAGTATCATAGTGTCATGTATGATTCTTATTTTGATTTACATCACTAGAATAAAAAGTTAAACATAATAATAATAGTTTAAAGCAAGAAGAGTATCTTTTTAATAAACATTTGATGAGAAGTATGGAGGAAAAAAATATTAAATTTCTTTATAGGGAAATTATATTTTACGTTTATCACGTGGGTAACTATTCTATTAAGGAGGAATATTCTGGCTAGAAAGCTTGCCAGTAAGAATCCTAGAAACTTTTGGGGAGAATTAAAGCAATAAACAATACTGCAATGTCTCCCTACTATCACTGAAGGTGTAACAGGGAGTGAGAACTAGCCAAGTTATGGAAAGAACACTACAGTATGTTATTCAACTCTGTGCAGAGGAGCGATAATATTAAATGTGATGCCCTTATAAAAGTTAGTGTATACGAGACTAAACAGTCATAAAATGTTCAGACTGTAAGAAATTATGTGACATTGATAGTATTTCTGCTGGACATCGGAAATATAGTAGTGTTACAATAGTGCCTTTGTTAGCTATGTTCTTTACAGGTTTACTGATACACGTTGTCTTGCTAGATACGATATTATCAGTTGTTTTAGTGTCAGTAATAAAAGATAAGAACGTAAAATCAATTATAAAAGATAAGAATTGTAAAATCATTAATAAAGATAACTATAGGCCAACAGCTTTGACCGGTATTATGTATCAATATATATATATATTCATTGTTTGAATGAGATAACTGAATATATAATCGTTAATAGACATGAATGTTATCTGTATACTAATAATAACCAATTTGGTTTCAAAAAGATGGTCTGTAAATACCAAACTTTAAATGCTAATGTCTTTATATGTTTCCGGGATGCTACTAAAACATTTGGTCGTGTTAATAATGACAAATTGAAACTGTTATTATTAATTTGTTTCAATTTTTATTCTAATGATGTAAATCGAAATAAGAATCATACATGACACTATGACACTCGTTGAGTTAGAGATTCTCTCTACTACCTTGCTAGAAGATAATGAGGCATATTATCTTTTGTATTTTCTGGGACCTTACATGTCTTCATATAGGTCTATTCAGCTTTGGTTCGATTGTGTAAGTACTAAAGACATCTCGAAGCTTTGATACTCGTCGGAGTCAGATCAACATACTAGTTTTTTTTATTCGTTTATCATTTTCACTTCCTATTCTTCTTCTTCTTCTTATTAATTGTGTATATATTACATAGTATTTCTGGGATATATATATATATATATATATATATATATATATATATATATATATATATATATGATGCGTGAGAGCGAGGTTCCCTGCATGAACACACAAAACATCGCTTCATTTTTCAGGTGGTGATCTGTGTAAACGCGCTGAAAACGATATCGTGCAACCAGGAGAGGTGTGGGCGTACGTGGGACGCGTAGGTGCAGTCATGCGGCGGGTGCGCGTGAACGAGCTATTTCCAGATTCCAGGTATCGCCCTTAGGATCCTTGTGGGGCTACGGCATCCCAGACTTTACGTCACCCTCAAATACAGTTCATAAACATTCATGAAGTCTCCTCTTAACCTTCCCCCTCAAATACATCTCATCAACGGACGTAAGGTTCGTTTGACGTCATCCTGCCAAAACTTTCCGTCTACCTTTTTACACCTATGCTACTCGACCCATCAACGGATCGACATCATACACCCATACAACCAGTAAATAGACACAACTGTTAACTTCGCTGATCCAACGAAAAGCGGTGTCGCCAAGTGACCACAACACACACACACACACATATATATATATATATATATACACACACACTGTGTGTATATAACTCTCGTTTTAACAAACTATTTATTTACATTCCATGGGAAGTGTTGATAATTTTATGCGTATTTTGAAAACCATTTCAGAGTGAGAAATTAATTGTTGATTGGAATTTCATATTGAAATACATTCCATTCAAATGTTTATTTATAAGCAAATTTTCAGAATTGGGAATAGATTCTCTTGGAATTCAGAGACAAGTTTTTAATATGCAAATATGCATCTGTCAAGATGTTTCTTATTATACGATTTCTTATGGTTCATTGTTCACAGTTTGATGCATCGCACTATTCACCAATTTGCTCCATATTCATCGCGCCATTTAAGTATAAAACATATGTCCAAATACATAAAATACATTGTAGAAAATACATACTTTCAAAACATGCTCAGGTCTTCTCGGTTTCATTCACTGTTGATTTTGACCTTGGCCTCTCCTTCCCACATAGAAAATAATTACGTAATTTTATGCGCAGAATTCAATTTTGGCTTTTATTAAATGCGGAAATTAACTAAAACTAAGAAAATAACTGAAATAGAAAGTAAATTATACCCACCTATAGCCTAAATTAAGGGGTGGAGAAACTGCCCCCCGCGGGCATAATGTGTAATTAAATGAGAGTAATTTAATTGCCCGCTGACAGTTTGATTATTTAAAGTAATATTTAAAGTATTTACATCTTAATTACGTTCCAAGCTATTTTTAAAGCTGCAATTTGCCCGGTAGAGAGTATTTTAGTTGGAATTTTCCCTCCACCCAATAAAGGTTCCCCACCCCTGGCCTAAATGAACGCAATATCTTCCACAAAAATCATACGAGAGCTTGTTTCGAAAGTATGCAATACCCTTTTCATAAGCTGCTAGGTTAAGGCTCACTTACGTTAAGGAGTTTAAGATATCGGTTGACTTACAGTAAAGATGGATATAGAATTTAATTAAATACAGTTGCATAATGGATTGCAGACAGAAGAAGATGCAATACAGTTTTTACGAGAGTGGAACATAATACCAAAAAAAAAAATGAATGCCGTAGAAAACATAAAATGGTGATCAAAATCTTACATAATACTGTAATTGCGTGGTGCCAAAAATGTGGATGTAATAAAACACTTTCGGTGCGCGATGGAACGTAGTTCGAAGACACCCATATTCCATTATCTAAAGAATATTATGTTTATTTAGTGTTGAGCAAAAGAATACACCAACATAAAATTTTGTGATCATGAACTCGGAATTAAAACCGACGCAGACTATACCAACTATTTAAGAGAGGTGAGTTGCACTATCCTAATCTAACCTAAGTTAATCTAACCTAACCTAAGTTAATCTAACCTAACCTAAATTAATCTAACCTAACCTAAATTAATCTAACCTAACCTAACTTATAATACGCATCCTTTCAGGTTTGTGTTGATACAACATTGAAAACCCCCGTTAAAGACGATGTTAAACCACACTTCAAAGTTTTCTTTAAATGCTAAACTACGTAGTTTGGCTGAGGTTCATATATCTTAGTTTTGATTAATTTCCGCATTTAAGAAAGGCCAAAATTAAATTCTGCGCATAAAATTACTTAAAATATATATATATTTTTATTAAAATTCAGCAATGAATGAAACCGAGAAGACCCACATGTTAAATAACTAAAAAAAAAAAAAACACCGCCCAACTTTATATATACACATTTATTTACTTACCTATACATTTGTTTAGAATTTTTCGGAGAACGTGTTTTTGTTGTTAGTGTTTATCGCATGTTTTTCTTTTAAAACCTCCGCCCCGTTTGGATCCTTTCCACATTTATTTAACAATTAGCATGAAGAAATAGTGAAGAAGGGGAAGAAGGGGAAGAAGAAGAAGAAGAAGAAGAAGAAGAAGAAGAAGAAGAAGGAGGAGGAGGAGGAGAATGTTCAAGGTATTTTATCTTCTTTCGTGACGATTAAAAAGAAGTCATGTGACGAAGATGATCCGCAACTTTAGCCCTCCGAAGGCGATGGTCACCCATAACACTATCGAACAAATCCGACGTCGCTAAACCTAACTGATATTAAAGGAAATGTCATGGCGACATGGATACAACGTAACCCATTCACGTTTGATTCTAAGGTGGTAAACAACTGCATGAAAATAATAGGAAGAGACTGTGTTCTAAACTTTAATTCCGAAAACATCACTAATTTTTTTCCCAAATTTCGATATGAAGTTTAAGAATTTTTTACTTTTGAGAGAGAGAGAGAGAGAGAGAGAGAGAGAGAGAGAGAGAGAGAGAGAGAGAGAGAGAGGTTATTTATGATCAATTGGAAGGAAACCATTTTTTAAATTATTCTTTAGATCTACTGAAACTTTTTTATTGGCTAAAATGTTTATTCCAATAGCTTTTTATAGGATCTTCATAGGTCTTAATAGGTATATAGGTTATAGAATTCTTATAAGTTTAGGGAATATAATCGAGTTTATAGTTAACAGATTACATGACAGTTCCCATGTACATACTAATTTGGGTTTTATTATACAGTATATATATATACAGGGCCGGCCTTAGGGCAAGGCGAGCTAGGCAGCAGCCTAGGGCCCCGCGCTGCCAGCGGGGCTGGGCAAATAAATTTTTTATATATTTCGCTTCCACCAGATTCCCCGACTCACGCCGGCTGTCATAGGAAAGGGGAAAATTAAGGACAGTTTTAATGAAATATAAAACCATTGCTCTAAGAATATTTTTAACAATTCCTGTGACGGTAGCATCAGGAGAAAGAAGCTTCTCAAAATTAAAATTAATTAAAAACTGCTTAAGGTCTAATATGGGCCAAGATAGGCTAAATAACCCTGGAATATTGTCAATTGAACATGAAGAAGCAAGGGGTTTAAATTTTGAACCCCTTTTAATGGAATTTTCAGAAAGGAAGGTTAGAAAAATAGTCTTTAAAATATATTATAATTTATAAAGTATGGTATTTTTTTAGTATTTTTAATGAAAGCATTTTTTTTGTTATTCTTAATATTATTAGACAGATGTCTACAATAAATGTATAGCACTTCAGATTATTTTTTTGCCTTTTTACTATGAACTAAAATCTTTTCTGGAGTGGGGCCCCGTATTATCAAAATGCCTAGGGCCCCGCACTTGTTAGGGCCGGCTATATATATATATATATATATATATATATATTATATATCATTATAAGCATAAAAAGGAGGATCAACGCCCACGTCAACATTATGAAGATTTAATTTCAGACGTTTCGGAAGTAACACTCCCATCATCAGTATCAGTGGCTAAAATCAATAAAGATATAAACAATATAGAAGTGGTGCAAGACTAGTTAGACAGGTACATAATTAAGTTACTTAAAAAAAATATACACACTCGTATATATATATATATATATATGCATATAACTGCAATGACCGCGCAGTATATAAATGAATAGAAACGACATAAGTGTTAAGGAACGTTTCTGCACACGAGGAGGAGAGATAACGAATAATGAAAAATGAGGCGAACCGCCCGGGAATCGAACCCAGGGCCTTCCAATTGCCGGTCGGACGCTCTACCATTATGCTACGGGCCTCACTCAATCACAAATCGAAATTCTCCCACATAGGGCAGAAACCAATACCCTGAGAGGGCACCCTCGCAAATCGTGAATATGCGCATATAACTGCAATGACGCCGCAGTATATAAATGAATAGAACGACATAAGTGTTAAGGAACGTTTCTGCACACGAGGAGGAGAGATAACGAATAATGAAAAATGAGGCGAACCGCCCGGGAATCGAACCCAGGGCCTTCCAATTGCCGGTCGGACGCTCTACCATTATGCTACGGGCCTCACTCAATCACAAATCGAAATTCTCCCACATAGGGCAGAAACCAATACCCTGAGAGGGCACCCTCGCAAATCGTGAATATGCGCATATAACTGCAATGACCGCGCAGTATATAAATGGTTCGATTCCCGGCGGTTCGCCTCATTTTTCATTATTCGTTATCTCTCCTCCTCGTGTGCAGAAACGTTCCTTAACACTTATGTCGTTTCTATTCATTTATATACTGCGCGGTCATTGCAGTTATATGCGCATATTCACGATTTGCGAGGGTGCCCTCTCAGGGTATTGGTTTCTGCCCTATGTGGGAGAATTTCGATTTGTGATTGAGTGAGGCCCGTAGCATAATGGTAGAGCGTCCCGACCGGCAATTGGAAGGCCCTGGGTTCGATTCCCGGGCGGTTCGCCTCATTTTTCATTATTCGTTATCTCTCCTCCTCGTGTGCAGAAACGTTCCTTAACACTTATGTCGTTTCTATTCATATATATATATATATATATAACAACTGTTGGTTACATATAACATGTGTATTACTGGAGCACTCAACAGGCAGAGTGAGGTAGATGACCTACGTAACCTAGCAACCGAATTGGTTTACGAGGATTAGTTAGTGATCTAATAAAGAGAAAATTTATCCAGGAAAGCACTTAAATGGTCCAGACGTTTCCCATTATCACACTTAGAACTGTCCGTTGCGTCTACTTTAAAAGCGAGAGTAGAAAGTGGAATAAATGTACAGTACATACTACATACTCTGTAAAAGTAAGTATTTTCTACGTCGAAAGTACACTGTACGCAGTAAAATCTCGTATAACAAAAAATTTAAATCGTCTGGTTCCGTAATAAATGTTAGAATAGGTTAAGGAAAGGTTCCTCCCAGAATTAGTTTCCAAAATGGGGGACCGCATAGACAGTGGTCGGCGAACTTTTTTGGGTATTACCCCAAATATATTTGAGGACGTAATCAGGACGTAAATTCGTATATTCTAAATTTAGAATAACGCCACATTTATGTAACAAAATAAAATAAAAATATACGAAAAAATATCAGCACAAAGTGTCTCTCATACCGCACGCATTACCCCAAAAGTTTTAAATTTACCCCATTTGGGTAATTTACCCCTGTTCCCCGACAGTGGCATAGACACTAACCGGGAACTTACTGGCTTTCCTTTTGGCTTAACCCTTGACCCTATTTACCGAAAAAGGACCTATTCAGTCAATGTAAGGATCCTTTTATTACTTGGAACGGTACGTTAAAAAAAGACCTTTGAGGTACTTTCGCTTGAAGGCTTTATCCTAAAACTTTCCTGTTGATGGTACCCGGAAAAAATTTTCAGTATTACCAAAAAAAAATTTTCTGAAATATTACGTGAAAATCCTCGCACAATCTCAGAATTTCAGAGGTGTAGAATTTCAGTAAAAACAAAAAAGTTCGCCTAGAAACAAAATTTTAAAAAAAAAAAAAAAATTACTAATTGGGGATATTCTGTTTTTCTTTGGGTATTTTATTCTTTTTGGTGATAAAATTAAAATTTCAAGAACAAAACTTAATCATTACTTAGTAGCAGTAGTTTTTTTTTCTAGAAATTACACATTTTTAGGCGAACTTTTTTCTCACAGTATACATGGAAAGTATTTACCAAGTATTCTGATATAAATTCCACTCAGATCTGAGCTATGTTTGTTCATCACATTTTCATTATAACTTGCAAGAAGGTTCCAATCTCCTGTGCATTATGCGCTTATAAAGAATTAGATATGAAGGCAATATAACTGTTAATAAACTTTCAAAATAAAATTTAACAAAAAAAGGCAAGAGTTTCCTTTAAATTTTTAGATTTATTTTAATTTAACTTTCTTACTGTGAAAATATTATATATATATATATATATATATATATATATATATATTAATATATACATACTCGTGTGTATATATATAACTCGGTGTTCTATATACAAAACCTTCGAATAACTGATGAATACTCTTTAGGTATATGGTGTTTACATATAGAGGTAGAAACAGTGATATTCCTTTTGTTTGTAAATGTTGTAGGAGGCGCTGGTCGGGTCTGGTAATAGCGCTGGGTGTTGTCAATGTGAGAAAGCTAAGGAGTCAAACTTCTGAATACACCCGATAAAGGAGGGCTGTAGGGGTAGTTGGTTGGGGTGGAGTTGGTAATGTTCCCTATTGTTTGTAATGTAGTAGGAAGCGCAGGTCGAGTCTGAAATCAGAGCACTGTGAGTTCTCAGGTGATACCACATTGGTAGAGAGAGAAAGGTTGAAGGAACTCTCAGGAGTCAAAACCTCTGAACAAACGTATTCATTTATCGGGATGCTACTTAGAGATATAATGTAAGAGTGTTAGCAATTTCCGGAAAATCGTGGTATGTATACTGTAAAAATATCTATATAGAGCATAATTTCATAGGTTTAAAAACAAGTAATAAAATTAAAAAACGCTTGGGGAAATTCGTAAATTGGGGAATGCTGACGAGATGAAGGTGCTTCTACTGTAGATCAGAGCTCCCTTATCTAAGTAATTCCAGTACGAAAGATGGCAATATACTTGTAAATAATTAATTTTAAAACGTCACTCTCACCAAAATTACCTTTCGCATCCATCGAAGAAATGACGCGGCGATGAAATGATGACGACGACGTGTATATATTAAATAAAAAAAACTTTCAAAAACTGTATAGATTAAGCATTCTAGCGTTTCACACCATCTTTTATTTTCCACTGTCTCCTAATGCGTAACTGTGTACATGAGATAAGTGCACGCATGGTGTGAATGAACCCTGAAGATATTCTTTTCATTACACCTTTCCTACTTTCTTGTAACACTTCTTTCACCACTCTTTCCTGTTAGTATCGGCTGGTGGAAGAAGAGTTGTGTATTTTGTATTTTACTACTACAATTACACTATTATACATGGTATCATTAAAATAAACGTAAAATTAATAAATAGTTTGTACATTAGGGAAAATTATTAAATACGTGAACACAATCTAAATATGAAGATATCTTAGACCTATCTTATGTCATAAACTCTTTACGGGCCCCAAAGTCAGAATTATCGTGGATAATATCGTAAAAATTGCATGAATAGGTTTTGAATTTCAGCCTTAGAACTTAAGTGCCTTCATTTTTCAATTTCATATCGAGTCGTGCCAATTTCCAGTTAAGACCTTATCTGGTTGACCTTCTTCCAGACACACTATTAACTGAACTATGTAACGAACAGCATTTTATCATTTTCGCCTTTCGTGTTATCTTGATGTATAAAGTTAAACAAGTTGCTCAACAATAAATTCGATATACAGGGTGTCCCATAAGTCCGGTCTCATAGGAAAAATTTATTTTAAATTAAATTTACAACGTAATACATTAGAACTAAAATAAATGTTCATTTTGATGTCTTGTTTAGGGACCTCGTTTTTGTTGCAGGTAGAATAACACGCAATGGTTAATATGAAAGTGAGTTACACTCGTGAGGAAAAGGCAGAGACAACACATGAATTTGAACATTTGTTTTGGTTCTGATGTATTACTTTTGTAAATTTAATTTAAATAAATTTCCTTTGAGAATGGACTTATGGGACACCCTATATATATATATATATATATATATATATATATATATATATATATATATTCAACTAAGCTACATATATTAAGAACATTGGCATGAAAATAGCCCGAACTAGCGTTTTCCTAACTGAGGTACCATGGTACCCTGGAGTACCATGAAATGTCATGAAAATCACAAAAATAAGAAATTGAAATTGAAAGTTAGTGAAGATATGCAAATTCGAAATAGGCAAAATTCGCAATTTATTACGTCCATACAGAAACGGGGTAAGGGTGAGGGGAGTTTAGATGTCGAACAGTGAAAAACGAAAATTCTCTGGGGTGCTGCAAAAGAAGAACTGATGCCCACTGGAGGCCTTGGGAATAATAAGTTGGAAGCCCTTTCCTAAACTTGATGAAACGTGATTTTAACAACGGAGACATGTTAAGACACGTTTAAAAGAAATTCCGTCATTTTAGGCTTTGATAAATGGATAATAGATAGAAAGTAGGATGAGGACATTAATCAAAAGATAATAGATTTTGAGGGAAAAGCATATTTCCCCTCGAATTGCAGGGGTATATATATATATACACACACCATAAATTGGCTGCAAACAACATCAATTTAATGATGGCAAGGAGAAGAAAGGCGTATGTGAATATTTAATATTAGATGTTTCGGAAACAGAAGCTTCCATCTTCAGTAATTAAAATTAGAGAAATTATAGACAATTAAAATAAAGTAAATCGAAACCGAAATTAAAATTAACATGAAATTAAATCACGGAATACATCGGACAAAACTTTTGTGATTAAATATTTTAGATTGAATTTAATTTTTATTCTTTTTTAATTCAGTATATTTTATTCTATTATTTTATTTTGTAACATTTGTATATAATTTCTCCATTTTTAATTACTAAAGATGGAAGCTTCTGTTTCCGAGACACATATTATATTAAATGTTCAAATACACTCGGTTTTTCCTTTTCATTATAAAATCATTATATTACAGATCTTTTTAGCTAATTTCTGATTATATATATATATATATAAAGTTATACACAGACCGTGAATGGAACAAAGAACTTTTCTGGGCTAATTAAATCCACTTTGTCCGAATAAGTATTAATTATTCTTATTACCATTACTTATTCGGACTATTGTGGATTCAATTATCCTAGAAAACTTCCTTGTTCCATGCATGGTCTGTGTATACCATAAAATTTTCTCAGGGGATCATTTCGAAATATATATATATATATATATGTGCCTACACAGTTTACAAAAGTAAATAAACACTACGATGATTATCCTCAAAAACAAATGGCAAAGTTCATGAATGGAATGTCAAAACGCGTTTCACCTTTACATAATGGAAAGGGGAAATGAAAACGATTCTAAATATATTCATTCAATAAATCTCTTATTGTTCTCTCTCTCTCTCTCTCTCTCTCATATATATATATATTATATCATAGCATACCTTAATTGATAACTGATGAAAATTGATGGAAATTGCTAAATATTGAGAAGTTTCCTTCGCGGTAAAATGACTGTTTTTAATGTAAAATTCCCAGACTACTTTCAGGATGTATTGAAATGAAATGATAAATGCGTATTTCCTGTTTCAATACTTACGAAATTAAGATTTTAAACCTATTATTACATAAGGAATTTTAATAACATTTCGATATACTTTTACGTAAACAGAAACTTTCGTTTCACCTTCAGAAACGTAGACCGGATTAGAGATAAATCCGATATTTATAGTTTTAAATTAATCCGTTTTACCCCCCCTCAAATATGAGAATTATAGCAAATTCGCCATACGTGGCAGTTTGGATGATTTAAACACGTTCGAAACCAGTTTTTGTTTTGGGGTACAGCCTTCGGGTTCAGGGGTCAACCCCATCATTTAAGGCTGTCAGCATTTACGCGTGACATCGTTTCCCAGTCTTATTAGTGAGATCCCATCCCATCAACAATATATTACATATAGCCTCAAACATTTCCGCACTACCTCATAAAAATGAAGGAAACCCTTCCGAATATTCCTAGTATTTGGTGACATCTCATCCGCCAACAAATTTCTGATGGAGTTACTTATGTTGACATCATATAAAAATATAAATAAGAGATTCAAAGATATTTTTAGAAAAAAATAAAATAAACTCGTTTCATAAATATATCCTTCAATTTCTTATCTATTTTTTACACGATATAACTGAAAGCCTTTAGGAGTGGGTTAGTCAATTACTTATACATCGGTCAGTTTCCTTTTCTTAAAAAATTCAATTCAATTTAGTTCATTAGAAGTGCGATATTTCCTTTTGATATCAAAGAAATAACTGCACCATAATTCGGTACCAGATGTTTTTCCTTTTAAGTTTTACAGTATATATATATATAATATATATATATATATATATATATATATATATATATATATACACTGCGTTCCAAATTATTAAGCAGATTACATTTTCTCCAATGTTTTTCTGAAAAATATGTAAAATATTGTGTTCCGAATTATTAAGCAAGTATTCTATTTACGGATCTAAATGGTGAAAATGGGTAAGAAGAAGGATTTAACACTAACTGAGAAAAGAAAGATAGTCAAGTTACTCGCTGAAAATATAAAACCTATTGAAATTGCGAAGCAGTTTGGCAGAGCTTATCGAACTGTAAACAAGTTTGTAGCGGAGGGTACCAAACTGAGGCAGCGAAATGATAAAGGAGCTATAAGAAAAGTGACAAGGCGGCAGATATCTGTAATCAAGCGCAAATTGCAAACCATCCATTGTCCTCAAGTAAAGAGGATTTTGAGCAGCTGGCATACATAATGTACCAAGAACACTCGATGTGGAATCCTCCAAACATTGGCAAGATTTGTAAACCTACGATTCAGTCACCATTAACACCCAGGTACAAGAAGCGCGTGTTGAATTCGCGCGTTAGTACATGAAAACAGATTTTTAATACTGTATTGTTCACCGATGAATGAAAGCAACCCTTGAAGGACTTGATGTTTGGTCAAGAAGATGGATTGCTAAGGGTCATCCCTAACATGGAATGAGGTTTTCTTTTAGAAAGTTTGTGTAAGACTGGCATTCATTTTTCACCATCAGGCACTCTGTATGGGACAGCTACTTCATTGCCTATCAATCCTGCCCAAAACATGACACTACCTCCACCTTGTTGGCGTCTTAATCTCGATGGTAAAGTTGGCTCTCAGTAATCCATCTTCTTGACCAAATATCAAGCCCTCAAGGTTGCTTTTTATTCATCGTGAACAATACAATATTAAAATCTGTTTTCACGTACTGACGCGCCCATTCACACGCTGCTTCTTGTACCTGGGTGTTAATGGTGACTGAATCGTAGGTTTACACATCTTGCCAATTGTTTGGAGGATTCCACATCGAGATGTTCTTGGTACATTTTGTATGCTAGCCTGCTCAAAAACTTCTTTACTCGAGGACAATGGATGCTTGCAATTTGCGCTTGATTACAGATATCTGCCGCCTTGTCACTTTTCTTATAGCTCCTTTATCACTTCGCTGCCTCAGTTTGGTACCCTCCGCTACAACTTGTTTACAGTTCGATAAGCTCTGCCAAACTGCTTCGCAATTTCAATAGATTTTATGTTTTCAGCGA
>JAJOZX010002036.1:17500-45000 GCA_023014485.1 Bathynomus jamesi | reverse complement strand
CTTTATGAGGAATAGTGAGTATCTGTTACGTCATTATGACGTTTTGAAAAAAAAATTAAAATATAACATTTTTATGAAATAGTGAAAAGTTAATGCGTAGCGACATACTAAAATATTAGAATATGTTCTCAGGTGTTACCCGCCAAAAATAGATAAATTCATTATGTTTATTGAGTACTGCCAATATATTAAACCTTTATCAAAGACTTTTTAATTGCGTCTTAGTATCATTTTGATCGACACTTTAGCCCTGATTACGGCCTCCAATGGACGTGGCATCGAGTCGACAAGCCTCTTGCATTCTTCTGTAATTATCGATTTCCAGGTTATCATCAAACACCTCTTCAGTTCACTTAGTGTTCTTAGCTTACGCTTCTGAACCTTCTGCTTAGCAATATTCCAAAGATTTTCTATCGGATTAAGATCGGAAGAATTAGCTGGCCATGGTAGTAATTCAATTTCATGAGCATCAAACTATGCAGATGTTGCACGAGCCGCATGAACTGGAGCCAGGTCATATTGAAAAATAAATGGTTCGCTTCCAAACAGCTGTTCTGCAGACTCCAGCACGAAGTATGCTAAGATTTCTTAATAAGCGTGACTATTGACAGTTCTCTTTACAAATGCGAGTCGTCACCCCACATCATTGCATTCATGCAACCCCACTTTACTTCAAGGTAATAGGTTGAATGCATATAGTGCCTCAGATTTATTGTAAAATATGTTTACATATTAAAATAGCTTCTCTTATCTTCTTTATGAAAATATATATATATATATAATATATATATATATATATCAGGTCGTGGAGAAAAGCATGAACCCACCTGACTATTATATGATCCAGGATTATATTCTCTGAGCATTCGTTTGTAAGTGCTGTTAAAAATGCTAAAATCACTAAAATCAACAGAGAAAAATATTTTGTTGATTCAAAAAAAATAAATGCCCTTCAACAAAATGTTTTTGTTTTTAGATTCCCAAATTTTCATTTCGTGTTACAAAATGAATTTGTTGATAATTACTGCTGCAGTAAATAAAATTTTTGATTGAACAAAATCTGTTGTGTAGTATGTTTGTTTTGAACAATAATTTGGTTAAATTAAACAAATATTTTCAACTTCGAATTACCAAAATGTCTGATTAATTTTTTTGATTTTTTTTTTAATCAGAATTTCTTCTTTTAACTTTAATTTAACTTACGTACACTATATGCGGCCCTCCTAGGAAGAAGTGGCTCTAAACGACAAAAGTTTAAAAAAAACGCCAGCAGAAAACGCAGTTAAAAGTTGTACCAATTTGAAAAGTGACAAACTTGCCATAATTTTGACGAAATATGTTCAAAAGTTCAAAAATTCTGCCATTTCAAATTGGTACAACTTTAACGGCATTTTCTAGAGTGTCTTACTTTTGTCGTTTAGCCATTTCTTGCTAAGAGGCCCTCATATACTGTATACAGAAATAAACATGAAAACACTTCACCTTGCCGGAGTCGAACCACTTTCTCGAGATTCTTCACCTAATGTGCAGAGTACTTTACCTGTTACGTCACCCTATATTACGAAACCTCTCCACCAACTGGGTATTTATAGTTTTGCTCTTGGTTAACCTTGATTTTGCTTCGCCGCCGAATTGTTCATTCTGACGAAGGTCAAGCTTGTGGTTAAGCTTGTCACCCCCACCTTAGACCTACAGCTTAACGTGGAATCGGAACTACGCCCCACCACAGCCGGTCAGAAATGACAAAGTCCTCGCCCGGACTCGATCTCACGACCTCCCGATTAGCAGCCCAGTGTCTGAACCACTATGCTACCAAGCGTACCCATTTACCTACCAAATTTTTTTTTTTATTGTGTGGAAGGACGAACCCAGCTGGGTTTCCTCTCGGTTGCTCTAGTTTAGAATTTTATTAAATGATATTTTTAGTTGGAAATTTTATATTTACATTTAAAATTTATGTATTTAACAGCAAATAAAGATATGAACTTCTTTTTATAAACTAAATCAACTTATATTAACCCTTTATGAACGGGTGCATGAATGCATATATGAATGTATGAATTGTGGTTCGGAAATATACTGTAATTCCTTAGTGTTTATATATGATAACATTCGCAATATAAATTTACAATAACAAAATGAAATCCAAAATATGTTCGGGTAACTAATTAAAACAATAATTATAGTCTAACTATTGCTTTATTTGATCTAAATAAAAGGTGGTTAACTAAAATATATTTTAAAAATATGATTTTTCTTTCTTATAACAAAATAAAGTCAACAAAATACATTTAGTAACTGTAAATAAAGAAATTATTATATTTTAACCATTATTATTTTTGATCCAAACGAGAAGTGATCAACTAAACTTGTTTTGTTGTTTTTAATAATAGAATTTTCTCTGCGAAGATTATTACGAATTCTCCTAATTTGCCAATTCACTTACAAAAGGCATTCGCTCTGAAGAAGGATTTCCTGAAATCAGCCCAGCTTTCCTCGTAAAGGTAATTGTTTACATTTTATAAAACTAATTACGTACATGAATTTTAGTTAAAGAAATATGGTATTCATAAATCTTTATGGGCAAAGAATAAAATGGAACAATAATAAAGTAAATTATTGCTTTGTTCGTGTATCATTTTGTATAAATTAAATATTATTACACTTTTTAAGATTTATTGTTACTTTACGTAATACAACTTTTTTCTCAACCAATTTATGTAATTATGGTTTAGATTTTAAACAGGAACAAATATTATTTGAATATTTGAGGTCTTGTCTTGTAAACCTCAAAATGCCTGAAAAATGGAGAAAATGCAATTTCATTGAAACCCTCCGCTACCAAATTCTGGTTCTCTCTAAGGAAGATATGTCGTAGCGTGTTATATCCCAACAACTGAAGGTTTCCAGAACGGCAGTGTAGAACATCACTGGGTGAACTTTCGAACTGGAACATTTCCGAAGCCGACCACGATCTGGGAGGTTCAAGAAATTGACTGAAAGAGACGAGGGAGTTGTGGAAAGAATTTCACTTCGAGATCGACGACAATCGTCCACTCAAATCCGGGCAGAACGAGAAGAACAGACCGGAATTTCTGTCTCTTCGCGTTTCAACACAAACCAGCTAGTTTGGAAGACAAATCGTCGCGATCGTCCTGCATGAAAAAGAAGCAAAATGCCACTTGAGCAGTGGTTCAAAACCTTTGCATCGGACGAATTCATATTTAATCGATTGGGAAATGACAGTCCGGTGTTCGTTCGTCGTTGCCCTGGAGAAGGGTACAATCCTGACTATATAGCGAAGACTGTAAAGGGAGGAGGAGGATCAGTCATGGTTGGTTTGGCATTGCTTCTCTGCTGCAGAACCAGGTCCAATTCATAGTGTTATAAGCATTATAAACTCCATACAGTGTCTCTTTTTGAAAAACAAAAACTTATTGTCTGCTTTACGATGGTCATTGGCTATTTCAGCAGGACAACAACCCGAAACACACTTCCAGACAGAAAATCCAGGATACAAGAAAATATGCCGGAAATCTTTCGCTGTGCACCCCAAACGCGGAACTTGAACCCCAAAGAATATCTGAGTGAAGACGTGGACAGACCAGTTCAAGAAAAAATGCCATCCAATACTAAACAATTAATGGAAATTTGTCAACAGTGTTGGAAAACATTTGTTAATAGATGCTTGGATTTGATCAAGTTAAAGCCCAGGGGTGTGTGGACTGTGGATGTTATAAAGACTAGAGGCGTGGCAACCAGTTATTAACTAAATACCTAATGGGTGCATAATATATTATACTACATTAGTGAAGTGTATACTTTTTCTACCAATCTTCAGCTTTCTAGTCCATTAAAGTTACACAATAGAACAACAACTCAAATCGTTCCACACACACACAAATATATATATAGATAGATCGCACATGGCCCAAATAGAATGGAGAACAATTTTCGAGAATAAAACAACGGAAGAAATGCTAACAACTTTGGAGGAAAAAACGCTGAGAATTTTAGAAAAATATGCTCCGAAATCACAGCCAAAAGGAAAGAGGAGCTGGCTAGAAAGGCAAAAGAGAAGACTATTCCGCAAAAGAAAGAGAGTGGAGGCGAAGTTAGGAAACTGCGGAGATAATGGCAGGAAAATAATAAAAGAAAAACTGGAGGGTATCGATACGGAAATACAACCCTGATTAAGGACTATACAGAGAGGGAAGAGGAAAAGGCGGTAGAAGCAATAAAGGAAAATCCAAAATACTTCTATAGATATGCAAAAAGGAAAACAAAAACGCGCGCCGCTATTGGGCCCTTAAGGACGGGAAATAATGAACTAACCGACGATCCAAAAGAAATATCTGATACATTGAGAGCTCAATATGAATCAGTTTTCAGTACCCCAAAAAGTGACAAAGCGATACCTGACATAAATGCATTCTTTGAAGAGGAATTGCAAGGAGAGTATATAACAGACTTTGAGTTTACACCAGAAGATGTAGCGAGAGCTATAGAACAAATGAAACTACATTCAGCTGCAGGTCCGGACAATTGGAACGCATTATTGATTAAAAACTGTAAAAATGAAATAGCTACACCTTTATACTGGATATGGAAAAGATCCCTAGACACTGGGGAAATACCGAGCATCTTGAAAAGAGCAAACATTGTCCCTATATATAAAGGAGGGGACAGATCTCAAGCAAAGAACTATAGACCAGTGTCATTGACGTCCCACCTCACCAAAGTATTTGAAAGAATAGTTAGACAGAAAATTTATGATTTCTTGGAGACACGGGAAAGATTCAACGAAAATCAGCATGGATTCCGATCAGGTAGATCATGCCTATCACAACTAATAGAGCACTACAACAATATCCTATATGCATTGGAAGGCAATGACAACTACGATGTTATATACACAGATTTTGCTAAAGCTTTCGATAAATGTGACCATGGTATAATAGGACATAAAATTAAAGACATGGGAATAACAGGCAAAGTGGGAAAATGGATCTACAACTTCCTTAGTGATCGTCTGCAGGTCGTCAAAATTCAAGGTATATCATCATCAGAATCGGAAGTACGCAGCTCAGTACCACAAGGGACAGTACTGGCCCCACTCCTGTTCATTATCATGCTAACAGACATAGACAGCGGAGTAAACAGCAATAGTATAGTAACATCCTTTGCAGACGATACAAAGATCAGCAGAAAAATCAGCGATGTACATGACGTGGAGGCCTTGCAGAGGGACACGAACAAAATATACAAATGGTCAGAAGACAACAACATGTCATTCAACGCCGAGAAATTTCAGCTCTTGAGATATGGTAGAAAAGAAGAACTTAAACAGACTGCATATTATGCTCCAGATAGACAGGAAATTCAGAGAAGCATGAAAGCGATTGATCTCGGGATAATAATGACAGATGATGCGAAATTCGAAACACAAAATCAGATAGCGATAAATAAAGCAAAAAGAGTCGCCGGACAGGTTCTAAGAACGTTCAAGAGAAGGGACAGGACAGTAATGATTCCCCTGCTAAAAACACTGATTATACCAAAACTTGAATACTGCTCAGTTTTGACGTCCCCATAAAAAAGGAAGAAACTAATAAACTAGAAGAAACGCAAAGGCATTTCACAGCCAAGATTGATGGCTGCAAAGAACTCAACTACTGGGAAAGACTACGTAAACTAAATCTGTACTCACTGGAAAGAAGAAGAGAGAGGTACATCATAATCTACATATGGAAAATGATCGAAAAACTGGTACCAAACCTAAAACTAAACCCAATTACCATTCAAACAACACTGGAAAATAGGAAAGGCAGAATGTGTAGTGTTCCCAAATTAAAAGCACGACAAGGGACTTCCTCAACCCTGAAGGAAAATAGCTTGGTTGTCAGGGGGCCAAGACTTTTCAACCAGCTTCCTCAGGACCTCAGAAACGTAACGGGGGTCAGTTGAAGTCTTCAAGAAAAGACTGGATGCCTGGCTCAGGACAGTACCAGATGAGCCGGGCGTGCCTGGCTATGTACGGTGGAGAGCGCAAGAAAGTAACTCGCTCCTCCACCAGGCCAGACCTAGAGGCGGGGCCACCAGCTTGACCTCCGTGTGAAGAGAGACCAACACACGAAACAACATAAGGTTCATAAGGTAAGGATAGATAGATATATAGATAGATAGATAGATAGATAGATAGATAGTCTTAAATGAAAATATATGAAATAAAACATTCCACATTCCATATAACCGAATTACATCACAGAACCAAGCTGAACCTCGTGAGGATAATGAGTGGAGAGTCTACCTCCTGACAGCACAACTTCTAAACAAGACTAATTCTCAAGGTAAAAACCTAAGATTCTTTTCTTTACATCCTTTCTTGACAGCCCTTCACATCTTTATTTATTATTAATTCGGGATGGTGCCAATTTTTACCCTTATTTCCATCTCCCTTTCTTGATTTTATATTTCTTTCCCCACTCATTCACTTACTCACTTTCTTCAGTGTGAAAAGCTGAACGTATTGTCACACTAGGACTTTTTTCATTTCGTTTTCTTTATCTGTTTATATACCTGAGGAGTTATTATTGTTTTCAAAGTTAAAGGATGTCCAACCGTTTACTCTAACTGTTACCAAAGAGGCAAATACGGGGTGGCCGAAAAGTCTCTACTAAATGGTAATTACATTAATTAAATAATCTCTTTAATTAATTAATTAGATTAATTTGCTCCAGAAGTGAATGGGGCAACATTTCGAACATTTGGAATTTATTCCATAAATAAACCTATTTCTTATCAGGTTACGACTTACGAGTTACAAAGGATTTTCCACTTGGTAAAATTTAGGGCACCATATATATATATATGCTTTTTATTCAGCGCAATTGTTTGGTTTCTTTGATTTACCTCTCTCTCTCTCTCTCTCTCTCTCTCTCTCTCTCTCTCTCTCTCTCTCTCTCTCTCTCTCTCTCTCTCTCTCTCAATCCTTTATGGATGACTGTATGGGTATGGTAAAGTTATTGACAAAAAGAATATAAAAAAATTGTATACAAAAAAAGGTAGAGCAGAAGTGAAACCAAAACTTTTCCCAAACTTCTTTCTTAACATAAAAGCTTCTTGTACATGAATATGAAATATAATTCTGTGTATTTAAGTCCAAAGCTCATTTGAATGAGATATGAAGTCTCTTTTTCCAGTTATTTTTGTGAACACTTTATATTATACTAAAAAATTTTTGAGAGAAAGCACCCAATAAAAAGATATTTAGAACACTATTTAATGTAATGAAATTAATCACAGTGATTTATTTCAGGCTAAAGACTTAATCATTCCTTTAAAATTGTATTGTATTTAACGTCTTCATACAAATTTCATACGGGATTTCATACACAGTGGTTGGGATACGGATAATTATTGTAAACTGCGTGACTTCTGACTTCCGTACTGTCAGCTAGTAGTAAGGTGTCATATAACGGAGGGGATCAACGGATTAACGTGGAATTAGAACGAACCACGGGGCTTTTTAAGATACGGAGAAGAGAATTTTAAAATAAGAATTTAATTCCACTAAATGACGAGTAAAAATAAAATTCAGGACTGAGCAGGTCATACATGAATTGCTTCCGGGTCAAACACGAATTGCTTCCGGGTCAAACACGAATTGGTTCCGGATCAAACACTAAGTATTTCCGGTGCTACTCTAGCGTGCTGTCTACAAAGATATTTACACTATTGCGTGCGCGGTCTACAACATATTTATAAATTCAATTACATTAAAACAAAAAATTTAAAGGACAAATAAAACAAACAATTCATTCTATGGGATATAATGCCAGGTTAGGTTAATTGAATGCCCGGTTAGGTCAACTGTATGCCTTTGACGATTGGTTAGGTTAAGTTGTGATATTTTCGTTAAAACTAACGAAAATATCACAACTTAACCTATGCCCTTAACTTAACTGTATGTATCACAACTTAACCTAACCAACTGTCAAGGGCATACAGTTGACCTAACCGGGCATTCAATTAACCTAACCGGGCATTATATCCCATAGAATGAATTGCTCGTTTTATTTGTCCTTTAATTTTTTTGTTTTAATGTAACTGAATTAATATTTGTCTTCATGGTTTCCCGTTTTATAGTCCGCTTTGACCTCACATTTGTCTCCAAAGATAAAGTCAAGTCATTTCAGGTCGGGTCAGGTCAGCACAAATTCAAGTCAGGTCAGGTCAGCACAAATTTCAGGTCAGATGAGGTCACCTCAGCGCAAATCTTTTGTAGACTAAAGCTATCTTTGTAGACCGCACGCTATAGTAGCACCGTATTTCCTGGTCAAACGCTACATATTTCCTTGTCAAACGCTGCATATTTCCTAGTCAAACATTAAACAAGCAATTCCAGGTCTAACACTGCTTCGTTCACACCAAAACAAATAAACTGATATTGATATATGCGCTTTTAGCCAAATAAACCGAGGTTACTAGAAGGAGATTCATCAGTTAGGTTCAATCTTATTACAAAGGAAGGAAATATATTTTGAAATATCTGGACATAAAAGCTACATTGAAAATCAGAAAGATCAACACAAGGATAATTATCAGATTTGGGAAAAAACATTTCTGTTGACACCTGTCAAAGGTTCAGAGTACGTTAAAAAAGAATAGACATCTCACTCGGAATTACTTCAAATGATTTGGGTTTGTCTACATGATCACGTGGAAAACTAGAGAGTTCTAGGTACCATTCACTCTTCCATGAAGCCATTCTCAGAAGCGACTTACCTAGGTACGGTCGGAAGCCGTCAAAAGTTGGTGTGGAGACCTTTCTAAAGTTTCAAGGTTATGGAAAAGGTATATAATATTAGGTTTTGAAGATGCGTGTTTTCCTTTCAAGTTTTGGCGTAATAATGGCCGATTGCCAACTGATTCTCTCTCTCTCTCTCTCTCTCTCTCTCTCTCTCTCTCTCTCTCTCTCTCTCTCTCTCTCTCTCTCTCTCTATATATATATATATATATATATATATATATATATATATAGTTACAACATCTTTGGAATAGCGTGATTTATATAAAAGTTCGCAAATGCACAGGCAATCGGATGTGTTTCGTTTCACGCTATTTGCTTTTCATTAGTGTATATATTTGTAAAAATGACCTCGTGCATATATATAGAGGATCAAGAACGATTTAGTTAATGAATTAATCCCTTATATATATATATATATATATATATATATTAATATATATATATATATATATATATATATATATATATATATATTATATATATATCAATTCATTATTAAAAATGCTAAACTTAAGAAATCTAAAATGAAACTGCACGTAACCTATCTTCTCGCATTAAGTTCAGATTCAGTTAATGAAGAAAGCTGTAATCCTTTTAAATAATGATATCACAGTTAAATATAAAACATTCCATTATAGTGCGTATATATATAGTATATATACACACACCAGATTCACAATTATTCTCCATTCAAAAAACCTACGTAACTTCATGAATTAACATTATTTGAAGATATTTAACAGACCTTATATATATATATTTTCCTTTTGACATTATAACGAGGTTTTGTATAATGTTTATAAATAAATGAAAAAATAAGTGACTGCCTGTAAATTCACTACATACCAAAAGATATCGAGTGACGACCCAAATAATCCTGCAGTAATTGAAATGTGGGTTTCAATATCCTTAGACTTTTATTACTAAAACTTCAAGTAATTTCATTTGAAGGCTGAAGGAAATTTTTCTCTCTCTTTTAATTTGGGCCATATTATGCTTTAATTAATTTTAATTACACTATCATTTCTTACGCCTTCCGAATATGATATACATATCTTATGTCTGATGAATGAGGGAGAGATATTTAATATTTACATTAAATCTGCTCATTATTATTATATACATACATGAAGCATGATATATAATTTTTTTTTGGTTGGGGAGGGATAATTTTCTTAATTCCATAAATTTTTAATTTCAAATAAAATTTTCATTCTATTAACTAAAATTAGCTCAAATTTTAATTATAGATATATAAATAGGTTAAAAAATAATTTGAAAACAACACATTTTTGTATTACTATAAATTCCCATGCAATGACAATTGATTTATACCAACTCTTCAATATATATTCACACCCCACTTATTTAACAATACGAAACAATTCACTTCATTTTCAAAAACCAAAAAAAAAAAAGAAAGAAAACAAAAAAAATTACCACGTTCGCAATGGCAACAATTTCACCTCTTTTCCACTACGAGGAGTGCCAGACCCTCTTAAACTGAACCTATAATGAAGGGCGTAGGCTGGCTGCTCCCTTGGTCTCACTCACTCAAAACGCTGGAAAGACGCACTCCAGCAGGACTTTCCTCGGTCGGTTCCAGAGAGATGCTGGAAAGAGTTCTGGTCTCCAATCCTTTTCTAACCTCTCTCTCGTCGCTCTCTCTGTCCTCTCTCTCTCTCCATCTCTGTCTCTCTCTCTCTCCGTCTCTGTCTCTCTCTCGCTCTCACTCGTATAACGGAGTGCAATTGATATATATACATATATCAACTGCACTCCATATATATATAATATATATATAATATATTATATATAATATATATATATATATATATATATATATCACTTTTCATTCAAATTTTAAATTCAATTATACTGTATTGCTTTAAAGAATAAAACTTTTATTTCAAATTAATTATAATTACAATTATTAATTAATTAATTAAAATATTTATTTATTATGATTCAATTACCAATAAATAAATAAATATAAAAAGATAAATAATAATAATTCACAGACGTAAAAAATAATTTTTTAAAATTTTTTTATTTCAGTTTATTATCATTATTTTTATTATTATTATTATTATTATTATTGGCTATTTGCTAATTAACTTTGGTTATATTTGAGAGAAAATACTCGCCGAAGATCATTAAGTTAGCGACTTATAATGAAGATAAATTTGTGATGCGGAAAAAGTATTTAATCCTAAAATTATAATGACTATTCACAATTTTCAGCTTTCAAAAAGTTTAAAATAGTTTCCGTGTAAAAATTGCCGTTTTTTATCTTTTACTTTCAAATTATGAAATTCCTGCGCGATTTTATATATATATATATATATATATATATATATATATATATTATATATATATTATATATATATATATATATATATATAAATGCCCATTTCGCTCCAACTTTGGGGTTAGTTTTCATTCGTGCTCAGTTTTTACCCAATAGCTCATACGGATCATATGTCATATTTTCAAATTCTTAATCACTTAACGCTTCTGTTAAAGTAGAAGGCGTAGAAAGTTTAGAGAAAGAGCTTTTTTATCGTATATAATAATTATTTTTGAAATTTCACCCGCCGTTGGGATTTTAATTAAAAACACACGAAATCAAATAATTCCTACTTCATGCTACCTCGGGCTTTTACACACCTAGCGACTTGTTTTAGGTCATACTGTGTGTATATATATATATAAATATATATATATATATATATATATATTGCGAAAGTAAATGTTTGTAACAATAATACACTTGAAATTATAAATTACTTAAAATATTAATATAAAAATACTACATAATATTTTATTTCTTAATATTATCATATAAATAATACATAAATATTAAAATTATATTTCTTAATATTAAATAGTATAATATATGGATACCATCTTGGTTTATTATACAGATAAAAACAGTTTTTAAAAACTTGAATCTATGGGACAAAATAAAAACTGGCCAAAACTGCGTATGATACCATTGGAGCGACTGCTGGAGTGGAAACTAATAAAAATACACAAGTAATTCTTAAAAGAACTCCCCCCCCCTCACTCCCAATTTATAGTAATAATACAGACTGAATAATAACAGTTTTGGCTCCGCCTCCTTCGTATATATTTCTCAAAATCGCTGTCCCATCTTGGCTTCGAAGAGACAGAGAATAAGAGGTTGTGTGGTTTTTTGTCGCTGGATTCTAAGCGATACATCGCTGCTCTTTCCTCGTACCGTAGCAGAGACAAATTGGTCTCAACGATGTTGAGAAAGCGCGATCCACGAACGTTGTCCAAATATGATGTCGGGAAATATTTTACGTTATAAAACACTATAGCTTTTTTGCTCATCTGATACTCGTCGTTCACACATACTTACTGTATATATACGCACACGCATTCAAACCATGTACATATGTATGTATACGTATATATGAATATATACACAGAAAATATAAATGGTTTGGTCGACCAATATGTGAGACTGTGAGTGGTTAAGTATTCGAGAGATAATCCAAATAGTTTGCTCAACTTAGTAATAATTGGATTAACCATTTCAAACTTTTTGATACCAGTACGAGAGAAAAATAGTCAGTCTAACTATCGTACTGGTAAATTAAACAGTTAGACCATTCGCTCTCAACCGGTAGATAAATTACCCAACTGGGTTAATGACAACTATTTTGTGTAGTAATGACACGCGATCCAGAAATTATAAAAAATAATATTGGGATAATCCAAAAATTATAAAAAAATATCTAATGATTGAGGTAATGGGGCTGGGTTTGAGTTGATTTGAGTAACCATAAAAAACGGGTTGAGAACCACTGATTTAGATAGATTATCAAACGAAACAAACCAAGA
This sequence comes from Bathynomus jamesi, assembly GCA_023014485.1. NCBI lineage: Eukaryota > Metazoa > Arthropoda > Malacostraca > Isopoda > Cirolanidae > Bathynomus > Bathynomus jamesi. The sequence continues at coordinate 32,315 of JAJOZX010002036.1, read as the reverse complement.
ACTTTTATGGACGCTATAAAATACTATGTAAATAAAGTCGACAATACGTAAAGTAAAAAAAAATGTCAAATAGTTAATTTAAATATTAACACCAAATGCAAACTAACTTGACACACACACACACACACACACAGCTATATTCAATCTCCATACAAGAAAACAAACATGCAAAACATTGACTTATTCAAACAAAGCAAAATTATGCATTTGAACAAGCACTTAGCTATAGTTAAAATAAAATTTATATCGTAAATTTTGACGACATACTTCTGACTGTTTCAAATCCTTCAGAGAAAGAGTAACAGATTTATTCAGATTTGTTGACACAGATTCTATTGAATCTTCTCAGCGACTCGCCTGCAATTTCACCTAAAAGTAGTCTGGTCCCAAACTTCCTTTTTTATGAATAAGCAATGAGGAAATGAAAGAGGAGCTGTTATCATATTACATCTATGTAATTTTTTTATCGTAACAAATATATATATATATATATATATATATATATAGTTCAAATTTATCTTTTAATTAGCTGTATCGTATATTACCTTCATGAATATTGTACTTTTTATGAGGTTTGTCTCCTGCCAATAAACGTTATATATATATATATATACAGGCTTTTCAACACAAGTATACAGAAAACCAACTACTACCCAACTCGGTACTCATTTTTTCAGCAATATTCCACTTAGTTTTAAGCTGGCTAGTATTAAAAGTCGTATTTTTAGAGCCTATCACCTTTGTTCAAGTTGGTCTTTATTTGACTTAGAAATTCAGTATCTTAAGAGATTTTTCAACTATAATTTTTATTGTACTTTGACTTTTGAGGCTTTAATTTCTAAATTTTTAAATAACCTATATTCACCTAAAATAATTCACTCCACGGTTCCGAAACAGAAGGTTTATCTTAAGCTTCCATTTTTAGACCAACTAACTTTTCAACTTAATAAAGATGTCCACTCTATTTTGGACAGACACTTCCCTCAATGCGACTTTATAATCATTAATTCTAATTCTAATTCTCTGCAATCCTTTTTTCGCCATAAAGATCACCTCCCGTGCTTTTGAGATCCTTTGTTATTTATTTATATACATGTGCGACCTGCCAAAGTCGTTATGTGGGGCAGACTGCCCTACAGTTAAAACTTAGGATTTCGAAGCATTGGGTTTTTCTTATCGAACTTCTCGCCCTCTTTCCACTCCTGAATCCTCTGCTATTCGGCATCATTCAGAGACCCATGACCACCCGTGCCCCCAGGACTCCTTTGCGATTTTGTCGTCTGCTCCTAATTCACTTGATCTTAAAATTTTAGAATCCCTTTTTATCAAGGAATTAAATCCTGAACTAAACGATAGCCTTTCCTCGATAAAATTACATACTTCCTAACTAACCAACACCTTTTAAACGTAACCAATGCACTAACTTAAGTTGTTTTTTCCTTTCTCTCCACTTGTTATTTGTAACTTTTACCATCCAGGTTAGTCCTTTTTAAATTTTTAAATTTTAAACTTAACATTTTTAAACTTTTAATTTTTGAAATTTTAGTTTGTTTTAATTTTACTTTTATTTTGTTTTATAATCCAGATAGTTTTTTAGCAACTTTTAAACTTTTTTTTGTGTTAGATTTTATTATCGTACAGTTTGACATTTGTATTTACTTTAGTTTTATGATTATTTTTAGATGCTTCTATTTAGTCACTGAAGATGGCCCTGAGCGGACCGAAACGTTTGGCCAATAAATGTTGAGAGTCGTATCTCTTGTTTTCATATTCCTATTGAGGATAAGGTTCCCGAAGAACATTTCTATCGTAACTATATATATATATGTATATATATATATATATATATATATATATATCCTCGAATTATTAATTTTATAATACATACATACATATGTATGCTGTAATTGTATTATGTAAACCAGGTTTGCAAACTTTTATATAAATATAAATTTGCAAATTTCCTCAAATAATAACCATTTCTTAATTTCATAAGGATCCAAAACGGTTAATGCTCGAGGAATTCTAATTCTGTGTGTGTGTGTGTGTGTGTGTGTGTGTGTGTGTGTGTGTGTGTGTGTGTGTGTGTGTGTGATTTCCTACTAAACAAGAGTGAATGTCGGACAAAATTATGATAATCCGCATATCTAGAGGGGTATTTTTTTTAGCACTTGTCTAAAATTTTCCCATCTCCTACTAACATCGTTTACAACTTGAGTTTTCTTGAGCATGTGTGTGTGTGTGTGTGTGTGTGTGTGTGTGTGTGTGTGTGTGTGTGTGTGTGTGTGTTTTAATTATATACAGTTACAGTTATCATAAACTCACAAGTTAAATGGCTAAATTATATAACGTGGCTAAAATAAGTGAATCTTTCTTTATTCTTGTAAAAACCATTGGGATGTATTTTTCTCTCTGGACACATTTTACGGCAAACGCGGTACGTATTCACTCTTTGAATAAATTAATTAATAATTAATTAATTAATAACTCCGTTTGCTTTATCAGGAAACGGGTTTTGTTATTTTGAAGTTTGGAATATTTTATGAGGAAAAAACCACAAATTATTTTTCATAGACTGAGTTTAATTAAAGCCCCAAATCCCTTTTCTGTGTGTCGAGGGAGATAAATGTTAATTGAGTCACTACATTTGGCTCTCTTACCCCTAGACTCTCTAACCCCTCGGTTTTCTAACCCCTCGATCATCTAACCCCTCGATCCTCTAACCCAGTGGTTCTTAACCTTTTTACTACCATGCCCCCTCTAGGAATTGGTCCTTCCCTCCACGCCCCCCTTCAATCAAAATAACATTCTCAATAACTTCTCAATATTAGCCCATGCTCTCGTTAAGAGAATAACAAATACAATTAGAGAAATTCCTGTTTCTAGGGGGGCGCGCCCCCCAGGTTAAGAACCACTGCTCTAACCTCTTGACTCTCTAACCCAGTGTTTCTCAGCCGGATTTTCCCAACGACCCCCTGTCAGGGTCTTAGATCGGCGCGACCCCTTATCATCCTACAGGGGTAAACAAATTCACGAAGCGGGTTTTTTTTTGTTGTTTTTGTGTACAAATCATTACTACAGGGGTAAACAAACTACGACCCGGGGGTTCGCGACCTACCGTTTGAGAAACACCGCTCTAACCTCTTGACTCTCCAACCTCTTGACCTCTTCCCAACCTCTTTACCTGTGTATAATTTAAGATAAAAATCTAAACAACTAGCTGAAGATTATTACTACGCGGATCTTTATTCGAAAAAAAACCTCAAAAGGAACAGTGTATTGGAAGTTCCTGTTTACAGATCATTAATTTTCCCTTTATACAAGCCCTCTTCTCAACACTTTTTTCATTATGTCGTAAATAATAATCAGTCGTTTGTACGTAAAACGAACTGCTCTAATAAATTTTCATTCTACTTTTATTATCAATTATCTATCTATTATCAAATTCTAATTTATAAATTATTTATATTTTTTATTACATTATTTATTAATTTTATTCTTTATACTTATTCTATTAAATAATTTTCATCTTTCGTTCTTCATTTTTTTCATCTTCCCTGTCCGACAAAGCCTCCACTGCCTCTCGCACTAAGGTCTTCCCATTTTCACTCTCCTGCAATCCTTAGTAATGCCTCCATTAGTATCCACCTCAGAATTCCAGTTAGCTTCCTCAGTTGATCGCGGAACCCTTTATTAAAAGACGTATATTCTGCTCGTCCGAGACTCCGAGCTTGAAACACACCACCCCACGACCGATACCCATTTATAATACAACGTTTCACACTACAATTTCTTTTCAACAAACGCTTACAACCACTTTTCTGATGCAAAACGTACATTCACACCAAACAGAATATTCGGACCACTTAAAAGAACATTTATATATATATATATAATATATATATATATATATATATATACACGCCTGAATCCCTAAGTAGCGCCAATAGAAAGCAAATTTTTACCGATTAGGTCGAACTTTGTAAATAAGTCAGATTTTCTTGTACGACCAATTTCTTTAGGTTAGGTTCACCTAACCTAGCCCAAAACAAACCAGAGCGTATGCAAAGGGCTGAGAAAGCATAAAGGATGACTTATTTCACTTGAGTTCTTCTTAATTAAAATCCTAACGTGAGTAAAATTAAAGAAAATAATCATCATATATGGTAAAAAAGAGTTTTCTCAAAACTTTCTCAAAGAAATCTCCCCCTCCCCACACAACTTTAACACAAGCGAAAGTGACTTAAAATTTTAAAATAAAAAATATACAACCTGCTCCACCTACTGGGTAAAATACGGTTACGGAAGAAAATTTACACAAATGTTTGGCCAACTTGGGCTTTTATGAATAAATAAATAAATAAACATAAGAGTAAAGTGAAACAAAGCAATTCATATGCGAAAGAAAGAGAGAGAGAGAGAGAGAGAATAAAGTTGTGTAAAGATCTTTCATCTGCTTATTATGACAAGGCGGGAAGCTTCCGTAGATTGTTCTCAGAATGGGCTCGAGTTGCAAAGGGTATAGCAAAAGAAGAGGAGCTGTTGATTCCAACTATATATATATATATATATTATATATATAGAGAGAGAGAGAGAGAGAGAGAGGAGAGAGAGAGAGAGAGAGAGAGAGAGAGACACTGCCTTCTCAAACATCTAAAAAATTAATGGTGCCTCATCAGCAGTGCAAATATTATGACAGCATTCTCTCTCTCTTCTCTCTCTCTCTCTCTCTCTCTCTCTCTCTCTCTCTCTCCTCTCTCTCTCTCTCTCTCTCTCTCTCTCTCTCTCAACGGGCCCATTAAAGGACTCCAGCGGCGCGCTGCGGACCTCCGATGCGGACATCGCTCATGTGCTAAATGAGTACTTTGCGGGAGAGTTCACCAGGGAGGACACCCGCGTCATCCCCGAGCCAGGCGTCAGGCACGAAGGTGCTAGCATGGATAGTGTTCGGTGTACCGCGACAGTCATTGCCGATAGAATAAACAAACTGAGCGCGTTTAAGGCTCCTGGGCCGGACCAGTTCCTCCCCAGAGTGTTGCGGGAAGTGCGCGACCAGGTGGCTCCCCACCTGGCTACAGTCTTCAACAAATCGTTGGAGACGGATCAGGTGCCTGGTGACTGGAGGTAAGCCAACGTGGCCCCTATCTTTAAGAAAGGGGATCACGAAAGTCCAGGGAACTATCGTCCCAATAGTCTCACTTCGGTTGTAAGTGAATTATTAGAGGGATAACAGCGGATAGGATGGTTGACCATTTGGATTCCTACAAGCTGCTTGGGGACTCCCAACATGGGTTTAGACGGCATAGGTCGTGGCTCACCAACCTGCTTGAGATTTTCCACGTCATGTGGAGCGAGTATGATAAGAGTAGGGCGATTGGTATACTTTATCTCGACTTTCAGAAAGCCTTTGATAAGGTACCTCACCGCCGGCTAATGGCCAAAGTGCACGCGCTGGGTATCAGTGGGGAAATAGGTAGGTGGATTGAAAACTGGCTAAAGAATAGGCGCAGAGAGTTGTAATTAAAGGGGCTAGTTCGGGTTGGGCCTCGGTCACTAGAGGGGTTCGTCAGCGTTCCGTTTTGGGGCCACTGTTGTTTATCATTTACATAAATGATATCGACGGTGGCATCATCAGTAGGATCGCCAAATTCGCTGATGATACCAAGCTTGGGGCTAATGTTGGGACGCCCGAGGCGATCGAGCAACTGCGTGCGGACCTAGGTAGGATAGGAGAGTGGTCCGAAAAATGGCAAATGCCGTTTAACTTGGGTAAATGCAAGGTGATGCACAGTGGCTACGTCAATCCCAAATCGGACTACTAGATGTTGGGGAGTAATATCGAGGCCACTGATTTGGAAAAGGACTTGGGTGTGGTAATTAGTAGCGACCTTAAGTTTACCAAACAGTACGTAGAGGTGGAAAAGAAAGCCCAGAAGCTGTTGGGTTATATCAGGAGGCAATTTCAATTTCGGAACAAGGAGATTGTGCTGTCCCTGTCCAATTCCCTGGTTCGGCCGCACCTGGAGTATGCTGTGCAGTTCTGGTCGCCCACCCTCAGGAAAGATATTGAGAGGCTGGAGCGAGTGCAGACGAGGGCCACAAAGTTAATCCCTTCCGTTAGGCATATGGGCTAAAATCAACGACTTCATACAACGGCATCATCCAACGACTTCATACATTCGGCAACGAATTCATATAATAAATACTAAGAGTTTTGTTCAAGTATTTGCCTCGCATTATTATCAAAGGGATCTTAACATTCTTAAGTAAATATTTAAACAATTGGGTATGTAGTAATATATACGAAAACATAAAAATATACTTTATTACAATACAAATAATAATCATAATAATAATAATAATAATATTATTATTATATTATTATTATTATTATTACCATCATCCTTTAAAACAAAGAATGAAAAAGAAGCAATCATAATACATAAACAGATGCCAAATCCACTTTAACAGAAAAGAAGGTCGCAAGATGAACTCTCAGATAAGTTATAACAAAAGAGGGAGAGAATCTAATCTCTCTTATCATGAGATAAATTATCTTGATCCTTGACTCGCTTTAAAATGGTGGAAAAATGATTGCAAGTTCGAGGGTTAAAACCGTTTTGTCGAAGATAAAACTCTGTCAGAATTCAGTGTAGCCGCACAGAAGAAAAGTTCAGAGCAAAACTAAATCTCATTTTATATATACATATATATACACACCTTTCCTTTCAACCTTTCAAAGGTTCCGAACGATGAATCCTTATTTCACGAAGGTCAAGCTTGTCGCCCCTCCTCTCGAGTTGGCCTGGTGAAGTAGTGAATTGGTTTCTTGTACTCTCCACCTCACATAGCCAGGTACGCCAGGCTCATCGGGAATTGTTCTGAGCCAGGCGTCTAATCTTCTTTTGAAGATGTTCACTGCAACACCATTCGTGTTCCTTAAGGCTTTGGGCAGCTGATATATATATATATACAGAACTGATTATAAATGTACGAGAGGTTTACAGACCAGATTGTTCAAAGTTTATGATTACATCGTGTTCCTCTGAGAAAGTCACGTGTTACTAACGACTTCTTCCCTACTTTGGTCAGACCATCATCAATCTACTTTGTAAGAGATTTTGTGGTTAATAATTATGCTTTTAGGGTTGTTTAATCCCGTTCGTGATACCTCCTAGCAAGGTCATATGACGGAGGGGACCTACGACTTAACCTGGGATCTGAATCATGTGGAGTCATCACATCAACTGAAGCAGAGGAGGGTCACCCATCCAACGAATGAACAGGCACAACATTTCTTAACCTTGTTGTTCCAATGAGAAGAGGTGTTGCTGCGTAACTACGATGTCGCTCATCTGTGTACAGTAATACTGAGCGTTTGGCATTATTGAAACCACTTATGAAATAGAAAGTACCCATTTTCCCAACACCGCTTCCCGTCGATTAGCGAAGTTAAGCGACATTGGGTGTTGGTAGTACTTAGATGGCTGACCGTCCTCTGCGTTCAGCTCATGTAGCGACCCGTGGTTTGGATCTCACGTAAAGATGTAGGTTCCCTCTGCCATATGACCATAAATATTATACAAAAGAGGTTAAACAACAACTGAAACACACTTTCATATAAGAAAAATACAAAATTTAAGAATTAATTCACGTGTGAAAGCCTTACAATAACTATCGAAGCGTGTGTCAAAACATTTCAAAATTAAGATTAAGATTTAAATTTTATGATAAAAACATTTTAGTAAAGATTAATCAGAAAAGTTTTTAAATTTTTAAACACGGATTCCGTAAATCAAAAATACAGTTGTAGATAATTAACTTATCTCTCAATCTTTCGAAGCCAAATTTATGAGTCTCGGAGAACATTACATTTACGTGAGAAAGGCCTAAGTTTATCTGCCAATATAAGGTTAATAGCAGGATATAGAATGAGAAATGTCAATTAATATCGCGTAACATAACGAAACGTAAAGTAACATTCCTTGAATGTTACATAACATTATAGAAGTACTTCATCTAAAAAGGTAGATACAGTATAATGCAATTGCCCTTGCTCACCCAATAATACGGCGTTTCTGGTGTTCCGAACGCGTTCTGTAGGATGTCGATGATTGGTTGACGCGCTACTGAGTTGAACAAAAGCAAAGAAAACTGTTGTAACATCGGCTCTATAATAGACGAGATACATTGGGTCTTTTCCCAATATAACCTCATGGCATACAACTGTATCCCGAATGTATACAACTTTCTTACCATTATCATCCCCAAAACAACTTAATCTCCTATAAGATGAATATTAAGATGGTCTCATTTGCGAGACCATACAGTAATTTTACTCTCCCTCAGCCGAATGTTAGAGGGGTGGAGACAACATAATTTTTATATATACTGTACAGTATATACACACACAAAATTAATCAAAATAATGTAAAAATACACTAATAGAATACACAAAAAGGATCACAGGAAACCTACATTACGAAAACTTTGTTTTAAAGAGCGTCGGTTCAATTATATATATATATATATATATTATATATATATATATATATATATATATATATATATGATACACACAGACAGTGCATGGAACAAGGAACTCTTCTGGGATAATTAAATCACTATAGTCCGAATAAGTAATGGTAAATGACAAATACCATAGTCTTTCTTTGGTCAGGGGACCATTCTGATCACAGGAAACCTACATTACGAAAACTTTGTTTTAAAGAGCGTCGGTTCAAATTATATATATATATATATATATATATATATATATTAATATATATATATATATTATATATATATATGAGACACACAGACAGTGCATGGAACAAGGAACTCTTCTGGGATAATTAAATCCACTATAGTCCGAATAAGTAATGGTAAATGACAAATACCATAGTCTTTCTTCTGGTCAGGGGACCATTCTGAGTTCATTCCCATATATATATATATATATATATATACCAATGGATACATGCAAAAGCCTGTCAATTTATAATAACTATTTGTTATAAGTGATTCTGGCATAATTGTAACCGTGTATATAAGCCGTTTAAGGGCGTTAATTAAAAGGAAAATTATGCATTCTATATTGGTATTTCTACCTTCCCCTCGCTAAATGATTCACTAATTAGGTCCTAAGATTAGTTTATTTAAGGTAAAAGGCCGTCTACAAGGATTTAATTAAAGAACAGGTGGTAACCTATAACTGCTTCTTAGGTAATTAAGTTTATTATGCACGGTTTTCAACGGTTATTGCAGCGTTCAAGACGTACTGTAGGAAATTCTTGTACTTAATGTAAATATCAGTAGGATTTTATATTTATATAATAAATAATAATAATAATAATACACAAAGAAAAAATCGTTTTATTAAAAACAACAAAACCCGTTCAGTTAAATACGTTTTGTCGGGATCAAGTAAAGTTATGGTTAAAATATAATAATCGCTTTAATGAGAGTTCCCGAATACATTTTGTTGGCTTCATTTTGTTACAGGAAAAATTATATATATATATATATATATATATATGAAAATTCATCATATATATATATTATATATATTTAAACATATATATATATATATATATATATATATATATATATATATATATATATATATATGAAAATTCATCATATATATATATATATATATATATATATATATATATATGTAACTGTAAAAATGAACAATTAATAATCAATATTCATTTTTACATGAGAAACCAAAATCGCCTGAGCGAGTTTGGGTAGAATTTCGATTTTTGCTTTCTATTTTTTTCCAGTGTCACGACCATGCGACCTACCATTTCTATGGTTTAGTCGTACCCATATTTCCATTTTTTATTTGTTAGAGAATTTATTATAATTAATTATGGTTGTCTTGCATCTAACCCTCATCCCTAAATTTTATTAGATTATGCATGCACATTGCATATAGCAGGATTGGAACCCGTAGTTGTACTTAGTCCTTAATACCCACTCTTTGTCTTTAATTCGTTTCTTTTAAATCCTCCCAATAATGACTTACACTGTCCGTACGACATAATTTGAATAACTACAGGGTGATCGAAAAGTCCCTGTGCACCTGTAAAAATTTATTATTTTTTTCTACTCCCACAGGATTGACGAATTCACGGATGAAAATGGCTCTAAAAAAAATAAACTATTGCGGGTGCACATGGATTTTTCGATCACCCTGTATAACGTCATAAAGTAGTTTTATTCCCTTCACATTTTTCCGTCATTAAGTTCCCTTCATCATATCTCTAATATACAATGTATGGAAATTCTTTAACATAATAATAAAAACTGTACACTCTATACGTCATTATTTATATGTTATGGCCTGTCTGGTATGATGCAATATAACTATTATTCGACCATATTCCTCTATACGTTCATATCTTATCTTGACCATTATCCTATATCAATTTTATTAAATATTCATTTTTGCTCGTGTCAGTTTATGAAATTTGCACAAAACTTTAGGTATCCGTACCTGTTCGTTCAAAGTCGTGCAAATAATGCGTACATTAATTATTTCACCTCTTGCAATGAACTCGAAAATGCTTATGCAAGTATACGCAATTCGATGATCACGTAAAGACGTAAAATCTCCTCTCGCTCTAATTCCAATTTATAACACATTATCATGCGTTATGTTAAAATCATGTGGGTCATGTATATATAAATATATACCGTATGTGCCCATGTACTCTGTGTTGTACTAATAACCATATATAAATATAAAAACACTGTAAGAATTGTAAGTGACTAATGTACTTAATAATGTAATTGATGTACCGTACTTTAAAATAAAACTGTAATTAATGGTAATAATTTAAATGTAATTAATGTACTTTAAGTAACAATAATAATTTAATACAAAGTAATTAATGTATTTTAATAACGATAATTAACGATAATAAGCGAATGTAAATTAATCCGTAATTGTAATCATAATTGTAATAAACCAAAATTACACCGTACTCAGTGATGTACTTAGATTGTACTAAATATCCGACACGACATTATGTCGCCATTTAGGAATGTACACTCGGCGATATTATTATTTTTCCGTTGGGATAAATTTTGATGTGCTTTCTACTTTGCCAAATAATTGATGACTTGCTCTTTTTTAAAATGTCTTAATCATTTTTAGATTTTGCTTAATAATGAATTCTGAGAAACTTTTTGCAATGTTCATATTTAGTATACATTCTCTTTTTGTTATAAAAGATGAAGTCATGTCTTGCCTAAGCATTTAATTGTAAATCTTAAACCTTTATTTTTACTCATATGCATATTTTAGTGTAAAGATGCATAGTTCAATTTCCACTTTTAGTTAACTTGGCAGATCATGATAACATCAGATCTGAAAATACGCGGTTTAAGATAAAAATATGGCTTCATCTTCAAATATCTTGTTTAATCATTTAAACATTACCACAGCTAAAAGATTTACTTTATTTTTAACTATTGTGCAAAATAATACAGCCTCTTTAACATTTAATAATGATGATGTTAGTAGATTCGGGTATATAAACCCCAATAATTCCTTCCATATTCATTCTGATACCAACTACGAGGCTGAGCATTACCTGTAACAGTTTAGGAGTAAAACACACAAAGAAAAAGTCTTTATCTTCTCCTTCGAGCCGTGCTCTCTTCAGAAAACTTAGTCATTAAAATCTCCCGATACGTTACAAGAAGAATCGGGGAGAAACTTCAAAGAATTTAATACGCCTCTCAGAATCCTCCGAGCCACTAAAGAAGAACTCGGAGAGTAGTATAGAAGGAACTACTGCAAGTAACAGATCCGTTGCTGCCTCCTAACCAGAACTCCCGTCGACTTCGAACCAACCCAGGGCCATGGACGGAGGGGTTAACATATATACAGGGTGATTCAAAAGTCTCCATACATAGGCAAAATGGTCATGATAAATAAATGATTATTTATTTTTTATTTTTTTGCAGGTGATGTGCTGAGATGCCTTTGTATGTGCATTCAGTGTAATGGTGCCCACATAGAGCATATTTTGTGACTTACAAGTGATTGCATAATAAAGTGACCATTCTGCCTATGTATGGAGACTTTTGACTCACCCTGTATATATATATTATACTGAAAATTATACCAAAAAAGAGAACTCAACTCAATACTAAAAATTTTTCATATAAACAAATTTTCACAACTTGTCACTTTTGCTTCACAGGTTTATGCACTTATGCAGCTCGAAAGTTTAAATATGCGGAAAATATTCTGTAATTTAATATTTTCTTAGTAAATTTAATAATTTAATACCTTTTTAATTTATAGTAAATTTACATAAAATTTATTCTGCGTCACCCTATTCACGAGTATGTATACGACCACGTAGTAGTACCGCTTCCCGTTAGATCAGCGATGTTGGGTCCATTTAACGGTTGGATGGGTGACCGTCCTTTGCGTCCAGATGATGTAGTCACCCGTAGATTGTTCTTAGTCCACGTAAAGCTGTAGGTTTCACACTATCACATGACCGTTTATGGCGTTTCGGAGGAGGTTAATTATTCTCAAATATTATTATTATTATTATTATTATTACGAACAGTTATTACAAACATGGACGGGCATGTTCTACCAATAGACTATTGGTAAAAAGCTTCATGGACATACATGGAGGATTTTTTAAGGAAAAAACCGCTCGTCATTTGGGTAGACAAAATCAGAGCAAACAACCCTGTGGAAAGCAAATAAGAAACACGTGAATCAACAAAAGAACAATGAAAGATGAAGAAAAAGCTCTGAAAAGGTTTGGAGGCTTTTTCAATGGTTCAAGCTGAACTTTTCCTTCCATAAAGCCAGTAGCGAATTATAATGGGGACAAAGGGGGCATTTTCCCCCTGGCCCCAGATGCTGACCGGCCACAAGAAACTATGTAAACGCTATAATTTACCGTTGAAATAATTGGTCGACCGTGAGGAAGAAAAAAAAATTCTAGATTCCGCTTCTACAAAACCTAGTTTAGTATCCCATTTATGTGAACAAAGTATACATTTTCTGTAATCACATCTTTGTTTTTGTTTCGTTTTCTGTTGATCGATCCCAGTCAGCTGATCACATCACTCATGTATGATGTATCAGGTAAAGAACTGTTTTTCTAGTGACACCAGCCCGAAAATATTCATTGCCCCCGGCCCTAACAATGCTTAATCCGGCCCTGCATAAAGCAGTGATGATGGCTCCTTATTCCATTTTAGAGTTCCACAGTACTGACAAGGAACTTCCACAGATCCAATGTCTAGACTTTGAGGTTGATCTTGAGCGAAATAGGAGATGCCTGCCTTGTTTTTCTTCACTGTTCTTCTTGTTGGCGATCCTTTGCCTTTTTGCCTCATTCTCCTTCCTCTTAAAGTATTGGTCCTTTCTTGCAATACTCATTCTTTGTCTATTTGCCTCAATTTTCTTCCCTAAAGTTCTCATGCGTTGCCTTTTTAACTCATTCTCTCTTTTCTTTTAAATCTTCATTCTTCCGTAACTCTTTAATTCTTTCAGCTCCAGATTTTGCCTCCCTCTTTAGACCCCTTTTTGACTGCCCTTCTGCTGGACGAAAAGGAGTTGATGATCAAGAAATAGAAGAAGAAGGAGGCAAATTGCTAAGTTTTCGCCATGATGATGTGAATAGCCTGAGAAAAGAGAATGAATGAAGCCGACGTATGTAATCTACTGTATAAGGAGAGGGGATCCAGGATATGCCTCAAGAGGTGCGCTGTAATTCTCTGAAATTCTCGTAAGAAGTTGCTGAACAGTATTGATATCAGAAAGAATACAAACAGCTCTGTTAAGGTACCAAGCAGTGAGCTCAACGAAACTGTCTTCAGCCCATTGGTGTGGGTTCTGCATGGAAAGCAAATACTCACTCCAGTTTGGAGGATGGTTGTGGATAATCAACAGGATCATATTGAGCTGCAACTAAAGATAGACGAGAGCCAAGTCTTGCCTGACGTGATGCTTGATTTGCATACTCAACTATAACTGTACGTATGGCTCACAGCAGAGTTTAGATTTCAGGAGCAAGAACATCTCTAACTTCGAGGCAGTTCCAAATTTAATCTAAAACTGCTGTAACCCTAACCGTTCGATAGTGCAAAGGATGCTGAAGTCGTATGGAGATGCGCACTAACTGATGGGCATAACATTTCATGGATGACCCCAATTCCATATTAAAAAAATATCGTGGAAGGTGAAAAGATGAATGATTTAAGAGACGAAAAAGGTCCTTATTTAGGTATCCAATTTAGGTATCCAATTTAACAGCGTTCTTCACAATTAAATACCTTATTTCTGAATAATTCTGTAGAATTTGATCACTTCATTCTTTCAAATTGTTGTGAGACTTTATTTTTTCGTTTTGAGTCATATTTTAGTATTTTAACTATTAATATTTGTTTTTGTGAGTTTTCAGAGCTCTTATTGTTGTTTACATTCTTTTCCAGTCATTATTTTTGTATTTTTTTAGTTGTTATAACAATTTTTGTGTTACTTACGCGCGCCTTTACAGTTTTAATGGTATAGATTATGAAAATTATTATCCTGATCATTATTATCATTATCATAAATGTATATTAACCAGAATACAGAAGTTTCGGTAACATGAAACCGATTCCAACTTTGTGACTGAACAGTATAAAATGACAGTGCAAATATCGTATAATCATGTCAATTTCGACAGTGCGTAAACATGACAATAGGTAAGACAAGATAACCAAAACTTGTTCATTGTATGAGGTTTATATTTACTAAAGATAAGAAAAGTTTTGTCGA